>CAJQUW010002021.1:15000-593203 GCA_907163375.1 Prostheceraeus crozeri | reverse complement strand
CAAGGGCTTCGCCGTAGCTGAAATATGTTGTTGTTTTACTTTTTTCATAAAAAAATATTTATTTAATTTTTTTAGTTTAAAAATGTGTTCAGCAGATTTAGACAAATTAATAATCATTTAGAAAATTTGACAGAGATTTTGGGTTCATCAAAATTTAGTACGACGTTAAAAATTATAACAACTACTTCATCACACACTTGTAATTTAGAACCCATTCTACATTTGGAACAAAATAAAAATTATCAAATTGCATTGACTAGTTTCTCTACATTTAACACTATTCAAAACGTTATCAAAGATGTGAATGATCAATTTAGATATTCTACTGATAAAGGCAAAACATGGAAAATACTAACTTTTCTTCCTGGTTCCTACGAAGTTGAAACAATATCAAATGAAATTAAGAGACACTTAGGTATATCATTTAAAGATAAGAAACAATTACATTTTGCAGTTGAACCGGCAGTTAATAAATTTTCTCTTACTTTAGACGAAAATCATCAAGTTGATTTTAATCATGATAGATCATTGTCAAAGCTATTAGGATTTAATAAACAAACCTATAGTCAAGGTTATCATTTAGGTGAGAAGATTCCCAAAGATCTGAAATAAATTCAATTGTTGTACATTGTGACATTATTGAAGGAGGATATATAAATGGTAAATTATCAAATTTAATATTCAGTTTTCCAGCTTTTACTGTACCCATTGGTTATAGATTAAATGTAATTCCACAAACATTAATATATTTTCCTATTACAAGAAAAACTATTAACAACATTGGCATTAGAATCACTGATGAAAAAGGACAAGAAATAAATTTTGGAGGTGAAGAGATTATGATAGATCTTTTGGTTCGGGAGGTATAAACTCCCACGCGAAGCTAGAGAAGTTTAATTTTCGTCTTCTTCTTTAGAAATAAAAATAAAATAAAAATAAATTTTTTTTATTAAAAAATGAGTGAAGTACTACCATTAAATAAAAAAAAACTTAAATTTAATCATCATCCAAATTTATCTAATAAAGTTTTGTCAGTTATTTGTGGAAGATCAGGTTGCGGAAAAACGTATCTATTATTTAAAATTTTAACAACTCCAAATTTTTTGGATTATAACAATCTTATAATTTATACAACAACGGCAGAACAACCCGTATATCAATTTTTAAAATATGGATTTGAAAATAATCTTAAAAAAACAGCAATTGCTTCATTATTCAAAGAATATGAAAAATCTGAAGATGAAGAAGAAATAAGTTCGTGGTGTGAAGAAGCAGCAAAAAATAATCAGTTAGTAGAATCTAATAAAAATAACCATATAAAGATACAATTAATAGATGATAGTGGTAATATGCAAGATCCTAGTAAACTAGATAAAACAATGAAACATTGTGTAATTTTTGATGATTGTGTTAATGATAGAAATCAGTCAGTTCAGAGAAATTATTTCACAAGAGGTAGACATAATAACTGTAGTGTATTTTATTTAACACAAAGTATGTATTCATTAGACGGAAGTGTTATTAGAAAGAATGCAAATATATTTATACTATTTGAAATAAATGCAAGAAACTTAAGTGATTTGTTAAGAGATTTATGTGTAAGAAATAAAGATGAATTTAAACAATCGTGTAACAATGCTTGGTCAAAAGATTATGGCTTCATTACAATTAATATTGATAAAAAAATTCATGAAAAAGTTATCGAACAATTGTTCTCTGACTAGGCTTCGCCTCGAGGGGCTTCGCCCCGACTGAAAGTCGATAGAAAATATTTTCGCGGAGTGATATAAATGTACAAATACAGTGTTATAATATTTTTTATTTTATGTATATATGAAATTTGTCTATCTTAGAAATTAGAAAATTAAAAAGGTTCAGTAGTTATTCCATCAGGTAAAATTTTTCTTTTATCATCAAATGGATCTAATGCTAATTTATGTTCTTCTTTTAAATACATGTTATGTTTTTTTGAATTAAGTCTATAATTACATGCTGTTTTTATTTCATTATTAAATAATGCATTTTTATAATCTTGAAATGTTATTTGATTAGCCACTGATGCCTTTGAAATTCCTTTTAATGTTTTATGTGTTTTAATATTATTAGTTGTATCATAACAGTAACATTTAGATTTTAAAAATATAGCTTCTGTTATGAAATCTTCATTTCCTTCTAATTCATCTTTTACTTTACATAAATCAGAAGGATGAATGATATCTTTTATTTTATTAATTTCTTCATCAAGTGAAGAATTATACGGTATTGTTAATTATAAGAAAACAGAATCGGTATCTGTAAAGTGTAATTTATAGTTTTTTGCCATAAGCAAGTGCTAAATAATCATATATAAATCTATACATAAATAGTTTAGCTAATTCTAATATAGTGAATCCAATAAAATTAAACTTATCATGTTTTACGCTAATTCGACGTAAATGTACAGCACATAGTTCATCACTAAATCTAGTAGTTCTTTTATATGTAGGTTTCCTTGTTAAATTTTGAAATCTATCTCTATCATAAACTATTTCAATATTTTGTCTATTACGCACATTTTCTAAAGTCTTACCATAAAATGCATTATTCATTAATTTGAAGAACACGTTTCCAAAATCATCTTTATTTCTTTTAGCTATTTTACGTTTTTCAATATTGAACTCTATATAATTTTTTAACCACCTAGATTTTTGATAAAATAGTTTTCGATGTATTTTGGTGAGAATCATTCCATGTTCTAAATACCAATCTAGCATTCTTCCTTCAACAACATACTTTCCTTTATTACTTTGTGTTAACATAAGTTTTTTTGTTGGTCTGTATTTCTTAGGAATTAAAGATTTTTGATAATCTGAAAAATCTTCTATATTGGGAATTTTGTTTTCTGGACAGAAAGGAAAATATTTTGTTTTATCTTTTATTTCATCAGGATATACTAAATCAACTTCATATATATAACCATGATTATAATCTCCATCATAGGTTTTTTGATAATCAAGAATGTTACACCATGACATTTCACCTGTTGGTAATTCTTGTATCATGCAAGAAGAATATAAGCTATTAAAATCATAATATAACAAATAGTTTTCTCTCATGATTTCATCAACTGCTGCTTGACTATCTTCATTTGGTATAAGTCCTTCTATATTTTGATTAAACAATTTTATAAACTGATCGCTTTCTTCTGGAGATAAAGGTTTCATTATTCCATAATCATCAGGATTTACTTTTTTATTGTAACACTGTATATAACGATTACCTAAAACTGATGAAACTCCACCTCTAATTCCAGATTCAAAAAATAATAATTTATCATATGTATTTTCTTTATAATGTTTAAGTTTAACATTTGTATGTTTTAATCCTGCTAACCATGTTAAACCTGGTGTAGAATAACAATAACATGGATCTATTCCGTAATATTCTAAACACATGTCACGAAAGTTTTCGAAAAGATCAGCTAGTATTAATACATCTATCTGAAGATATTTCATTGTATAATCATACATTGTTTTACAATTTAACTCTCTCCAATTCTTTTCAGCTTCTGCATAGTCTTCGTCAGATAATTTTGATTGTTTTAATGTTGATTTAAATTTATTTATTGGAGGAAGTTGTTCTTCTTCCATAATTTTATTCACAGAATTAAAAATCAGTCTTCGACTGTGAACCACAGGTTTTATCTCCAGTTATACCAGTCTTCGACTGTGAGCCGCAGGCTATATACTCATACGGAAATATTCCTTTTAAAGGTTTTAAATTATATTTATTTAATATTTTACATTGTTCAGATTTCAAAGTTTTTCCATAACATCTAATGAATAAGGAGTAAAAAATCTAAATGCATCTAAAATTCTAATACAACCTAATTGCATTGAAAAATATTCTTCTTCTGTTTTACATAGTACATTTATTTGTTGTTGTTGTAATTTTTCAGATGAAAATAAATCTTTCATTACTAGATGGAAATCATATTTAGAACCATTATAGAAATACAAAGGAACAAAGTTATATTTAAATTTATTAGCATTAAGATTACAAGAATTATGTGCTGCACCTCTATATAATCCATTTAGATGATCATGATCTTTTACCTTATCAAGATATCTACCTTTGCCATTTTTATAATTTTTTGTAAATTCTCTTCCACAGTAATAACATTTTGTTTCATTAATAAAATTCAATTTTTCTTTTTCTGTTAATGGCATCATCGGTATATTTGTTTCAAGCAATTGTGAAAAATAATTTTGTAATTCTTCTACTTTCTTTGTAAACATTTCTGAACTATCTTCACCATAGTATTGAAAATATTCTGACTTAAATAATTCAGGATAATTTGAATGAATGTACATTCCCCAACATAATGGTTTTTGTTCAAATAAATATTTTTCTTTACTTTGTTCAGATGCACTTTTTTCATAATTAAAAACCGAAGGTTCTAATTGGCCCGTACCATTTTCAGAATTATCATTTTTAGAATCGGGTGAAGCCCTGGAACTTTCCGTTTGATTTTGTGTCATATTAACATTATATGCTTCAAAATCACAATAAATAGTAAAGGGTACTTTATTTTTAAAATACCATTTATTATATTCTAAATAATCATCTTTTGGAAATGTGTTTCTGACTGCTTCGTTTTGTTGACAATTCTCCAAATGTCTATTCATTTCTTCTAAAGTTCTAAAACTTGTCATACATTGAAGACAAGGAAAATTTTTATTATCTGAAGTTTTTGTAAATATAGAAACATCTTTACACAATATAAAATGTCCCTGATAATATAATATATTCGCTTGTGCTGGTTGTTTTGACTGTTCTAGTTTTTCAAATTTATCTTGATATATTTCATGTGTTTCATTAATTTCTTTTGCAAGATTAAATGTATTTTGATAATAATTTTGATTTAATATTTGTAGCTGATAAATATATTCTTTATCATATTGTTCTTTATATTGTTGTAGACATTTTTTTAAACATTCATTTAATCGGAGCGAAGCTCCTCTGGCTTTAGCCGATTCTTTATTTTCTTCATTATTTAATTCATTATTTTCTTCATTTAATTTTTGAATCGTTTCTATCTTATTTTCATATTTATGGCCATATTCTTGTACTAATATTTTTGTTTGTTGTTGATAATCTGTTTTACATTTTTGTAAACTTTTATTTAAATTTTCTAATTTTTGTTGATATTCTGAAGATAAAGACGAATATTTGTAATTATAATCATCAGTACGTCCTTTATAATTATTATGATTAATCATTATTGGTGATAATGTTTTAACAAGTTCAAATTTTTCAGTACATATTATATTTCCTTGGTAAAAAATATTATGATGCATGTAATTTCCCCTATCATTATATACTATTTCTGATTGACATAAATTTTTATTATTCAAATAAAATTTTTTTGAATCTGAGTAAAGTGGAATAATTTTACCAATAGAAACATAATTCACATTTAATTCAAAAACATTTACTTCAATTAAATTTTTATTCTTTTTATGAAACTTTATTAATCTATTATAATCATATGGAAATTCATCTAAGCCATCAGAAAGATCAAATTCATTTATGTATTCTTCTTTATTATAATGACTTAGTCTTTCTTTATGATATTCTGCAGGATGTAAATGTGCTATAATACTCCACAGAAAACAATAATCATCTTCATTTTTTATGTTGATTATTATAGCACATTTACATCCTGCAGAATATCATAAAGAAAGACTAAGTCATTATAATAAAGAAGAATACATAAATGAATTTGATCTTTCTGATGGCTTAGATGAATTTCCATATGATTATAATAGATTAATAAAGTTTCATAAAAAGAATAAAAATTTAATTGAAGTAAATGTTTTTGAATTAAATGTGAATTATGTTTCTATTGGTAAAATTATTCCACTTTACTCAGATTCAAAAAAATTTTATTTGAATAATAAAAATTTATGTCAATCAGAAATAGTATATAATGATAGGGGAAATTACATGCATCATAATATTTTTTACCAAGGAAATATAATATGTACTGAAAAATTTGAACTTGTTAAAACATTATCACCAATAATGATTAATCATAATAATTATAAAGGACGTACTGATGATTATAATTACAAATATTCGTCTTTATCTTCAGAATATCAACAAAAATTAGAAAATTTAAATAAAAGTTTACAAAAATGTAAAACAGATTATCAACAACAAACAAAAATATTAGTACAAGAATATGGCCATAAATATGAAAATAAGATAGAAACGATTCAAAAATTAAATGAAGAAAATAATGAATTAAATAATGAAGAAAATAAAGAATCGGCTAAAGCCAGAGGAGCTTCGCTCCGATTAAATGAATGTTTAAAAAAATGTCTACAACAATATAAAGAACAATATGATAAAGAATATATTTATCAGCTACAAATATTAAATCAAAATTATTATCAAAATACATTTAATCTTGCAAAAGAAATTAATGAAACACATGAAATATATCAAGATAAATTTGAAAAACTAGAACAGTCAAAACAACCAGCACAAGCGAATATATTATATTATCAGGGACATTTTATATTGTGTAAAGATGTTTCTATATTTACAAAAACTTCAGATAATAAAAATTTTCCTTGTCTTCAATGTATGACAAGTTTTAGAACTTTAGAAGAAATGAATAGACATTTGGAGAATTGTCAACAAAACGAAGCAGTCAGAAACACATTTCCAAAAGATGATTATTTAGAATATAATAAATGGTATTTTAAAAATAAAGTACCCTTTACTATTTATTGTGATTTTGAAGCATATAATGTTAATATGACACAAAATCAAACGGAAAGTTCCAGGGCTTCACCCGATTCTAAAAATGATAATTCTGAAAATGGTACGGGCCAATTAGAACCTTCGGTTTTTAATTATGAAAAAAGTGCATCTGAACAAAGTAAAGAAAAATATTTATTTGAACAAAAACCATTATGTTGGGGAATGTACATTCATTCAAATTATCCTGAATTATTTAAGTCAGAATATTTTCAATACTATGGTGAAGATAGTTCAGAAATGTTTACAAAGAAAGTAGAAGAATTACAAAATTATTTTTCACAATTGCTTGAAACAAATATACCGATGATGCCATTAACAGAAAAAGAAAAATTGAATTTTATTAATGAAACAAAATGTTATTACTGTGGAAGAGAATTTACAAAAAATTATAAAAATGGCAAAGGTAGATATCTTGATAAGGTAAAAGATCATGATCATCTAAATGGATTATATAGAGGTGCAGCACATAATTCTTGTAATCTTAATGCTAATAAATTTAAATATAACTTTGTTCCTTTATATTTCTATAATGGTTCTAAATATGATTTCCATCTAGTAATGAAAGATTTATTTTCATCTGAAAAATTACAACAACAACAAATAAATGTACTATGTAAAACAGAAGAAGAATATTTTTCAATGCAATTAGGTTGTATTAGAATTTTAGATGCATTTAGATTTTTTACTCCTTATTCATTAGATGTTATGGGAAAAACTTTGAAATCTGAACAATGTAAAATATTAAATAAATATAATTTAAAACCTTTAAAAGGAATATTTCCGTATGAGTATATAGCCTGCGGCTCACAGTCGAAGACTGGTATAACTGGAGATAAAACCTGTGGTTCACAGTCGAAGACTGATTTTAATTCTGTGAATAAAATTATGGAAGAAGAACAACTTCCTCCAATAAATAAATTTAAATCAACATTAAAACAATCAAAATTATCTGACGAAGACTATGCAGAAGCTGAAAAGAATTGGAGAGAGTTAAATTGTAAAACAATGTATGATTATACAATGAAATATCTTCAGATAGATGTATTAATACTAGCTGATCTTTTCGAAACTTTAGTGACATGTGTTTAGAATATTACGGAATAGATCCATGTTATTGTTATTCTACACCAGGTTTAACATGGTTAGCAGGATTAAAACATACAAATGTTAAACTTAAACATTATAAAGAAAATACATATGATAAATTATTATTTTTTGAATCTGGAATTAGAGGTGGAGTTTCATCAGTTTTAGGTAATCGTTATATACAGTGTTACAATAAAAAAGTAAATCCTGATGATTATGGAATAATGAAACCTTTATCTCCAGAAGAAAGCGATCAGTTTATAAAATTGTTTAATCAAAATATAGAAGGACTTATACCAAATGAAGATAGTCAAGCAGCAGTTGATGAAATCATGAGAGAAAACTATTTGTTATATTATGATTTTAATAGCTTATATTCTTCTTGCATGATACAAGAATTACCAACAGGTGAAATGTCATGGTGTAACATTCTTGATTATCAAAAAACCTATGATGGAGATTATAATCATGGTTATATATATGAAGTTGATTTAGTATATCCTGATGAAATAAAAGATAAAACAAAATATTTTCCTTTCTGTCCCGAAAACAAAATTCCCAATATAGAAGATTTTTCAGATTATCAAAAATCTTTAATTCCTAAGAAATACAGACCAACAAAAAAACTTATGTTAACACAAAGTAATAAAGGAAAGTATGTTGTTGAAGGAAGAATGCTAGATTGGTATTTAGAACATGGAATGATTCTCACCAAAATACATCGAAAACTATTTTATCAAAAATCTAGGTGGTTAAAAAATTATATAGAGTTCAATATTGAAAAACGTAAAATAGCTAAAAGAAATAAAGATGATTTTGGAAACGTGTTCTTCAAATTAATGAATAATGCATTTTATGGTAAGACTTTAGAAAATGTGCGTAATAGACAAAATATTGAAATAGTTTATGATAGAGATAGATTTCAAAATTTAACAAGGAAACCTACATATAAAAGAACTACTAGATTTAGTGATGAACTATGTGCTGTACATTTACGTCGAATTAGCGTAAAACATGATAAGTTTAATTTTATTGGATTCACTATATTAGAATTAGCTAAACTATTTATGTATAGATTTATATATGATTATTTAGCACCTGCTTATGGCAAAAACTATAAATTACACTTTACAGATACCGATTCTGTTTTCTTAGAATTAACAATACCGTATAATTCTTCACTTGATGAAGAAATTAATAAAATAAAAGATATCATTCATCCTTCTGATTTATGTAAAGTAAAAGATGAATTAGAAGGAAATGAAGATTTCATAACAGAAGCTATATTTTTAAAATCTAAATGTTACTGTTATGATACAACTAATAATATTAAAACACATAAAACATTAAAAGGAATTTCAAAGGCATCAGTGGCTAATCAAATAACATTTCAAGATTATAAAAATGCATTATTTAATAATGAAATAAAAACAGCATGTAATTATAGACTTAATTCAAAAAAACATAACATGTATTTAAAAGAAGAACATAAATTAGCATTAGATCCATTTGATGATAAAAGAAAAATTTTACCTGATGGAATAACTACTGAACCTTTTTAATTTTCTAATTTCTAAGATAGACAAATTTCATATATACATAAAATAAAAAATATTATAACACTGTATTTGTACATTTATATCACTCCGCGAAAATATTTTCTATCGACTTTCAGTCGGGGCGAAGCCCCTCGAGGCGAAGCCTAGTCAGAGAACAATTGTTCGATAACTCTTTCATGAATTTTTTTATCAATATTAATTGTAATGAAGCCATAATCTTTTGACCAAGCATTGTCACACGATTGTTTAAATTCATCTTTATTTCTTACACATAAATCTCTTAACAAATCACTTAAGTTTCTTGCATTTATTTCAAATAGTATAAATATATTTGCATTCTTTCTAATAACACTTCCGTCTAATGAATACATACTTTGTGTTAAATAAAATACACTACAGTTATTATGTCTACCTCTTGTGAAATAATTTCTCTGAACTGACTGATTTCTATCATTAACACAATCATCAAAAATTACACAATGTTTCATTGTTTTATCTAGTTTACTAGGATCTTGCATATTACCACTATCATCTATTAATTGTATCTTTATATGGTTATTTTTATTAGATTCTACTAACTGATTATTTTTTGCTGCTTCTTCACACCACGAACTTATTTCTTCTTCATCTTCAGATTTTTCATATTCTTTGAATAATGAAGCAATTGCTGTTTTTTTAAGATTATTTTCAAATCCATATTTTAAAAATTGATAGACGGGTTGTTCTGCCGTTGTTGTATAAATTATAAGATTGTTATAATCCAAAAAATTTGGAGTCGTCAAAATTTTAAACAATAGATACGTTTTTCCACATCCTGATCTTCCACAAATAACTGACAAAACTTTATTAGATAAATTTGGATGATGATTAAATTTAAGTTTTTTTTTATTTAATGGTAGTACTTCACTCATTTTTTAATAAAAAAAATTTATTTTTATTTTATTTTTATTTCTAAAGAAGAAGACGAAAATTAAACTTCTCTAGCTTCGCGTGGGAGTTTATACCTCCCGAACCAAAAGATCTATCATAATCTCTTCACCTCCAAAATTTATTTCTTGTCCTTTTTCATCAGTGATTCTAATGCCAATGTTGTTAATAGTTTTTCTTGTAATAGGAAAATATATTAATGTTTGTGGAATTACATTTAATCTATAACCAATGGGTACAGTAAAAGCTGGAAAACTGAATATTAAATTTGATAATTTACCATTTATATATCCTCCTTCAATAATGTCACAATGTACAACAATTGAATTTATTTCAGTTATTTTTGGAATCTTCTCACCTAAATGATAACCTTGACTATAGGTTTGTTTATTAAATCCTAATAGCTTTGACAATGATCTATCATGATTAAAATCAACTTGATGATTTTCGTCTAAAGTAAGAGAAAATTTATTAACTGCCGGTTCAACTGCAAAATGTAATTGTTTCTTATCTTTAAATGATATACCTAAGTGTCTCTTAATTTCATTTGATATTGTTTCAACTTCGTAAGAACCAGGAAGAAAAGTTAGTATTTTCCATGTTTTGCCTTTATCAGTAGAATATCTAAATTGATCATTCACATCTTTGATAACGTTTTGAATAGTGTTAAATGTAGAGAAACTAGTCAATGCAATTTGATAATTTTTATTTTGTTCCAAATGTAGAATGGGTTCTAAATTACAAGTGTGTGATGAAGTAGTTGTTATAATTTTTAACGTCGTACTAAATTTTGATGAACCCAAAATCTCTGTCAAATTTTCTAAATGATTATTAATTTTGTCTAAATCTGCTGAACACATTTTTAAACTAAAAAAATTAAATAAATATTTTTTTATGAAAAAAGTAAAACAACAACATATTTCAGCTACGGGCGAAGCCCTTGAAGACATCAGAGATGTCCGGTTATACTTTTATAATCCTCTTCATTTAGAATCTTCTTTTCTAACAGTCTTTTCAATATAGCATGAATTTCATTGAAACTAGAATTATGTCCTTCTTTTATTGCAGATATTAAAATATTTAATCTATTTAGTAATTCTTGTGGATCATCTGGTAAAAATACAGTTGTTTCAGTTTTCTGTTTTTCAGATAAACCTTTCCCTACTTTAACTCCCGTTGATAATAAATTTTCTAATTGTTTATAACGTCTAAGAGATTTTACTGCACCAACTCTGTCTAACATAGCTTTATATTTTATGAGATCTTCTACAGCATAATTATTTAAATCTGCTCCTCTTAAAAGATTAACAAAATTTCTATCTAAATTAAAAGGAGATTTATCTGGTGAAAAAATTAAACCTCGAAAAGGTTGTGGAAATATTTCTTTTTGTCCGAGATAAAATCTAGGTATTGTTTTTCCATCTATAAATGAAATAGAATGTTCAAATTGCATAGATTTTGGTAATTTCTTATTAATGTTTGATTCTAGTAATCCATAGTCATCTAATATAGTTTTGTGCTCTGGATCTGTTATATCAATTTGTTTATCATTATTTGTAAGTTCTTTTTCAAGAGTTTTAAATGGTTTCATAGTTTTTTCAAAATCAGTTTTTACTTGTTCGGTTTGCTGCATTTTTTCAAACATATCAGATTGAATACCAGCTTTTATCATTCTATGTTGAAGATGATTTTCTTTCATAATATTTCTTTGTTTTATTAACTCTTCTAATTGTTTTATTCTTTTATAATTATCAGCTCTAATTTTATTCATTTTTAAAATATAATATTTGAATTTTGTGGTAACATTGGAATACAGCAAAAACATTTTACTGAACAAATTATTTTTTTATTGCTTTGTTGTTTGACATCTTTTCGTTTAAAGTTTTCTCGGTTAAAGTTTTCTCGTTTTAAGTTTTGTTTAATAAAGTTTTGTTTAATAAAGTTTTGCTTAAATTTTCGCTTAAAGTTTTTAGCTCTTCTAAAAAAATTTTGTCATTTTCTTCATTAGAAATTTTACCATCACTCGAAATTTTGCCATCCTGTTTATTCTTATCATCAACTTTTTCTGACTGTAATTGAAATGATATTTGATTTACTTCATTAGCTATTTGATCAAATTTTTCAATCTCATCTAACGTAATAACATTATCATCACATACTCTTTGAAAGTAGTAATGTAGTTTATCATAGACTTCTTTAATATGTAAATGCTTAGTTTTTAATGATTTTCGTTTCTTAGTTATTAAAGATTTATCTAACATTGTAACAAGTGAAGTTGCAAAAACACCCGTACCTGTTAAAGCTGTAGCAACTACTGGAATTACTAAAACACCTGAAGATATAACAATTGTTAAAGCACCCAAACTTATTGTAAAGAATATGCCAATTCCTTGTGTTACATTCTTAACTTTAGTCCATCTCTTTCTTAATTTTTTATAATGCTCTAATCTTAATAATAATTGTGATTCCTTATCTTTCATATACCTAACTCTATCTTTGTGTTTTTCTTTATTCATTTTTTCAATGTTAATCTTTTCAATGTCCATTAAAGTAGAACTACGTTCATATGATAACGAAGGATATATTCTTGAGGTTCCTTCCATTTCTGAAGTTCCTTCCACTTTTGTTTCTTCCATTTTTAAAGAAATATTTTTAGTCACATGATATATTTTAAAAACCTGAAAAATGGATAAAATTCATGAATTTGAAATTCTCAACTTTTATGATTTTTTCGGTGTCCTGGAACGGTCATGATTTAAGCGAGGGTGAAAATCGAACCGAAGGTTCTAGGGCTTCGCCCGATTGTAATTCTCAAATTTTGAAATTCTCAACTTTTATAATTTTTTAGTGTCCTAGAACGGTCATGATTTTCAAGGTAAAAATTGTAATTCTCAAATTTGAGATTTTGAAAAATTTGAAAATTGGGTATTTTTAAAAACGCCCAAATTTGTGAATTTAGGTCTTCATAACCTGAAAAAGGGTTCAAATTCATGAATTTATGTCGTTTTTAAAAAGTACCATTTTTTCAAAAATGGTACTTTTTGAATGGACTAAATTCATGTATTTAGGTCTTAAAAACCTGAAAAAGGGTTCAAATTCATGAATTTATGTCGTTTTTAAAGATACTATTTTTTTGAATTTTATGGTGGCCTGGAACGGTCTTTTGCCCATTACTTAGGAAATTCTGCCGGGACAAAAAGAGACCGCCGATATAGCCGAGGCCGATATATGCGAATTCTACTGTATATTATTTCTTTAATTTTATACCCTACAGAGATAGGAAAAATTCGTGCGTCGCTTGCGGGTAGGTGTAAATTCCATAAAAGTGCTTCGATGGTTCCCATTCCTTTAGATTTGAAGAATTCAGATCATTGCGCACAATTTTTGTCGCTAATGTTGGTCCTTCCAATCATTATTAAAGAGGAGAGCAGGCGCACGAAAATTGGTTCACCTGATGATGTCATCATCCTCTTCTCAACATTGCTCACTGCAAGCACTGAATGTAGCCAGACAGCGATGTGTGTTTTGGAGTGTCCGAAGTGATATCACGACACGCACGCCACTCATTGGTAGCATAGAGTATTATGCTGCCTGGTGAAAAGCCGGCTGACATCAGCTTATTGAGATAGAATGTGACATTTCCGATAGCATGCGATATGCGGCATATCCCTTCTAGGAACGCTGAACGAGCAAGTTTTCTAATTCTCTGCATGTATCAACGCGAAATGTGTCCAAGCATGTTCCACGACATCTCAAACGTGTGGACGGTCGGGGACATGGCAACAAGACGGTGGTGAACCACCTGCAGATGCTTGATGCCGTAGTACTCACTCGGTCTTCAAAAGTCTCGATCCCGATGTGACTTTCATCACTGAAGTTCTGTCAGGTGAAGTTCTTTACACTCATAAATCAATTGAATTGACGACTTAAAGAATGCCCTTATAGATGGCTGAAATTCCATTCATCCTAAATTGTCTATCACATGGGCAGCATCAAGGGGACTTGAGTCTTGCTCTGTTGGTAATGCCGCACAATTTGACTGATGAATGTGACTGAAGATGTTAACTTTCTTGATCTTTTCGCCGGGCACCCTGCAGTTCATGTGTTTTCGGAAAGACAATTACTGGGAAATGGATTGCTTTTCTCGCTCATTCCTTCATTCATTTTCTGTTTACAACAGTCTATCAGGAGCTCTAGAAGCGCCATGATCATTTATTGAACGATATTCACATCAAGTTTCTGTAATTTCGTTAACTGTTGATACACTTTAGTAGGCTACCCGACAAAGCATAAGGACTGAACAAATGAATAAACAATTTCTAAGCACTGAAAGTTTTTATCCAGAATACAAGAGTTCTGAATTTCGGTATGCCCCTATGTTTTTGAGGTAATTAATGCTGCAATGAGGGAAATCACTTTTGGTATATTGCTCGAAATGCAAAATACAGTTATAAGTATACAGTCCTGAATTTCCCTAACGGCCTCCAAACTCTTGGGCTTTGTCCATCTTCTGATGTTGACGAAAAGTATGAATCAAATCAAATTTCCTACATTTTTAGGGTGTCAAAGCGACAGATTTGGATATACTTACAAAGGAAACATTTCTGTATCTTCAACTGGTCAACCATGTTTGCCGTGGAGGAATGTGACTGAATATTACATACGTGGTCGTGATTGGCACGGATTTGGACTGCATCGCAGAATTGAGATGAATCTTATGCAAACCTCTTCTGATGAATGGACAACGGGTAGCTAATGCATACTGATTCTGCACTGCATATAACTTCGATTATATATGTAACGTGATCAAATCTTAAGTGAAGCGATAGCTTTCTCGAAGGGACTTGCACTTTGATTTGCCCTAACCTCAAGTGGATATGAGCTCATAGTTCAATTCTATCCTCCTGAAAGGACCTACCATGCGCAAAGAGATATTACTCTAAGCCTAAGCTAGATTCTTGCCTTTATTTCATCCTTTGAATTTAAGCCATACATTGACAGGTTCTTCAGCTGTGTACTTGTAATATGCGCCTTTATGATGACCAACGGAGAATCAAATCCTCTACAATTTGTATAATTTACCATAGTCGACGCAAAATATATCAGCATGCAGTAAAAAGTTTTACATCAGAAGATCCAGCTTTTGCGGAGATAAGGTTCCTGCGGTCTAAGAGAATGCTTTTAAAAATTTATTTCTGTGTTTATATGCTAGTGATTTAGTACCTCCATGTAAGTAGCATGAAACTTGTTGGATATCTTAATAAATGAACATTTACAAAGAGGTGCCTTAATTAAGAGGAAGTGAGTTGATTACGGAGGAAATTTCATGAACCGCATTATAATGCAAGTCTTCATGGAAAAGCTGAGATCTTACTGTCATTCTCGGCTGCAATTTCAAGTTTCTAATTCAATTTCCATCGGCATGATTCTATGATTCACTAAATTTATGCTTCATTTCTTGAATCTGAATAGTAATGTGAACCCATTTACATCTTTTAGAGCTTACAGAAGGCCTTTCATTATGTACTGAAAAGGCCTTTCAATCTATCACTTAATGATTATAATGCATCAATCATAGATATCTCTCAAAAGTATCTGAAAATGGACGTCTTGGTTATGTCATTGCTGCCAGCAGGCCGATGGCCTTTTTGCATCTTTTTAAGTCAATTGAAATCATTGTCTTCGATCATGTTGTTTTGCTCTTCCAGTGGCAGGTTGCCTGTGATATCACCGCTGAACTCTTGAGGTTGAGCATGAAAACAATAGCAGGCCATCATTAGCAGTTGTTATTGCTAATTTAACAAATATTACCTCTCCAAGGCTGTCATGACACGGAGGATCCGCAAAAAATATCATTTCCCTCTGCATTATACTATCATGATCAGTCAATTCCGTTGTAATTTCTTCAAAGCTGCATAAATGTGCATATCTCACATTTGGAAACAATTCCGACTGTATCCCCCTCGAGTTCATTTAATAAAATCGAAACTGTATATACATTGGGGATTTAATAAATGCTGAGTTGCTGCTCTACCTAATATACCTACTCTATGGGAAACCAGTGCGTCAATGCTCACTCCTTTATTTTAGCAGGTTTGTTAGTAAAAGGGATATATGCACCGTCCCGACGTTTCGAGCGGTCGCCCGTCCTCTAGGGAGTTATCAGCAAAATGAGGTGTCATCGAGACACCGTGTGTTCATCGTTTTTTGTAACAAACCTGCTAAAATAAAGGAGTGCATATTCGCGTACTGGTTTACGTCTTTTCATTACACTTTTGAAGTTAAATATGATCATTGTATTTGATTATAATATTTTGCTCTTTCAGTGGCAAGTAGTTTGCGATGTTATCACGCTTGACAAAATGCTCTAATTCAGGGGTGCGCAACCTTCTACAGTTTTCGGCCGCCATTTCGAAGGCAGAACGAATCACGGCCGCACTTAATATGTGTGCAAACAACTAGGTTAATAGCCAATCCTTTTTATATTTCACCACGCAAATTAGCTTTTCCTAATGAATAACTCAATGAAAATCGCATGAAGGCCTGCTTCGTAAAGAACGAGTTAGCAAGTTAACACGATCGACAGTCATTTTTGATCCGAAAAGATTTTATGCTTAACCCTTTTATGCATATTGTACTCTCTTGATGAAATTTTGACCCCCATCTTTTCAGTCAACAGTGCTCAGCAATGTTGACTCCAAAGCGACACAAATTTGTAACCAAAAGAAAGAGGAGATCAATCCGCTTTTAATGGCACCTTCTTTTCAAGTGCTAATAACACCTTAACCCTTTGATGCATAAATTATTTTCAAAATTAAAGTTTTTTTGAAGAATGAAGACTTGAAGCTGACGCGCGCGAACAATTCGAGCAAACTACAATTGTCCCCTTTTTTTCTTTTAGCTGATGTCTCTAGCCATGAATGCACATGAATGTAACTTCCCTAAAATATTCTATTCATGAGTTATCAAACTGCTTGAACGCCTTCATCGCACCTGCGGACGCGCATTTTTTCAAGCAGTGTGGTCATAAAGGTGTTCGTCAGTTACAAGGTGACTAGCATGCTACTATAGTGACAATCGTTTTTCGATTCCCTTGAACTCCATAAATATTTTCAATATACATTGACAATATTCTTTTTCATTTACTTCTGATTGTCACGGCCGCACTTTGCCTCTGCTACGGCCGCATCGCAGGTTGCGCACCCCTGCTCTAATTAGTAGGCCCCTATGGCTGAGCATTAGAGTTATAGAAGACCATTGAATTGCTAGCTTAACAGCCATTATCTCTCCAAGGTTATCATGACACGGAGGATTTGTAAAGTAACATCATTCCTTCTGTATTGCCATCATGATCAGACAATTCCGTGGTAATTTCTTCAAAACTGCAAAAATTTGCATATCTCACATTTGTTTCTGAGTCTCAACACGAGTTCATTTAATAAAATCGAAACTGCATACATAATAGGGATATAATTAGTACTGAGTTGCTGCTCAACATAATATACTTACTCATTGTAATTTACTTTGATAAATAGTCATTGAAATGACGATAAACCCTCATTATTGCATTTGCCAGAAATTTATCAAGGAGGGAGCAATAATAGTATGACGGTTTACGGAGATTTCATTCCGCATGACATCAAAGGAGATGACAATTATTGCCGAAACGATGCTGATAAGTGGCCCTTCTTTGTTGCCGATCCAATCTGTCCGGTCTTCGATTCAAAAAATATGAAAATTACATTGGATATATGCACTGTTCGCATGTGCACAAAGAATCGTGAGTCGATATCAAAACATTCTCTTACTTTCATCCTGTAATATGCTTTATTATAAATTACTCCCCGATTTTCCCGTGGTAAAGAAAGGAAATTCTGCGGCATGATATTGCTGCTCCGCGGTGCTGCTAACGCGACTACTAGCGTTAATATTTCTCTATAGTCTAATTGGCAGTGCAACAAGAGTAGCAAGGAAGATGGTTCAGCTAGGCAGTTGAAGGTTGCCCAACTGCTGGGAAGTTGAAGTGGGATGTTCGAGCAGATAGAAAACACCAGATGAATCATCCCAATCTGGCTAACGGCTTGATCTACTGCTGATCGACGTGATAAGGGATAGAATGATTATGAGGGCGTGATAAATTGTGTTACAATTTCTGATAATGCAACTGAGAAAGCCACGATGTTTTCGAGCCGCAGTGTATTTGCGCCACGAGAATCACGCGTCTGTGCCACAGAAAGTCATGCATTTGAGCCACTCTATTGGTCAGTAATATTTCAAGTTGAAGTTATCACATTCCATGCTCAATTATGCTTCAATTATGAGATTTGCGGCAATTATAGCTGTCGCATTGCCTAATAAATTCAGAATGGCGGTTGAATTTTGAAAACTTCTCAACGAGGAGAGACCCCACACCAGTTGCAGCACAGCTCCCGTAACGAATTTGAAGTTCTCAAAATCACTGCTGCTGAAGTGGAGTACCACTTGGCAAATAACAAATCAGTTGAAAAAGATGACTCACCCAATTTGTGCGGATTAGATAAATAATAAGTATCTAAACATTATATTTTGAGGAGGCTGAAATTGGATACATGCATTCTCTATCGAAGTGCAAGTGAATCTATCAAGCGCTGTTGGTAAGTCAACAGCAGTCACTCTGACCGCTCCAATATCCTGATCAAGTAACTTCAGCACATGAAGCTTCAAAAAGGTCAGTGCCGAAACAGTGCCTTTCCCACTTCCAGGAATATGAGCGACTGATTCATGTCAGTAACTTTACTAACTCGAAATATTGTCCACTTTTACACAAGTCGCTCCAACACTTTTGACAAAATTTAAATATTTTAAAACGATGAACTGTGTACATTAATCAGCTTGAATAGTATAGAAATAGAAAACCATTAATTGAAGATGTAGTTTTCAATTTATTAATAACCGTAGGTATGCAAACTTGAAAGGAAAGGAAGCGTATATTTTGAATAAATGAAAATCGTTAAATACGAATACAATTGCAAAAATCACAATTTAAAATACACATAATTTTGGCATCAGTGGCGTAACATAAAGAAAATAATACTACCATCAATTGCAAGTGGAGTAAGCAACATCCTCAGGCAAAAAAATCAAATAATCTCTTGACAATCAACGTGTTATGTAATATACATGTACATGTAGAGCTTGCAAAATAAGAGCACATGAACATTAGCTATTCATCAAGTTACTCGTACATGTCCAGGGGAAAAATGAATGCAGGCGACGAGAAGTGTGTGCACCTGGCTGTTGAAAAAGTCCAGATCTCGGTAAACGAGGAGGCACAAAGTCGTGAAGAGGGTGTTCATCAACAGACTCACACTTAAGCAGAAAAGAACAGGCTCTAGCTTTCCTCAAACTAGAAACTGTCGGAAAATTGGCACAGTCACAGTGTCGTCTGCATACAATACGGTGTGCACGTCTCTGAAACTTTTCTATCTTGTTCTCAATTCCTAGAGGCAGCCATGCAAAAAGGGGTGCTGCATACAGTAGCAAAGACAATATAATCGATTGATACACAGTAATCAGTTGTTCACGTAGTAAAAGTGACCGCAAAACCCTGAGAACATAGAGACGTTGAGAACAAATTCGAAGAACTACAGAAAAATGATTCCCCCAAGTCAACTTTGAATTCCAAGTCACGCCCAAGATCTTAAACTGATTGACAAGCTGGATGTCTGGACATGTAGATCGGATACACTCACTCCGTCGGATAACCATTTACTTTGTCTTGGAAAGATTGAGAGACATGTCGTTTGCATTGATCCATTCCAGAACTTTCGAAATTGCATTACTAGGCAAACTCTCCTTATAGATCGGTTAAATCAGAGTAAAGTCATCGGCGTACATGACAATAGTTGCTCCACAATCCAACAGCGACAGAGGTCCCATAAAAACATTGCTATGACATCTTACCCACGAATGTCCACAACTATGAGGTAATTCTCTCCCTTGTAATTGGCAGTATCCATACCGACCTTTTCGATTAGACAAGACGGAGTTTCATATTGAAATGTCATCTGCTTTGGCTGAGATGGTGTGCTTGACAAGTATCTCATTTCCTCACAATATTTCTAATATCTTCTGAAATCCTCTGCCAAAATATAAGGCCTCGAGCTATCAATAATGTTTTCTTTTCCTTAACTGTCCCTTATTTACTCGTACATCGTTGAGATCTTGTCGTCTGTGTGATGCTGAAACAACTAATCTGTGACTACTATACAATAGGCCATCTTCCACAACCAAATTTTCTCGGTGGCACCAAAATCCTTATGCATCTTCTCCACAAAGTTTTCTGTGCAATGGCCATCCGTAAAATACGCAATGTCGAACTTGAAATAATTCTTTGTCATTTATCGACGCTTGTTTAATTCATTCTAGAATTTCCAAAAAGATCGGTCTTCTAGGCAACTATTCGAAAAAACGGTTTTAAAAACTATTTCATAAATTTCATGATATTATTAGTTTCTTGCACTAATTAACATACATTACAACAGAAGATCAGTTATGCTTACCTTTCAACAACAATTTATATTATCTAAGACTTTGTTATCTTTCCTTATAGGCCTATGTATAGTATTGATAACGACAATTGCCTGTAGTTACCGTAGCTGCTTAGCAAGCATTATGATAGACACATGACTATCTACCTCCTTGTTCTCTGTGGGTGATCAGATGTGTCGGAAAATCCTCAATCAGGTACGGTGCTATCCCAAACATCCACTGTGGCAGTTCTTTAAAGAGAGGGATGGAAGGCGAACACGGAACATGTCGACGATGTCCAGGATTCCATCAAAAACGAGGCGCTTTTCTGCCACTATCACTAAATACTGTGTTTAGTCATTACTTTTATCTTTTCACAGGCAAGTAAAGATAGTTTCTGACTCGGATCTAATTTATTGGTCGAAAATAAAAGGATTTAAAGTTACAGCGTGACGGGCCTTCGGCGTCCAGCGCCTTCTTAACGGTCGATGGTCAAATGGCCATCTGCCATTTGACCATCGACCGTTAAGAAGGCGCTGGACGCCGAAGGCCCGTCACGCTGTAACTTTAAATCCTTTTATTTTCGACCAATAAATTAGATCCGAGTCAGAAACTATCTTTACTTGCCTGTGAAATGCATCGCCTGACTCGCAAACTGGTCAACTATGTCAACTTTTATCTTTACCTTAATGTGTTTATTTCTCGCTATTATTTTACTGAATATCTCTTTATCTTATTGTACGTGCATGTATATGACGTGATCGGTGGTATGTGAAAATGTGTGATAAATTATGTAATATGCTCACCGTCTGTGAGGAAAATGTAGATTCTTCTGATTCTGATTCTGATGACACATGCATGCATTCTTATTTCTAATTATGATATGTCAATAATTGATAATGAAAGCTAAAAACTTTGGATTACAGGAAAAAACGAAAACAAACTTGTGTGGCTACTGATCCAAAACATATAATGTCATATATTTTCATACATTTTTCGATGGTAGATTGCTGCAATCATTGTTCTTGATGGGAACAGTAGGCTGAGACTCCGACCGCTTCACTGATTCAGCATCCATCGTATCACTAGTTCTCAAATCTGTAAGTGAAATACAATGAACATGACGGAGATGAGTGCGGAGGGCGCTTGTAGAGTCTCCCTGGATTGAAAGCTTCCGCCCACAACGTTTGTACTCTGCATGGCTCGAACCTCGATGGTCAAAGTATTGACGTAATAGAGATTTATTTAAACCGATGCGTAGTAGCGCTGATGTCCATGATTCGAAGACCAATCTAGTATCTTTTACCTAACTATGAAAGAAAAATTAATCGATCCGAGGAACGAATCAGCTGTCAGGTGCTATTCTAGTCCCATATAGCATGGACGCATAGATTCCCATTCACCAATAGAAATGGATAGTCACGTATGATCATAAGCATTCCGACAATCTGAGCAGATACAATGACGAGAGATGAGCGATTATTTTCTTGGAAATCTTATCGTGAGGACCTTGACTCTCTTCTGCTACTCTGATAGGTTGGTTGACTGAACTGTCGGATTAGCGATGTTTAGAACGTTAAATGAATATTAAAAAGTTTATAATACATTATTTCTATTGAAGAGAAAGAATAAAGTAGACCCGGTTTTCAATCTTTAAAAACCGGTTTCGGTTATTCGATGACCACTTTTCAAAACACTAGTTCTTTATAATCTTGTTTTCGAGCAGGGTAGCGTTGAAGTCAAGCGATGCAAAGGTACTAAGTCCAACTGATCTTCATCAATTTCCAAAGGTAAGGCAGTCATCTTCAATATTACATGTATTCTTTAGTTCTGATAAAACGGTAACAAGTATAGCTAAATACATTGCTTGACACCTTCAGTCCAAAAGGTAATCGTAGCCAACGATATTTTCCCTACGGTGTATTGAATGTTGCGCCGTTAGATAAGAGCTATTTTCATCAAGCTTTACCAGACAGTATCCTAATTTAGCATCCATAAGTGTAAGCACTTTGGTGCTGCAAAAGCAAACTTCAGTTTGTATTTCATCCCTCGTTCTACTGAAATATTGACTTTTAAGCATTGCCTCTTCAAGTTTTTTGGATCCAAATATGATCTAATTTCACCATTTGGTTTTACAGCAGGTGAATGGAATTAATCCATTCAGTTATATTTTAAAAAAATTGTTTTAGTATTCCGAAATTTTTGTGCATATTAAGGACATATCCCTTTTATCGATTGTCAAGTCTTTTGCTGAAGTTTGATGAGCTTCAAAGGAAATCGTTGGAGACGATTCTTAATTGCACGCTGACACCTGAGTCATGTACTTACCAGTCTGGAGGTCTCGGATTGAGGAGAGCTACTGATCTGTCTCTGCCAGCTCTCATTGCGTCAGTTAATGGCGTTGCTACGACAGTAACAAACATCCTCCACGATTTCCAGTCAGACCCTGATCTTAGCGAAGCCGTACAAACGTATGGGAAGCAGAATTCCCCGAAAATGTTGTACCTACAGGAGAACAAGTCAAATATCAGAACTATGGGACCTACCGTTGATAAAGAATCAATTTGATGCGCTTCTGATGTCAACATCCAATGTCAAGACAAAAAAGCAGACTTCTATCTACTCCATCCCCTGGAGCTGGTGCTTGGCTAAACGCAATCCAACTTCCAAGTCTGGGCTTCAAACTAAACAACGAACAGCTATGTATATCAATAGCTCTCCGACTTGGGGCCAACATTTGTGCACCTTTCATATGCAAGTGTGGATCAGAGGTCGACAGTTATGGCACGCATGGTCTGAGCTGCCGGTTTAACTCAAGTGCTGCACGACATACGGAGGCCAACGATATAATTCGAAGATCGCTAGTTTCTGCCGGCCTGCCTGTAATTCTTGAGCCGCAAGGTCTCTGTCGTGATGACGGGAAGAGGCCGGATGGTGTAACTCTAACCCCCTGGAGCAGAGGTAGACAGCTTGTCTGAGACTTCACTTTTGTTGATACCGTGGCCGCAAGCAACCTCCAAATTTCAAGCCTCGAAGGGAGAAAGTTAGCTTCACGAGAGGAGGACAAAAAGCGGAGAAAGTATGACGGTTTACAGCATTCATACGTGCTCTGTCCAATTGTAGAAGAGACACTTGCCTGGGGAATGGATGCGCTGTCGATGATCAAGCAAATAGGCCAAAGGGATCGCGGACGGCACCGGTGAAGACAGCGGAAGTTAATTTCATTTATCAAGGAAGTTTCATGAACCGGATTGGAATGCAAGTCTTTCTACAAAATTTGAGAACGTATTCCATTTCATTGTTCAATTTTTGAAATTTAGTTTTTTGCCTTTTTTCCAACGGCTAAATGGATCTGTTGCGATACTTGTCACAATTACTCACTAACGCAGTGCATTTTACCGTCAATAAATAGTATTGTCCAGATTTGAGTTATATTTGGCTAGAATCTTCCTTTTAGAGGCTTAGATTTCAACTGGGCCCATATTTCTAATTGTGCATGGATTAATGCAATTTTCTTAGGTATGACTTTGCGATTCGCTGAATTAGGCTTCATCTTTTGCCTGGATAATATTGTGGACCTATTTGATTGTGTCTCCTTTAAAGTATGTTATGATCATTGTCCATGAATATGATGTTTTGCTCTTTCAGTGTCAGGCAGTTTGTGACATGATCAGGTGCAAGAAAATTCTCTTTTTAACAAGGCTGTGCCTTAAAGTAGCAGCCACTTCCATCAAAGTTAATTTAAAAGTATTTCTTCAAAGTGATCAGTTACTCGTAGCATTTGAAAATGCTATTCTTTCATTGCATTGCCATCATGATCAGTCCATTTTATTTCTACAAAACTGAAAAACTGCACATCTCACATGTGTATGGTGCTAACACTTGATGGGTGCGAAGTAGCAACAAGAGTTCATGTAATAATATCAAAAATGCTATCCCATTGGAGAGGTACGAGTAGCTAATACTGAGCTGTCACCCTATCTTATATGCTTGCTCTGTACATGTATTATAAGAGGCACTATACAAGAATCTATGTTGAAAACACGTATAAATTCAGAATGCTTCGTACACGATTTAAATCGCTCCATTGACTGAAAAGTCAGAGTTCATTAAGTTGGCTATCATGGATTATTCGCTATCTTTTGAATTATTCTCAAATACTTGTTTCCGGTTTTGAGATAACAATCAATTTACATCGCACTTCAAATCACATGTAATGTGGGTTTTTGGACGCACTGAATTTGCTATTAATTAAAGCAACTGTGACGCATTCTCATTTCTCTCTCTCCTTTCAATTATCTGCTGCGTCATCACTTTTACCTACCGCAACGAAGGACAAGTGAAGTTTCCTCTCCATACTCCCGCGCGCGGAGCCTTGCCCATGCTGCAACGAAAGACACTGTGATGACATTGATTGTTCCCCTCTAAACTGACTTTAAAAGCGCCAGCCAAGAGCGCTCGACGCCCAATATCTTGCGTATCGTGAGACGAGAACCGGCGTATTTCTCTTAGCGTGGCTGATTGAGCGGCAACGACGACAAGCCGAGACGCAGCAACACGCCTAGCGCACGAACTGGCCCTGGAGGACCGGCGCGCTCTCATTCTCTCTCCCGTTGTCTTAGGCAAGCCTGCTGCTGTCAAGAACCGAACTGCGTCGCTGCTATACGAACTGTGAACGCCTAACTTGCCCTTTTAAGGGCTGCTTTGTGTTATTGCTTGTACCACTGGACCCTGTCATCGGGGAACGTATGTTTTTGTCCTTTAATAAAGTATAAGTCATAACAGCAACTGTCGGTTGAAAGAAGTCATAAATCCCTCTATGATGCTATCTAAAACTGTACTGTGATAAAAAGCAATTTGCAATTATGCTGCCTAGGGCCCTCCCATGTCGTGTTGCATTGATTTGCCGCAGACCATCATATCATTGACAATTGTGAAAATTAAGAGAGGCTTTGCCGGACTTGAACTCAGCAGGATTATACACCGACTTCAAGTACATAACCCTATTATTCCGAACGATTAGAAATAGTAAGATTGAATTGCATATTTGATTACCGTATATTCCATTAAATTATCTTCATATAGTGAGAGGAATGTGTAGCTTTTCATTAATTTGACGTTTTCTTTCAGGTGGAAGCATCGTGAAAAGCTCTGAAATCCCACGTGTTACAAAAATACCAATACTGAGGTGTCGAAAGCCGCATGATCCTGTTTTACATCTCGGAGCTCATAGAGCTGTTACATTCAATGTCGAAGGTTTCCATTACGAAAAATGTTTTGTGGATACTATAGTCTACCTGACAACATTAATTACGAGTATGATAGGGATAATTTTAAATATAATGAGCACAATTTTCATCCTACATAAGAAGTTATACAATACCAGAAAATACACACTTCTGTTGTATCTGAATGTCTCATATTTGTTGATGACAACTTGTTACGGATATTTCTTCTTCTATAGATATTTTCTGGTGGCTGACAGAGTTGTCTGCATGTTAGGCTACCTTGTGTTCAGTTTTTCAGGAGCATTCTATCTTGTTTCCATGGAAACACTCTGTCTGAATTGTACTATAGCCATTTATCATCCTCTCGACTATCGTACAATAGTCACTGGGCGCCGTTTAAGGCTAACTACAATTGTTACTACGATAATTCTTTTATCTTATCATATCATCATTCCAATGGCAATTTTCTCACGTAAATACGGGGGATATTTAGAAATATCTACCTGTCGAATACAAATTTTGTTTGATAGAAGACAGATTTACATCTATTCTATGATTATTGAAACCATATTGATCCTAGCTGCAATTGGTTTTACTAATTTTGCTCTGGTAATAGGAATAGTCAAGGCCCTAAATGACAGAAAACATTATGATAGCACTAACAAATCTGTGTTAGGCAAAATAATAAAAACGTCTGTTTTTCAAGGAAGCATTATCTTAGTAAATATAATATTTTGTCTTCCAATTTCATTCAAGTCCTTCTATGATATACTTCCCACCTCAGTTTGCGTATTATTGGCATTAAGCAATGGAATTTGGAATGCTTTATTTTTTTGCTTTGGCGATTCAAATATTCGTCAAGGAATATTAAGATGCGAATGTAAAAAGAGATAGGGAAATAGTTGGCATAACATAGGCCTATTGCAAGGAAAGGACCAAGGATTTGATATTACAACTGTGCATGCATAAAAGACCTTCTTGACTGAATTGCTGTCATGAAGTCGAGATGTAATTATAGAAACACCAATTGCAACACAGAGACAATCAACTGAAACGTCATTAATTGAAAATTCAACAAGTACAAGAGGACTGTGCGCAAATTTGACACTATAGATGGTATTACTGTTAATTGAATTTTGCTGAATTTGCTGTATTATCTAAATGTGCCATTGTCAAACAGCGTCGCATGATCGAGCTTTCTTTTATAAAATGTATTGCATCTGTGCTGTGTGCTGGTAAAATCTAGATTAATCCATAAGTTGGAGCAATTTTGAATATATGCTTTAAAATCAACACCTCAGTTGCTTTCATGGCCACGCTTGTTGTCTGGGTATGTACTAAAACAAGTGAAGGATTTTTAAGCGCTGAAAGAGATAAATACAGATCTGTGCGTAGGTTCCATCACAAAGAGGCTCCTAAACAACCACTTGCGGAGAAGGTCCAGTAATTGGAAAAAGAGATCGATATGACGCAGAAAAACAGGGCTCCTTTGATCATCAACTCGTGCGGGGAGGAACTGCGAGCGACAGAAGCGCAGGATACATGAAGAGAAAGTCAACATGACGCCACTGAAGAAATTCCAGAGGACGAAATGTTTAGCGGAGAAGACGAGTCAGGAGAGGAGGAAGAGACAGAGAGTTAGGTTAACAAAATTAACTTAAAGAAGCTGAAACAACTGAAACAAAATTAAACACCCGAGCAACAGCAACAGAAGCGACGATCAACCTCGACAATATCAATCACGACCAACATGCCAACAACGCAGGTGCTATGTGTGTAGGAGGTTTGGGCATTTGGCAAGAGATTTCTGTCATAATGGACAGCATCGACAATGAAACAACTATACTTAATCAACGAAAGGGCCACCACGGTACCAAAATCATGCACAACATCAAGAAAGGTGCGCTTTTAGACCTTCTTGTCCCACCAGCAACAGAGGGGCGGGCATGCATGATTCGGAGATGGAAGGAGAGAATGATACCAGTAACTTGATGTTGAATGAAAGCGTACTAAAATAGTTTACGTTAATATCAACGGACTGATCTAACGGACTGACGGTTATGATAAAGTAAAGAATTTTCAAATGATGAATGACATCCATAATGCTGATCTCGTGCGTTTTTCAGAAACTCGTTTGCGTGATTAAGATATCAAACCGGAATTAAATAATTACATTGGCTCTCATACTGCAGCAACTAACATGAATTCCAGTAGAAGCAGCAAAAACATCAAAGGTATTTCGGTTTATTAGGCTGCTAGCGCATCTGAATCCAACGGCTCAAAATTCGAGAATGTGTTATCAACATCCAGAAATCTAATGATACTAAAGATTGTTTCATAAAGAATTTAAATGGGTAAACGTAAATTGCGTATAGAAAGTTGTTTCCAAATTCAACAAACTTTGTATGTGTAGAAAGCTCATGTTCTGAAATTGGTCCTGTGAAAATTTCATGACTATACTCTAAATATTCAATATTTTGCAATTTGCTTGGAATTCAATTCTCATTTTCATCGCTAACCAGAAAGCGTAACTCATCACTGTCATGCATGCACAACTGACAAGTTACACATTTTCTCACATTGAACAACATTCTCGCATACATCGCCGATCAGAGGCATAATGATATCACATTCGCATGATAGGGAATGATCTGAAGACACATCATGCCGAAAATTATGGCTCTCGAGTGTACTTTTCGGCTAATAAGAGAAAGCATAGAAAATTCTATTTTTGAGAAAAACTGTCGATCTTCATCCCATTGGATCAACATGTGTTTTTCTTTGACAGGAAGAGGAACTCACTAGAACTCGGCAGACGTGCAGATTCGTGGCTGGAATAGAGTGTAGTAGGCTGGAGTCTGTTGAGCATGCCATTGAGAGTGTGGCTGATGAAAGGAAGCGTGATGAATTTAGGATTTCATCTCAAGGTTTGTCTGTTTTGTGTTGTAGACCGCAGGAGGCTCTGTAGTATTGGCAGTGTTGCAGGCGGGCTAGCCTAACCTGAGCCAACAACGTCAGCGGCAACAACAATATGTGATTATCACAATAGATGACACCGACGTTTCACACATAATGTTTATTGACAAAATACAGATGTCAAACTGTGCCTTCAAAGAGTTTATTTGCTTTTTTGCATTCCTTAAAATATCTGACAACACTCTGCTCGCTGACGGATAGCTCAACAACTCCAGCAACAAATTTGTTTACGTGCGGCTCCCTGAAATGCATTCTTAATTATCAATCTTTTTCTCGTCTGCGGTATGATGAAAATATGGTTGATGGCATCTGACGGGAACTTGTTGATTTCATTCTGTAAGTCAATTTGTATCGTCTCCCAAGAAGATGTTTGCTGATAAAATGACTTCACGTCATTTATTGAGTGATGCATTTAACAGACGGAAAATAGCTGCGCGTCTTGGTGGATTTGAACCACCGACCTCTGGCATTCTAGGCCAACGCTCTACCAACTGAGCTATCGACGAGCGACAGAACGCATAAGTCCTCAATTGAAGAACCCGCGTAAGAGAATTCGATAGCTTCATCCTCCAAGACAACATAGCATTAACCGTCAAGCCAAACTACTGAAGCAAGTTATCAGTAATTCAAAGCCAGCATTATACTTTGAAACGGGGACTTAATCCACACAAGTATTCAAAGAAAGCTGCAATGATAATTTAACAGACGGAAAATGGCTGCGCGTCTTGGTGGATTTGAATGGCATACCTTCTTGTTGGATGACTTGAGAGAGAGAGGTTTATGAAAACTTTTCTTACCCTCTTGAAGTAAAGTGGCATTAGAATGACTACACTTTAGGGACTCCGCGCACTTGGTCGCGGCGACCAACAAGAATGTCTTGTCGTCCGCAGTGATGCGCGGGTGTTCGGTGAGCAACTATCTAATTTTTTTAAAAAAAAGTTCGCGGAAGACACATTACTGCTTGCTCATCTTTCAAAAATGGAGGGTTTCTATGCGAGGGTGCAGTGTCATGGATACTGGTGACGTTCTCATCATCCGGCAGACTGCTTACTTCACTTTAAAAAAGTGCCCACTCTTCCTATGTCATTCCACCTGTCACACAGCAGTGGTGCACAAGACCATAGTGTTGTGAAATGGCCAAACATGCCGTCAGATTCTGTCCACATTGACCATTCACGATTCTAACAGCTCTAGCTCCATACTTTCATCGCCCCTGTGATCGAGCCGTCCATATGTTTAATCCACATTTGTCCGTGTACGTGAGTCACTGATCCACACCAGCCTCCATCATCCACCTTGCGCATGATGCCCTCTCTTCTTTGACTTATTTGACGCTCCAGTTAAAAGTAACTGATCGAAGGAGTTTCAAGGTTATGAGGATTCCATCAAGATGGTGCATTATCGTCGTTGTGGAGACCGAACGCAGAGGAAAAAGAAGCACCAACGTCTCCTTCATTTCTTCAAGAGTTGCGATTGGTTTTTCCTCCACATATTTAGTAAGCTCATTGTGCATTGCGTCGCTTATAATAAGGGGACGCTTTCCGCCCCCGTGGCAGTGCACTGCGGAGACCCATTCTTTCAAAAGTCAGAATTATATGACTTGGGGTGCGCCGATTTATGTTACGTGTTCGTGCGACTTCTAAGTGGTCCTGGCCTCTTTTGTGCGCGGTTATTAGTCGCTCTCTGTCAACAGGAGATACACTTTGCCTTTGAGCAATATCTTTCAGATAATAAATGAAGGAACTGATTCAAGTATGGATATTTTCCCATTTCAAAATAGAGAAAAACAACAGGTAGGCCTGTAGCAGCATGTCATGGGAATACCATAGTTGGGTAATCCGGATTTTTCTCCCACTTTCAGGGTGAAATTTGTATAATTTTTAATCATAATTTTTAATTTCTTTCGTCTCAATGTGTGATGTTGATCATGGTAAGAGGATCTACATGCGTATCGACCGCACGAAATAAGTTTTTTCTGTTCTAATTAAATGTTTGATTTTTGTCAGCGTCGGTTACGGGACAAGCAGCGTCGGTTACAGGACAAATAGTGCCTATTGCGGGACTCTTTCCTAATCCAACTCATGTGTTACCGCCCACCGGTATCGAAAATTATGCATCAGTAAAGTAAGCCAACACTGTTCCACACACAGTTCCAGTGTGTTCTTCAGTTACACACATGAGTGCAGCAGTATAACGAACTTCTTCCAATGGATCACTGCAGGTTGGAATCGTGATTATGTTGAAAAGTTGTCCCCCTATGATCTACCATTCGGATGCTGAAAGCATCACGCATTTGAACATTTTAAAAGAAGAAATCTCCGTTTTGTACAGAGGGCAAAATCCAAAATGGCCGCTAAAACTAGACTGCTGCCAGATTGCTTTAGAAATTCATGTGTTATTCTATAAAATACTTCGAAAATGGAAATTATGAATTACATGTCGGACAGAATTTTGAAAGATGATTGCAACGGGAGTAAAATCGATAGTAGACCTCGTAAGTAGTATTCTTTGTGTTTACGTGTATTATATCAACACGCAATGTATTTTTATCATTTCTATCCGACGTATTTGGAGAGGATCGATTCAATTCTGGATTTGAAGAAACGTGATAGACGATAAGTGAATGCAATCACACTTGGTTTTCTGGTTGTGCTCCGTGTACAAACTTAAATGGCAAAATACGTACTTATTGGCCCTCATCGAAAATGTCAAAATTGATCGGAATCCGAGTTTTGCCATACAAATTGTGAGTTGATTATGGCGGAATGACTTTGAAAGTTTGCTTATCTAAATGCTTGTACAATTCTGGCTGAGTGACAACAAAACAAAAATCACATGTTTCAACTCAATTATTGTTTACCGAATAGACTTACAGAACATAGGAGAGGTATTTCAAATTCTTCATTCTCGAGATAAGACACCTCATTTATTTTTTTGGTAAGCGCCACTTTATACAAAAAATTCAAAGCGAAGAATTTCATCACTGGCCACGCTGCCTCTTTTAGTGACTACGGCAGAACAACTGAAACAGCGAAATGGTAGAGTTTACAGATCACGAATTGAATGTCTTTCACAATGTCACGCCATACGTTGGATCTACAAGCGACATCAATACAGATAAAAGTAACATATAAGTCAGTAGTGAGAATAAATATAATAAAATGCTAAGGGAACGAAATGAGAAAAGGAAAGTTACTTCTTAACAATTAGTTTGCAATTGTAAATAAAGAGAAATAAATAAAGAAACAAAGAAATGTAAATATAGAAAAAACCTCATTTATTCTCTTTACAGAAAAGAACTCTGTTTTGTCATCACCGCACCATATGCATTCGAAATAATCAAATTTTTTGCTTTGATTGATGATACGTAACCGACGATTAAAAAAGGCATGCATATTGTGCATATTTTGTGCACTGGATGAAAAGGTACACATAAAGTCGTAAAGAGTTGCTCAGATTCAGTTGACACATATTCTCAGCTGTGATGGACTTCATCCCTATATATGCTGATGTTGATCTAGTATTTGATGTGATCATTGTAAGGAAGCGTCGGTTACGGGACATTTTTTGGTAGGAAAAGTACAATTAGTTTGATGACATTGATCACCAAGCATTAGGCATTGATTCAATATAGCTGTAACCGATGAAACGTTTCTGCTCACAACCAATGAAGATGCTTCGTTGGTTAGATTCATTTTGATTCTGATTCTGCCTCTGATTCTGCGGTTCGTGATCATTTTATCACCAAACATCCACGTACTCAGCCTACAGTCAAATGGAAAATCATTCATTCCAGCATAAAGAACTACCAAAAGAGGTCCATACTCGAGTCGTTGTACATAAACAGCATAGACTCTTCCAAACTTATGAATAATTGCAGAGGTGTGCAGCTTAACATTCTCTAATTATTTTTTATTATTTCTTTACCTTACTAATTTTCTTTTTAGTAGTATGCTTGTCCTACATTTTTGACTTTTAACTTACAGTATTTGTCTTTAATGATTTATTGATTATTAGTGTAGATTTTGTTTTCGATCTTCTTTGCTTACCTATCACTTTATATGTACATGATAAAGGTGGAAAGCCGAAAGCTCGCACGACTTTAACAAAGCATCTAGTGCCTGTTGAAATTTGCCTCTCTTTTTGGTCAATTTTGCAACTGGAATCCGGGCACGGGAAGAACCATCTCTTTATGAACAGGCTAGATTCATGTTCTGATGTATCAGATGAAAATTGAGGGCGTCGGTTATGGGACAAATAGCATCCCATCCGGACAAAAAGACATAGCAAATTAAGGACATCTACTTTTTGGATCTCAGTTTTTCATGTACTGAGATATATCAACTTCATACTGTATAAAAATGAAATTGAGTAGGCTGACCATCTGGTCAGATGCATTTTATCCGTTTTAAAGTAATATCACATGGTGGAGATTGAATTGCATTAGTGGTGCTTAGGACATACGTTTTTAGGGAATTCACAAATCTGAGCTGATTTTAGGTATGTTCAATGACTTTCTTAATCTTATGAAACATTGTTTCGTATACTACACATATCATACAATGTCACAGACGTGAAAATATGTCATTTGATCCATTTTTGTCAGAGTAATCATCAAAAGACATGTTTTCGTCAGAAAGTGGGAGAAAAATCCGGATTTACCCAAAGTATTTCATGACACTGTAATGTTTATCAGGTAAGATATCAAGCATTTGAAAATCATGGATCAATCATTGAGGCCATAATATAGAACAAAGATATGCAAGAGCAACAAAGACTTGGATTTCATATTTTGGCAGTAATTAATGCAGTTTTTGTCAATATAAAGTATACCAGATTATTACACATACTTGTAGAATCGTATTTCAGAATCCCTTCTATATCTGGCAAAAATTGTTCACAGGGAAAATCTTGGCAGAGATTCTATCGCGGATATCTATGGTCCTAATAATCTGGCATACTTTATAACGCATAGAGGATAGCAATACGATCCTCTGACATAGCCCGTGAAATTATTTGATTTATCTTAGAAGTCTATGGATTCATCCCTCGGTCTAAAGCCCTCGGGATTCATCAAATAATTTCCCTCTCTATATCCCAGAGAATCGCATAGCCATCCTCTATCCATTACATAAAATGCAAAAGGTATATTAGGACCACAGATATCCGGAATAAAACCCCTCTCTACCAAGATTTTCCGTGGGAACAAAGTTTTGGTTGAATAATAGCCATGACGAGGACAGACGGTAGCCGCGGTCTATCATGGTGTTTAGCAATGAGCGCTTATAAGTGAAGTCCACGTGGCAAGATATTCCTTGAATTATCCTACCCTACAGATCTAATAGAGTCCGCAATAAGGCGTCACCTCGACAACAAGTGTGACACTGCCTCCAGCCACCGTGATTCCTGCCATAAAGACAATGACAATATCCGCCGTCTCATTCTTCCATTTAAAAATCAAAAGTCTGGCGACTACGTACGCCGACAATTGAAGTTATTTAACCTGCAAATTGACTCATCCATCGTCCCGGTCTTCCTAAGTCGCAGCGTGAAGAGACTTGTCTGTCCGCAAATTGACAAACCTAATATCGTAAGCTGCCATGATGTCATCTATCGCTACAAATGTGACTTGTGTGATACAAGCAGGGCTGTGGAGCCGATGCGTTATCTCATCGGCTCCGGCTCCACGACACTGATGTGAAAGGCTCCGGCTCGGCTCCGGCTTCAAATTCAGGTTCTATCTATGCTGGTTATCGTGGATCCGTTGAACGGGTTTTTTGGATAACGCCTTTAACGTTTTTTGGATAACGCGGGTTTTTGGATTGGCCTTTTAGAGGCTTGCTACAATCATCAAATTAGTTTTCATTAACAAGCAACGACTTAAGTTAATAGTAAAAATGATAATAGCCTAATATAATGACAAATAACATACTTGTCATATATTTTTGCATGAATTGACTATCTCTGAAAGATAAAATAAAGTTATAGCCAGGATTGGTTAAATTAGATAAAGATCTCCCGCACTGGCTAAATATAAATTGGCCTAGCCTGCAACCAGTCTACTACGAGGCTACATTAAATAAGACCACATGAGTGATGATGATATACCTAATTAGCCGTCACAGGGGCCGAATAGTAGTATAAGCTTTTTAACAAAGCTTGAATATGAAACTGGATAGTGTATGCCTCTAGATAGCTTATAGGGCCTGTATCTACTCGAACATGGAAAGGGCGTAGGCTATATAGCCAAATTTACCGTATCAATAAAGATATCAATTGCTTTATTGAATATTAAAGTGTATATAGGCTAGCTTAGGTTGTTATTGTTATTTGTTATTGCCTTTATTCAATAGTCTGTTGGTCCATGAATAATATGATCGGTGGGTAGCCCACGACTCATCATCTGTAGAAATTGTAATTTAGATAGCCTCATTGCAGTGTAGGCTAGAAATGTACAATTGAAAATTATACTTAGAAAAATTAAAAATATCTAATTTAGGACAAGTTTTGTAATTCTATGCAGCATACTTAATAAGTTAAGGCCTAACTTATATTATATTAATTTCGTATTTTTCATTATGGCGTAAAGTTGCAATAAATAATTCATCAATGATTCATGTATATTATTATATTCAATTTATGCATAACACATTACCACTATTCCTCTGATGATGGTGAGGCTGATGAAACTGAACTTGGAGTATCACACAGTATGTTGCAGGGTGCTATGCATAATAAAAATTTGACTGCGAGCACCGAGCAGAAATCCCATCTACTTTGCTAGCTTTCGAATGCGCGTGCGGTTTAATGTCACAGACAATAGAAAAGGGAGGTCAAAAGGCGCCTTTATTGAGAGCGTCTCAGTCTTTTTTTATTGTTTACATATAAGTCAGCATGATATCAGCATAAAGTGTTGACAGATGGAAAAAATTGTAATGAAAATTCTTGAAATCCACAGGTCTATGACATTTGGGGAAATATTATTACACGATACGGCACTTGTGCAGTCCTCCCCCCCTTTTTTTCTCTGGTCAAAAGATGCAGCACCATTGGATGTCCGTTTCAGCATCACCGGTTTGAGTGAAGCATTCCGTGCTGTTGTAAAAATCTACGTGGGTAATTGCGATGTCATGGTCGCAAACTTCGTCAGCAATTCAACATTGTAATTTGCCTTCAGGTTTTTCGCATTGAAATATACCCTTTGAATTTTGAAGTCAAAGGAAATTCATTGTGAATGAGATACCTTTAAAATAATAGGGCGCTACTAGAAGTGGCTGGGTCGCTTATTGCTATAGCCATGCGAGGACTCATGTCAGGTCATTCGTGTGAGTGTGAAGAGTTCCCTCCAATCAAAATTGATCAAATTGAATAATCGATTGTTTTGAAAAATGTAGGTGGGGGGACTGCACAAGAGCCTACAATACAATCTAAGGAAATTGGCATTGTCACAGATGCCAGTAGCTTCTGCCAGTAGCCATACCGATAGATGATAGCCTACATAGTAACCGTATTAGATTTAAGACATTGCGCAAGAAATGTAGCTATATTATCTTTGCTGACTGAACTGGAAATGTGTACATAAATGACTGGCGACTTGTCTCTAGGAATCTACAATCATCTAGTTAGCATGCATATAACAAGTCTTCAAATTAATGGATTTTGGAGAATACGTTGTCAATATGGAAATTAGTCTGACGAAACATATGCAATAAAAAAATATTACACATGTGTGTAAATATATAATAAATATAATACAAAAGAAGGCGGCAACTGCAAAGAAAGATATCGTGGAGGACAGATCATTGGTATACTTAAAAGACATATCTTTAGATTTCAAATGATTTAATTTTTTTATGATGCCAATTAATAACTTTCAAAATTCTAGATTTATATCAAAGCTCAAACTATCGGAGCCGGAGCCGGACCGGAGCCTCTGTGATAAATCGGCTCCGGCTCCGACCAAAACCATCGGTTCCTTAAGGCTCCGGCTCCTGAATACAAGTTGTGTCGGAATGACATCTCGGCACTTGTTCGAGCGCGTCAAAGAGCACAAATACATATCATCATCCATCGGCTCCCATCGCCATAGTGCTCACGGGGACAACAAATTTTATCAAATATATAATGCGTGATTTTGCAAGGCTCTGTATGTCCACAGATTAATAAGTTCCACGATGCAGGTAATTATTTTCCTGGTTGGAAATTATTAACCTGGTGCAGATTTCTTTGAAAAAAGTCATGTATCAGATAATGCATATTTCTTCGGTCATTATTTGTCATAATAACCTCGAGCCTTCGGCTCTCGGTAATTATAGCAATAAAGACCTCAAATCTATGCATTATCTATTACGAGGGGTGATTGATAAGTTCGCGGCCTGACATAGAAAGCTTAAAGCCAGACCATTATGTACATGTGGATTGATACAATGGAATGTGCTGACGGCGCATGACGAGTGATCAGTCGATCCGGTGAGTCCGACCAGTCTCTAGGAAGTCCAAAAACAAAACTCCCTTCGAATCCCAAAAAATGGAGGCCATGACCTTTCCCGCGGACCTGGTGACCTTGGCTTTCCGCGGAGTTGGTGATCCTGGGTGCTTCCATTGCTTCGATTGTTCTTTCGACTCTGGCTGATAGTGGTGAACCCAAGTCTCATCCCTCGTAATGAACCGGTCCATGAAATTTTCAGGATTTCTTACGAACACGCCAGGTTTCCCTTGAGATGAGAACGCGGGCTCGTTTGTTCTCTGGTGTGAGCAGTCGTGGCACCCATCGAGCGGAAACTTTGTTCATACCAAGGTCATGATGGATGATGTTATGGGGACGCTCTTGTGAAATCTTCAGTTCGAAGGCAATCTTTCGCTCGGTTGTACGGCGATCATCAAGAATAATCTTTTGAACATGATCGATCACATCTTCTGCGCTCACTGTCACTGGTCTTCCACAACGAGGATCATCTTCCAAGCTCTCTCTCTTCCTTGCTTGAATTCTGAAGCCCACTTCTTGACTGTGGTGTAGGACGGAGCTTTCTCACCAAGTGTTCCAACCATATCATCATGAATCTCCTTTGGTGTGAGTCCTTTCAAGTCGAGATAACGAATGACAGCTCGATTTGAAACGTGATCCATCTTACGCAACACTTATCTGACTAACTGACTGATAAGTTAGTAACTGAAGTTAAGTGGCTGTGGTCTACCAACAGTTCACCGGATCGACTGATCACTCGTCATGCGCCGTCATCACATTCCATTGTATCAATCCACATGTGCATAATGGCCTGGCTTTAAGCTTTCTATGTCAGGCCGCGAACTTATCAATCACCCCTCGTACATAAGGGATTCTTAAATACGATTTAGTCCGGGAGCTAGCGCGAACTTGTGCAGGGAACGAGGTAGTACATAAAACTTTCACATTGCATAGTACACCTCTAACCTACTGCAAAACTTCGCGTCTGCCGGATCAGATCATTTGCTTTTCAGAAATAGAGATGATAACAAAATCCTATGTATCTCCAATGGTAAAATTGTGACATCTGAGGTGTTGACTCCATTTTTTCGAATTTTTGCTATTTTGTTGAACTGGTTATTATAGAAATCATCTACAGATCATGATCATTCAAATGAGCTGTCATTTTGTGACAGAGGATGTAGTAAAGTGTACAAACTGACGTTAAACAACTTTACGTTAAAGTATATCTACAATTTTCCTGAAATTTCTATGTTGAAATTTGCAGTTACACCAACGAAAAGTGTCTGCTTGTACACTTTACTTCATCCTCTGTCACTGAATGATAGCTCATTTGAAAGATCATGATCTGTAGATGATTTCTATAATAACCAGTTCAACAAAATACCAATTTGTGTAACTTTTATGAGCAAAAGCTCGAAAAAATGGAGTCAACACCTCAGATGTCACAATTTTACCATTGGAGATACATAGGATTTTGTTATCATCTCTATTTCTGAAAAGCAAATGATCTGATCCGGCAGACGCGAAGTTTTGCAGTAGGTTAGAGGTGTACTATGCTATGTGAAAGTTTTATGTACTACCTCGTTTCCTGCACAAGTTCACGCTAGCTCCCGGACTAATTCTACAACTATGTAATACAGTCCGTTTCATAAAAAGTGGATCATCCTAAAATTTGACTAAATAAAACATAAGTATGATACAGAAAGCATTTTTCATGTTATTTCATGTCCCTAATAAATTTAAATGTCCTTATATAATCTGATAAGCTGTGATACAGTAACGGTTCTTAAGAAGCTAATATTTTGTGGCCCTACCCTTATTGTCAATGACATTACCAATTCGTCTAGGCATTGATTCGATGATATCGTTGATTTTTGACTGATCTAACTTTCTCCACTCTCTTTTTAACAGTGACGTAAGTTGTGATACGCCATCTGTAGGTAGCAGTGAACGACGAACGTTACGTTTTAGAATACTCCATACATTTTCTATGGGATTCAGATCAGAACGAGCTGGCCAAGATAATGTCCTAAGCCCTAATTGAGACTTGCATAAGTTGACTCTACTACTCCTGTGACACGTAGCATTATCATCCATAAATAACCAAGTCAATGGATCACCAAGTTGATCTGTCATTTGGCCAATGTTCATTCGTAAAACATTCACATAGCGTTCAGAATTCATGGTTCCTTGCTGTATGTGAAGTTCAGAGCGGCCATTAGTCGAAATGCCAGCCCAAATCAGTAGAGTCGCACCACCTTGTACCAGGGGACGATGTAAATGTCTCGGAATTTCCTGATCAGATTTTATCCATAATCTCAATCGACCATCACTACCCTTCAGACGGACTGATGCCTCATCAGACCAGACAACCCGATCCCATTGATTTCGCCAGTGACAATGACTCATTGCCCATCTTAGACGTCTTTTTGTATGCTGATCTGATAATTCGATCTGAGAGGGCCTCTTACAGCTCTTGAAATTCGACTCAATAAGTCTTCTACGAATAGTGGACTTAGAAATAGACGAGTCTAGTGCAGCCATCTCAGTTAACGAGAGACTTGGATCAATTTTAACAAATCTCAAAATTAGGCGGTCTCTACGTTTGAATGTTTTGCGTGGACGGCCAGAGCCCTCTTTACGACAGAGTCAAAAATCATCATTATGCCATCGATGCACATTTGTGTAAGGGACATTTAGTCGCTTGCTTGTAGCTCGCAAAGAAAAGCCTAGTTCTAGCAAGGCTGACACTTTGCCTTTTGTGAATGCGATCTCGTTATTGTTCATTTGTGCTTTGTGTTGTTTTCAACCGGTAAGAGATAGATTTCTAGCTGAAAGCAATCAGGAGTGCTGCCAACACCACCGCAACGAAGTCAGGAAGCTATGGAAGTCCAGTTAATCACATGTAGCAGTTACATTATTGTTGATGAATAATGGTGCTATGCTGGCTCTGATTGACCGATTTTCTTTATTTTTGTTTTGCTTGATAGCTTTTGGCTTGTAGAACAACATATTACATAACAAAGGAAACAAATGTAACTTTATAAGAGTGAGGTATGATTTTGTTATGCAACATTGCTAAATGAAGATCAAATTATCTACTACTTTTTTTATCTATAACAGGAAAACAGCTCAATATTCCTGCTTGAAATTTCCAACAATGATATAAGTAAGCACAACTGACATATCTTCCAAATTTCAGAGAAATTCGTTCAAGTTTGGCGGAGTTAGACAAAGTTGAAGTTAAGGCGATGTTTAAGGGTGATCCATTTTTTATGAAACAATCTGTATTATCGAACGCGTGTCTATGTTGATCATAGTAATGAAAGAGTGCCATATTTTGTGATATAGAGCGATGAAACACATTGAAAGATATTTTTTGAAGAAATATGTAACGGTAATATGGAATGGTAATATACACGTAGGATTTGATCTATCATTCATTCTAGAACTCTATAGATCATGGACATCTTTATAGACCCTAAATATGTTGTACCATACTGTGAATTTCATGTGATTTGGAACTTTGGTTCGGAAGTTAAGGGGAGGCCGATTCAGTCCTACGCGATTCAGAGTCCGGTATGGATGGGGTTAAAATGAAGGTATTAAAATCAATGTACCGTGCACTGGAAGCCATAAATGCCTACATTCGGATTGTCCTTGGATAGGCCTAATTTGGCTGGTTTCAATCGTTCCATAATTTGTAGTTCTTTCGCAGTTCTTTCACGTTTGACTATACTAAATGTCTCTCAGGGATCTGCATGTGGATGTGTTCCAACAACGAAATGTTTCTATCAGATTAAAGCATTTTGTAATGTCTTCGCGCAATTGCAGATATATTAGTACATCTATGGGGCGAAGCGACGTTTCGGAGATCGATTCAAAAGATTTGTGAATAAATAAGGTGTCGATGGTCAGGTGTTGAGCACATCGTGCCGCTCGCTCGCTCAAAAACACTGATTGTAACTGAAATTATATCCTGCAGTGTCAATTGTAGACGATTAGTCAGGAAGAGTCTTAACGAACAGAACGTTCCTGACAAACTGGCGACAACTGGTGTCTAATGATAAAAGCCTTACTGCGTCTTCCATGAACCTGAAAGATAATTAATTCGAAGTGATTATCCATCGATGAAAATCAATGACATGGCTGACCATTAAAGATAAAATCACAAAATTACCTGTAGAACCGTTTAGAGGCATGCTTGAATATCACTCTTCTCAGGATCGTTTGTAATGGATTATGAAGATAAGTCATGCAAAAATGGAAGCAAGAATCATAAGTCTGTGGTCACACGATCAATTTTAATGATTTTCTTTCATGTCGTCTACATCCTTTGCTGAGAGTCCGATTTCATTCATATTCAAACAGGTGATATCTCTTACGTGGATCTTACTCTGCGTGAAAAATGTAGGTTATACGACATTTACATCAGAAGTTATCCCAGAATAACGACAGAGAAGTCCTGAGCTAGACCCGCTGTCAGAGTCCAGAGTGTCATCCTAGCTATCTATTGTCCTTTCTAGACAAGAGAGGACAGTAGCATAGATATCTGATTTCCATTTTTTATCTGAAGTTAACTATAGTACTATACAGTATGGCTCAGTACGTTTACATCAAGCCTGAAATTTGCGAATTTTGAATGTATAACCATTTCACATCAATATGAAAACAGAAGTGCCACGTTATAACTTAGAATGCATTGAAGAGGATTGGAAAATATGAAAGTAGAGCATTAAGCTTTCTTAGTTACCAATGTTTGGTGTATCCGGCACACAGCGGTTAGCGATAACCGAGACTACTCTTCTTCGCACGCTCTCAAAGAAATGTGTCCACGTTGGGTGAATTTCTTCTTATCAATGTCATATTTTCACAAGCGAAGATGTTATTTCGCTGCGAGAATGAGATTTGTCATCTCTGAATTTCTGTGTCACATGCTCTCTCTTTTGTCAAATGGATTGAGATCAATTGATTGGGCAGGTCATGAGATTGAGGTTGCCTATCGAGACAGGCTTTGATTCTTTTGTTGTTATGAGAGGGGGCATTGTCATGCTGAAAAACATCTGAGACACCTGGACACCATTCAAGCATTTGTTGAGCCCACAGAATTAAACAGGTCGTCTCTTCTTCTGTTTGACTAGAAAGGAAACATTGGAACATGGAATGTTAATGAATTGGCACAATCTCCTGACTAAGTACCATAGCAATCGAACAATGAGCAGCCAGTTAAACATTAAACACGCCAAATTGTGCCAAGTTTCAGTGACTGTTATCAACCGGATCACAGAGCAAAGAGACAGACGATGTCAAGTTTTACAGAGAAGTTTGTGAACGTTTTTTCATGCGCCTGCTAACTTTTTTTAGATGATCGGAGGTCCCAACATTATCGAGAAAACTTTTGCGCAATGATCTGAATTCTTCGAATCTGAAGAAATCGTGGTGATCGGAGCATTTTGAAGGAATTCAGAGTAATCCGCAAGCGACGCACGACTATTTTTCCTATCTCTGAAAGGTATTAAAAATTTCTTTTTGCCCACTTATTGAGTTCCTGCATGTGCCATCTGTTTGAATCAGTTTGCACTTCTAGCAAAGTGATGCGATTAAACAATCTAATTCTGTGGTTGAGCCACTCGTACTTCAAGAACATGTGATGCAATACGCACTGTCCTGGTTACCAACATCAACGTGCATTTGTCCGGCTACGGACTAGGAAAAGCACGACTAGAATGTGACACTGGATGGGAATGTCGTCGTCAACCCAGTGTCCGTCAGTAAGACGATGACCATCAACAACACGACCGTAGAGGCATTTACCATACCCTGCATACACCGTCTGGCTGGTCACTCTATATCACCCTCCTCCAATTTTCCGTTGAGTGCGTGCTGTTTTTGTGCCGCTATTATGCATTGCATTCTAGACTATTCCATACTAGAGGCTAAAATGTTATCAATTTCTATGTGGACAACTGACTGCAATAACTAGACAATTGATTGAAATAATCAGGTAACTACTTGAACAATATTGACAATCGATCGTGTGATATCGATTGATGATTTCTTATGTGGACACACGGATAGTAAAACCCAAATCAGTGTTTTTATAACAATTCAATACATACAGGGTGAGTTAAAAGTCCCCGGCAGTTAAAAATCATACATGTATTTCAATGAAAAATTAAAAATACATGCATTCCAAACCCGGCGACACGACTCACATCTCAAACAGATATCCATTGTTGTTCTTGCATTGCTCGCAACGTTTGGTGAAATCTCGGAAAGCTTGACGGAACATTGAGATAGGAATAGAGTTCAGCTCACTATCGATTCGATTTCGAAGTTGGTCCAAGGAATCAAACATCACTCCTGCAGGCTTGTACACTTCCTGACGTAGGAATGACCATAGCCAAAAATCTCACACAGTTAGGTCTGTTGACCTTGCTGGCCATTCGATTGGCCCGCGTCGCCCAATCCACCGGTTCGTTAATTGTTCATCCAAGATCTGTCGGGCATTCAAAGAATAATGAAGAGATGCCCCGTCTTGTTGGAATAGCATCTGCGGTCTTCTTTTTAAAAAAGGGACTACCTTTTCCTGTAGGATGGTACACTATCTCTCCCCATTCATTGTCTGAGTACTGATGTCGTAGGCCACCACACCCGCAAAACTCACACATGCCCACACGGTGAGAGTAGCAGTCCTTCCAGGGTTGAAGAGTCGCGTTTTCGGATTTTCTGCCGCCCAAAAGTGCACGTTGTGTTTATTAACAGTCCCATTCAATGCAAAGACACACTCATCGGAGAAAGTTATCTTGCGTAGAAACGCAGGGTCACTGTTGATCTTATTCAGCATTATTTCACAAAATTGCTTTCTCCTATCACTATCTCCATCCATCAGAAACTGTGAGTACATTGGCTTGTAGGGATGCATTCCACTGGCTTTCAAAATGCGGCAAACGGTCGACTGTGAAATGTCAAGCTCGTCAGATATTCGGCAAGTTGATGTTGTAGGATTTTTATGCACCTCACACAGAACGGCAGCTGTGGTGTCATCTCCTGATGCTGACACTGGTCTTCCACTGCGAGGGCGATCGTTGTTAAGGTTTCCTGTTTCCAACAGTTTCTTCTTCCAATCTTGTAACGTTGATCGTGGTGGTGCAGGTTTATGGAATTGTTCGTTGAACTTGCGTCGGCTAAATTCGATAGACTCGTTCTCGAACGATATGATCCATGCGGTGATCGCAACTTTCTCCTTCATCGTGTATTCGGTCATGATTGAACTTGTCGTTGTTTACAAAATAGCGAATGCTAAAGACACTGCTAAAGAATGTCAATTTCTATCTTTTATCATAGCTTATTTCAAATTAAGCCAATGAAATCTAAACATAGATATCAAACAATAGCCGAACCGATTAGTATGCTTGTAATATTAAAAGACAATCGTAGCTTTTAATGAGAAGCATTGGTATGCGGTAGATATATGATTTCATTTCGATATAATAATTAATTTTCAACTGCCGGGGACTTTTGACTCACCCTGTATATCAATTATGTGAATGAAAAATGTATTGATTTAGCTCAATTTCACAAATGTACACAATTGTATTATGGTATAGCACATATCATTAGAAATCGAGACTCATTTCATGAGGAAGAAATCTTCAATTTAAAATTGCATTATGTCTCGGGCATATCGGAGGCATTACCTTGAATATTTCACACTAATGGCGATCCAAAGAAAGTTTCAGTAATATCGAGTGCAGGTGTACTTGACGCATGAATGCATGTGAGGTAAATTTTCAAAGAGATCTTGACAGCAGAAATTTGCACTTTGCTATTTTTACAATGAACTTCATTTCCCACACCTTAGTGTTCAATGCGTAGCGAATTTTGAAATGAGCTTGGGCAAATATCAAACTGCACTAGGTCACATTGCAGCACATTTGCATAAATGGTACACGTTGCCATATGTCTGCCTTCAAGGTGAGACCAAACAATCCATTATAAAAATATTTTGGAAGTGCATTATGAAAATAGTGGAAATGTCTCGAGCGTATGGGTGGAATTTCGATTTTATGCAAATTTTGTAAATGTTATAGCGGATGCCCGCCACTAAGCGATCAAATCGATCAATATTTAAGATCCACTTCACATTCCCTTTTTTTCTGGCACTGAGGCTGTGACAGAGTCACGAAACGTCTGCCATCGTAAATAGTTTTACCTTCTACTTTTATTTTGAATTACAAGTGGAAAAAAGCAGTGGGAGAGACTTTTCACTACAAACTGCACTGTAAACTGTACAATGCCAAAGCTACTTACGAAAGCGATGTACAAAACGGGAATAACAAAATGTGTGAAAGCGCAATTGTTCGTGCTCATACACTACGAAAACGATTGGCTTTCCTATTGGATGACAAAGATAATCCAGTAGGAAAGACAATCGCTTTCGTGGTGTATCAGTACGAACAATAGTGCTTTCGTACATTTTGTTATTCTCGTTCTGTACATCGCTTTCGTAGTCAAAATCAGTCAGCTTTCGTACTCTACAGTTTACAGTGTGTTATGACCAATTACTCACATGCATTAGTTGCAATCACAATTTCATCATTGGTTGGTTTTGCTTTAATACCAAAACTCATGGACGTCAACGCATCATTAAGTGGAAAAATAATGGAACAAGAATTAATCAATTCGCTTCAATTACCCCGGTCTCATTGATGAAAAATACCATATACGAAAGTGAATCCTGTAATTCCTCTGACATATTCCTCTCTACATGTGATCTCAATAACAACCAATGCGAAACGGCGCTGGACATTTATATGAACGGCACTCGTGTCAAACACGATCATTCTCCAACCTATCTCGGTGTGACATTAGACAGAAGTCTGACTTACAAGAGCCATCTTTAGAAGCTCGCAATGAAAATCAGGACTGGAAATAACCTCCTTCAAATGCTTGTCGGATCACGATGGGGCGCTGGAGCTACCACCTTACGAACAGCAGGATTAGCCCTCTGTTATTCAGCGGCGGAGTACTGCGCACCTGTGTGGCGAAGATCTGCCCACTGCAAAGTCATCGACGCACAACTAAACTCTACCATGAGAATAATAAGCGGATGAATTAGACCAACTGAAATTGAATGGCTTTCAACGCTATGTAACATCGCTCCTCCTCACATCCGACGAGAGTTGAGCACTAACAGACTGCTCGATTCCATAATGGCCATGCCCGAAATCCCTATAAACAATGATCTTTTGGATCATCCGAACCTGATACTCCATTCTCATTATCCTATCTGGCGAAACCCACCTCAGAACTTCGACCTCAACAGATCATGGTGGGAATGGTGGGAGCAATTCCCAGTCCGTAACCGAGATCTGATAAGTGATCCGACGCGTCCCCTTCCAGGCTTCCAACTCCCTCGTGGCTTGTGGTGCGCCCTCAACAGATACCGAACCGACGCTGGCCTTTGCGCTAGCATGCTCTACAAGTGGGGCGTACGTGACTCCCCTAATTGCGACTGGACTTCCACAAACAATGCTTCACATCATTGAACAGTGTCCTTCAACATCAGTGAACAGGTGTACTTCGTTCACCTGATGAAGTCTTAGACGAAAATTCGTGAATAAACAATTTTATCTTGAGACTTACGTTGATTATTTTTTAATTTATCTTTATTACCGGTATTAAGTCTCATGGCGATTACTTATGATTATATATATATATATATGTGATCTCAATGATTATTTGATACAGTATAAGGAATACCTACAACAAAAGACCTGACAGCTAAATAAGGGGCAGATCTTAAAAACTTGGGTTTCAAAACCGAAGTTTTCCAACTTTGGACTTGGGTCTTGAGTTTTTGACCCACGTTTGTGGAAAAATGTGGGTTTCAAACCCAACACAAGTTTTTTCCCAACATTGGGTACACTCCATATGTGCCCAGTCCCTGCATTTTTTGCAATTGATCCACTTTTCGCCTGGAACACTGTTGTAGAATGACAGCTCGAAAATTCGAACAAAGTGAGCCATTTGAAGCCAATGCTGAGTGATGCAGGTGATTGCCATCGACAGAAAATCGATTTCGCTAATGAAGCATGATTCGGTTCAAGAAGTACATGTTTGTACAACAAGAACATCACAATCGCGACATTCACTGCATTCCAGTTTTTTCCGGCTGGGCGGTTTTAGTAACACAGGGTTCAGGTTAATTTAGATCAGGGACGACTCCGACTGCGGGTTGCAAGCATATATAGCCTAGTTTTTTGAAAAAACTGGTAACATGCTTACCTGAACTTATGTTTAGTGATCATTCCTGTATCAATTATCAATCATTTTCGATGAGTCTATCAAATGTCGCTTTCAGTTGGATGCATGCGACTCGTCTCCTCCCATCTTGTTGATGTGTGATTCACACGGTTTTCCTCCAGTCTCTAGCAGACAGGAAAATACCCCCTTCTTAAAAAATATGACTACACTTTCAGTAGTAAGCAAAACTCCACTTCTGGACCGCGCAAGATGGCGGCCATCGCTGCGTCCCCCCCCCCTCTGGCACGGCAGAGTGTCGTGGTCGGCCGCCGTGGTGCTTCGTGTCTGAGTCCCCCCCCCTCTGGAACGACAGAGGTTGTGGTCTGTCGTGGTGTGCCGGCCGGGTGGGTCCACGTTCACAACATGTTCGCTGACGTCCCCCCCCCTCTGCAACAACAGAGTGTGAGACTCGGGTGAGTGGGTCCGACCGCCTGGTTGACGTGGGCGACCGTCTAGGTTGACGTGGGCGACCGCCAGGATTAGTCTTGAGGCTATAGTGTGTGATGTTTTTGGTGTGTAGCGTCCAAACGAAGCATCGGATGAGAAAACGGAGGCCAGATTCGGAATCTACGTGAAATTTTGGGTTAGGAAGGATGTTTCCAGCGAAATCGGAGAGAAAAAATTTTCGGCTGACGTCCCCCCCCCCCTGGACAGCTTGCTTCCAGTGGACGGATTTTGTCGTGCGATAGCTCGTTTGAAAGCTAAGAGTGAGACAAATTCAGTGAAAGAATCGGCTTGTTCGTATCTGCCTTCGTTTACATGTGAGACGCCATTTAAGATTTTGGGACATTGGTGAAAAACGACAGAGTTAGAATTTGGGACGTTTTGGGCTGTAGCTTCAAAACGAACTATCGGATTGGTAAACGGATGCCAGATTTGGAATCAACTTGATGTTATTGTCCAATGAGGATCATCATCCAATGAGAATCAAGCATTTCTTTATAAATAGCGAGCCTTCCACAGTGAGAATCATTCCATCGTTGAATCACACGAGTGACGGACGCACATTTTCTCTCTCTAGTTCCCTGTTCTATTATCCAACTAAAATGGTAAGTCGCTACTTCCCTCCCTCTCCTCCCTTGAACGTAAACTTAATACAATCTTTTTTCATTTTCAGGCATCTACTCCATCTGCTGCACTAGTAGGACAAAATGGCGGTCAAACGTTACAAGGTTCGCTACGGTCAGATCATCTACAACTGAGGCCAGTGGAAGAAACATCCAAGGTACATAATCCTACACCGCTACAGCGTAAATTTAAACAAGCCTTGCGTTATGATGATCATAGCGTAGTACTCCAAACGGGAATGCTCCCTTCCACGGATGTCAAGATAATGCACAATCAGTATGGGGACTACATACTGATCCCCGTGAGTCCGTACATTCGCCACCAACTTGATATTATTGAGGAGTACGTGACATTAAATATGGACATTCCTACTCCTCTTGCTCAAGAGTGGAAGGCGAGAGATGACAAGGATACTCCCTATAGAAAGATTTGGGATGGTAATCACATTTGCCTACCGGTATCACATTGGTGTACTTACTATAAGAAGGAGGGAGATCATTCAATACCCATCAGATGTGATGAGCTCGGAGAAGGTACTTGGGATATCCTTTTCAAAGTGAATGGGCTATATTATGGTCGACACAAGGATAATAAAATAGCCTCTCTCTCCATGCATATGGAATCCATCCTATATATTCCGAAACCACCCAACGTGGACGACATAATTGATCAAATCCTTAACAGCAGTGGTACGAAGCGCAAGTCGGAGAAGAATGCTACATCAAAACGCAAATCAAAGAAGGAGAATTGCTAGTCCTTTCCTAACTCTACCCTATGACAATTCGCTTATGTGCTTTGAGTGTCGTAGACGTGGTCTTATTAGATACATTTTACTTCTTCGTTGCCATCATATCATTTGTGTATTTTGTCGTGAAAAGCATCGATGTAATTCTTCATTTTGTAATATGTTATAGAACGTTTCCTTAGATGTGTAAATTTCCGTTTTAGGCTTCTATCATCATTTTTATGGATTGTGAGGGTGAACCTGTACAGGAGCTCAGTGCTATTGCTATGAACAATTGGACATATCAGATTGTCAGTGTCTATCATCAACATGCCAACTGCGATCCCAATGTTGATCAATGGGCGAGAAAACACATTCATGGACTTAATCTGAAATATTTGCAAGACTATGGCTTTTCTTGTGAGAGTGCTCTTCTTATTGACTTTAAACGATGGTTAGCTGCTTTCAATGTTATACGCATCTTTTGTAATAATCCTGGTAAGGAGAGGAAAGTATTTCCCAATCTAATCATTGATGATATTTTGCTCCCACCTTGGGATAGTAGAGTGAATCAACATTATCATGAAGTCACGAAACGTTTTAAGGATTTGTGTGTTCCTATTTTGTCTGTTCGTTGTAGTAGCTACGTTCATAACCAATGCTTCTTTCCTCCTTACCTCAACACTGCCAAAGTCCTGTATGGTTATCATTGCTCTCTGTATGATAGTTACCAGCTGTATCTATTTTATCTCTTTCAAACCATTGATTTATAATGCATGCTTGTTACCATTATTCAATAAATGTTACTATGAGAAGAGTTGTTGTTTTCATGCAATGGATGGGTTAGATAAAGGGCGATCATGTCTTTCTCAAACGACTGCGGAACATTACGTTTTCATAGGCAAAGTTTAAAAGGAGCTGTTCAAGATTATGTGATAAAATTTCATAAAGATGAGACCGACATCGAAGCAGTGGTCGATGATGCTAGCACTCTATTTCTAGAGTTAATGAATACATTCTCTGATAGCATTGTCATGGCGCGATTAGTTGCGAAAATTAAGTTTAGTCATTTTGGAAAGGAAGAGGTGGAAAGTCGCTCTTTCCATTTTGCTTCTTATTCAATGGAAGTGGTAGATCACCCCCAAGAATTTTTTAAAAGACATATGATAAAAATTGCTGAACGTCTTAACGCATTTAACCATCATGGTAGCAGTCTAGTGATTGAAGCGATTTCAGATATTCACATTCAACTTTCCATAAAGAAAAATTGAAAATGCAGTGGTACTTGATTGTAGCACAACTGGTTTTCGAGCTATGTCTGCTCACTCTCGAAGTATATTCCTTCTGTACATGCGTCTATTATTTAGAAAAGGCTAGCAAATTCATATCTTCAAAAAGACTTGCTATAGACATCAGTAACGGTGAAACTATGTGTTGCGATGTATGTAAGCGAAAGGATGGAAATGAAAAGCGCATCTTCAAGAGATGTAAGCATGCTTTTTGTCAACGCTGTTTCATACGTAATTGCATTCAACTTTGCCAATGTAACCACTGTGACATTGCTCATTTCGAGTGTCACTTATGTCGCAATAGTTAGTACCTATGCAAATGTGGTAAAGATAGGTTTTAGCAAAGACTAACACGGAAAATGGCGAAACGTAAAATGACGAAACGTAAAAGTCAAAAGTTTTCTTCAGCCATTCAAGCTCTCCGACGAATGAAAGCAAATCAGCGATACAATGCTATACGACATGCTAACGATAAATTCATTTGTGAAATTATTTCTCATGTGAGGAAGTTGAGGACGAAGAAATTAGCGCCAAAACAACGAAAGTTACTTAAGCGATATGCTACGAAATTGCGTTTCATCTCCAATCCTAAAGTCGCCCTTCAAAGAAAGAGGAAAACTCTAACACAAAAGGGCGGTTTCCTTTCAGCAATACTTCCAATGATAGCTCCTGCCGTGGGCAACCTATTGGGAAATATCTTTGGCTCTAAGCGTTAATTATGCAAATGTTGAGTCTCAAAGTAATAAAATGGATTTCAGACTTCAATGTGATAAAGTTCTGACTGTATCAGGTCCATCTCATGCAGGTAAAACTGTTTTCACGCTGAATTTATTGGATAAAAGAAGGGAGTTGTTTAAGGAACCTATCAATCGAGTGATTTGGTGTTATGGTATTTATCAACCGTCGCTGTTTCAGGAATTGCAAAGTCGCAACTTTATTCGACATGAAGGAATTATTCCAGTGGATAAACTTCAGTCTAATGATGTTGTTGTATTGGATGATTTATTAAAAGAAAGTAAGAATTCAAAAGATGTTACAGATATGTTCACTCGCGCAGCACACCATAAAAGGTGTTTTATCATCTATATTACACAAAATTTGTTTCCTGATGGAAAAGAAGCTCGTACACGAAACCTGAATACACACTATTATGCTATTTTCAAGAATCCGCGAGATAAAAGTCAATTTGAAATTTTAGCGCGACAAGTTGCACCCAGAGGATCAAAAGCCTTAATTGAAATTTTTCAAGCAGCTACTGAAAAACCATACGGTTACTTATTCATTGACTTTACGCAAGAGTGTCCGGAAGAATTTAGATTTCGAAGTGATATTTTGAAAACTCCCATGATTATCTACAAACTATGAGTTCTTATTCTCGCATGATTGTTATTCCTCAGGATGAATATGTACAATTGACTGCCATGCAGCAAGTAAAGCAACCTCTTGCAAATCAAATGTATAGGAAAGAAATAGATTATCAGCAAAATGTTCACATCAAAGATCCACATCGTGCTGTATTATTACAATCGGAAACTGTTGAGCAATTGAAAAACTTGAAGAATAAGATGCGTGACTCTGTATCGACTGCTACACCTTTAGCATCTCGCGCACATGCCATATCTCTTTTCAACAGTATTGAACCCCATCTCAATGTAAATGATAGAGGAGAAATCATTACAGATGAAAATAAAGTGATTGATGCTTCACGTTATGAAGACTTGATTCAGTATGCGACACGTAGAAAGCGCCGTCAGGGCTATGTTCCACCTGGTTGGTCATACTTTCTTAAACTATTGAAAAAGCATAATGTGCCAAAATTTGCTTTAAATAATGAGACATTGAAAGAACTTGATTCAACAGTGGCTACTACTCCAATGCTTCAGGCGATGAAAATGCCAACAAATTGGTTTAAGACGTCACCTGCTACATCCCCTCCCACACTCACTAAGCAAACAAGGGGAAGAACTCGACGTAGATCTGTATCGCCACTAAAACTGGTAAAAGGAAAACGTAAAACAGCTCCTCCTAGGAAATACATGTTCTCAGACTATTAATATGAAGCAGATGTGTTGCTTGCCATGTAATGAGCCGCCAGAGGTGAATGTCGTTGTCACTTGCACTTGCTGCGCCAGCTCTCATAATGAAACCCCTAAGCAATGTGAACACGATCGCAAAACCGCTAAATGCTGCAGTTGTTGTAAATGTAGAAAGGCAAGAAAGAAAAAAGATGAGAAGGAGGAAAAAGAGTCAGCCGTCATCGACTGAACGTTTGAAGTCAATCTATTATGATGTAAAACATCCGGCAGGATTTGCATCTATCAAGAAATTATCAAAAGCGAGTGGTCTTCCACAATCACAAGTGAAACGATGGTTAAAGGGTCAGGCTACCTATACACTCCACAAACAAGCGAAAAAGAAGTACCGCACCCGCCATTATATTGTTCATGACATCGATGAACAGTGGCAAGCAGATTTGTGCGATGTTGCCTCCATTTCAAAACATAACTCGGGCAATAATTTTATTTTAACCGTCATTGATATTTTCTCGCGTTATGCGTGGGCTCAACCTTTAAAAACTAAAGAAGGGAAAGGAGTAGCAAAAGCATTCCAAACAATTTTTCGAGAAGGTCGCATTCCAAAAAGAATTCAGAGTGATCAAGGAAAAGAGTTTGAAAATCAGCATGTGACAAGATTATTTGAGAGGCATGACATTGAGTTGTTTAGTGTAAAGAGCGCTTATAAAGCTGCACTCGTTGAACGTTTTAATCGCACATTAAAAAATCGTTTGTGGCGACATTTTACTGCCAACTTGACACAAAATTGGACAAAGGTTCTACAAGATACACTCCATGCCTACAATCACTCTATCCATCGTTCTATTGGACTCAGACCAGTAGATGTAAATGCTGACAATGTAGATAAAGTGCGCGAATCATTCCAACGTAAACGCACTCATGTGAAAAGTGATGTGAAAATTGGCGATAAAGTTCGTATCTCAAAAGTGAAAAGTGTTTTTGCTAAAGGGTACCTCCCGAATTGGACAGAGGAGGTATTTACAGTATCAAGGATTAATCAAAAAGACTCTCCGACCACCTACAAGTTGAAAGATTACGATAATGAAGAAATTGAGGGTAGCTTTTACCGCGATGAGATTGAGGTAGTCACTGAAAGTGAAACATATTTGGTAGAGAAAATCATTCGATGTAAAAAACGGCAAGGTGAAGAATGGTGTCTTGTTAAATGGACTGGTTATCCTTCAAGTATGAACTCTTGGATGCGTCGTGCCGACATCTTTCATCTAAGTGATCGACAGTGATTCATGCAAAGTTGTAACTAACAATGTTTAGGGTTTGAGCTATGAATCCAACTGCCTCATTTTATTCACGACCCTCCTACGTAAGTGGTGGAGGACAAATTTACATCGGTGCTCGCCGCCAACGTGGAGGTAGCATACTTGGTGCACTGAAATCTGTTGTAGCACCTCTCATATCCAATGTCGGTAGATCTTTAAAACGAAATGTTTTAAGTAATGCCGTTGGCTTTGCTGGTGATGTTGCTAGTGATCTTTCCAGAGGTAGAAGTTTTAAGAGCAGTTTGTTGAATCGTGGGAAGGAACGCGGTTTAAAAACATTGAAGCAGACCATTGCTGGTGTTACTCAAGGAAAGAAATCACCTAAACGAATGAGAAAAGGAAGGAGGAAACATCGCGGAGCTGGTAAGGTGCGATCTTCAGTCAAAAGGCATTCACGCAAACGTCGCAGAGGCTCTAATCATTCATCAGGCGCTAAACGACGACGCTGCTATAACTTCTAATCATGGAGTGTAAAACTTCCGGTTTTTGTTTGTTCGATCAACAAGCCATACAGACAGATATTCTTAGTTCAAGTATTGTAGATTATCATCCTCGAACAGCTGAGAATGCTGGCCCCATTGAATTTGTTATTCCTGGTGGTAGTGATGACTACATAGATTTGAGTTATGCGATGCTTGATTTGAGGTTTAGAATTCAGCAAGCAGATGGAACTGCTATTGACGATGCACATAAAGTTGGACTGAACAATTTACCATTGACTACATTACTTCGCGATGTTTCTCTAACGATTGGAGAGCAGCAGGTGGAAGGTGGTCAAAGCGATTATCCCTATAAATCATATTTCAATCATGTATCACAGTTTCATCCAGCAGCACAAAAAAGTCATATGGAAGCCATGGGATGGTACAGAGATGAAGCAGGAAAATTTGATGTTGAAACAAACAGTGGCTTTGTAAAGCGATCTGCTATGATTAAAGATAGTAGAGTATGTCAGCTATATGGTCCGCTGAATTTAGACTTCTTTAGACAGTCAAAGTTTTTACTCTGTAATACCAGCATGCGACTCAAGCTGACATTGAATAAGCCTGAATTTGCGCTGAATGCATTTGCTAAAGTTGACAATTTTAGAATTCATGTGGAAGATATTGCACTTTACATTCGTCGAGTAGTACCGAATCCAAGTGTCATTAGAGGGCATGCTGAAGGTCTTAACCGCCAAAATGCCATTTACCCCGTTCAGCATACAAAGCTTCTCACCTTTACAATTCCGAAAGATCAAAAGAGTTTCATGAAAGATGGCCTCTTTCCATCGGAAGCACCGAAGCTCCTCATGGTGGCAATGGTTGAAAATGATGCATTTAATGGTAATATAAAGAAGAATCCTTTCAATTTTAAACACAATCAGTTAAGTGAAATTGCTTTACGTGTTAATGGTGTGAGTCATCCTGGTCCACCCTACAAACCAGATTTTGCTTCGGATCAATTTATGCGCAGTTATGTTGATTTTATGGATGTCTTTGGCTTTTACAATACGGATGATACCAACGGACTGACTATGAAAGAATTTAAGAGTGGATATACTATTTATGCATTTGATTTGACTGCTGACAGCGATATTAGTGCACCCTATCGTCAAGCGAACGTGCCTCATAATATTCGTTTGGATTTGACGTTCAAAAGAACACTACCTGAGACGATCAATGTATTAATTTATGCAGTCTTCGATTCAAATATTGAAATTACAAAGTATCGTGACGTGATTCTTCAGTATAATCGTTAATGAGTTGGTTGACTGCTGACGATATTAAGACTAAAGTGCAGCGTAATGCAGACGAAGCGACGTTGAAAGCTTTCGATAATGTCTATTCACTCGATACCTTACCACCTGCAGTAAATCACTATCCCATCTTTATTGTGCTAAACACTCATTCACAGAATTTAGGCGGTGAGCATTGGAAAGCGATCTTTATTGGAGAAGACCGACGTGGTGAACTATTTGACTCTCTTGCTCAACCTCCAAATATACCAACACAGCAGTGGTTGAGAAAACATACGCGTCAATATCAGCGAAATGAACGCATACTACAACATCCACTTTCATCAACGTGTGGTGCTTTTGTACTGTACTTCATCTTAAAACGTTTACATGTATCTCGATTTGCATCTGTTATTCAAAACTTTTCATGTAATCCATCCTCTAATGAAAAAATGATTTGTAAGTTCTATCATGATTTGAAATAAAAACATCATGTTGGAAAAATTGTTTTTTATTTTACAATCCGCTGGGTACGTACATACTCAATGAGATAGTCTAGGATCATATTTGCTTGTTCATGAGATTTTAGTCCAGTAATGATCACTTTACTATTATGAAAGATTGCCACATGCACAGGCAACCAACAACTAATGAGAGCTGCAGGAAAAAGTTCGGGTTCATAACACAAACTGTAACTGCTGGTACGAATCTTCAAAAATGATAGACTGTCACTCAATTGAGTAGAGATCACCATATTGTCCACAGTCAGATTCGACATCACACACCTCTCCCTCTTCCATATCCGACGTAGTAGTCTCTGTAGCTCTAAGCGCATTGACTGCGCCGATGAATGAGAAAGGGCGCCGAGAATCTGTACAGTCCCATTTGGGAAGAGTTGAAGATTCCGTGAATTGTTCATCTTCACCACTAACATTTGAGGACGGCCCGGGTAATACTTGCTGTTTGGAAGCTGTTGGCGTAATGTTGTGAGATCGATTTTGGTGTAGAGTCTGAAGCGACGGAGAATGTTGACGATGGTGTAGCGATGGCGCTTCATGATGAAAGAATGAGTAAATTGAGCGATGTACCTTCCTTTTATACTTTTCCCAACTACCTTGATGAAATGTAAAGTTAGTATGAAGTTGGGAATGATAGAGTTGAATTCGCCGATTGTTGACGCGCAGCCAGATGCGATTTCCAATACGTGAATGTCTTTTCATATAGAAGTATTTCAAGTCCTTCATGATATGATGTAGAGATTGAAAATGACGATAAGATAAAACAAACTCTCTTCTCACATTTCCAGTTGAATCTTTGAAATAGACGTTTCGATCATGATCCGTTTCAATACGTTGTAGGGAATCTAATTTCCAACTCATGGTGCGTGGTAATCATATCTGATTAAGATTTGCATAGTAGGGCGATGAACTCACGACGAATAAATGTCATGATGGAGCGATGTATGTATCTTCTATACTTCTCCCAATTGTATTTGCGAAATGAGAAACAGTTTGCGGAATGAGAATGGTAGATTTGAATTTCATTTCTGTAATGTTGAAGCCAAACTTGATCACCCAAGGAGATGAATCTTAATGTTTCAAAATATTCCAAATCCCTCATGATATCATTGAGGTTGACAAATTGTCGCCATGTTAATGTAATTCCTCTTGATGTATGACCATGAGAATTTTTGAAATGTACGTTTCCATCACGATCAACTCTGATATATTGTAGAGAGTCCAAAATCCAAGTCTTCATGATGTTATGCAAAGTTGCAGATTAGCAATATAAAAATGTCGTTTTATCATATTTTGCTTAGCAATGCGGCTACAAAGAGATTTACTAGTAATCGAGCCGCACTCTTTTCTACTCCCATTGATCATGCACAACAGCTAAATGGGAATTGGGAAGTGGGTGTCACTCAACTTGTTTATAGCAACTGTGTCTATACTTTTGATCATGAGGTGATGACTATTAATATGAGACGTACAGCTGCTTACCAATGTGAAAAGGGCTGCCGAGTATACATTCCACAGTGGCCAAAGAAAGATCTCTTATCATGTAAAAAGTTTATATATGATTTCTTGAATAAAGCGTGTAAACATATTGCCCAATTTACTCCACACAATGATGATTATACTTATATACATCATGTAGTTGAGAAAGATTGGATTGTTGGTTTAAGTCCAAGTTTAAGAAATGATTTAGGCTACCTCGCTAGCGCCTTAACAACCTATGATAATTTTAACGTTAATTACCACATAAGTGCTCATAAACAGTTAATATATCGAGAGGAAGCTTATTATGTAGATCTTATTCCAAAAAATGAGAAGACGTTGGTGAAGAAGATTGTGATTAAGCCAAGAAAGACAAACATGACTCCTGAAACATTATTGAAGAAATTTAATTATCTCCTTCGAGTTGATGGTAAACAAGTGGCAACATTGACTTATATTAAATCATCTAATCATATTGCAATAAGTAAATTAAATGATGATGATCTAGTATTAGTTTGTTCAAAAGATTTTCATCAGTTCTTGCGACATCATTCTGCAGCTGTTCATGGAAAATTTAATATGCAACATTTACCATGTGAAAGGTCAAATCAATTTGATACAGAATGGACCGTATCTTTATACAGAAAGTGTGTAGAGCCTTTTGGTGGTTTCTTACATGAAACAAGAGTGTTGATGCCTCGCATTATTACTTCAGTTAAATTGGTTGTAGATTATTTAAATGAAGTGATTAATGACCAACATATTTCATTTTCTGAAAAAGAAGGTACTTTGTCTCTCACTATAAGTGGAAAAGGTATTGAACTAATTATGGATAAAACTCTAATGGACATTTTGGGTTTTGACCAAAATATCTTTAAAAGTGGTACTGTAACCAAAGCTAGCGCAGACATGTCGCTATCGCGTCGTATTAACTATTTTCAGATATATTCCAATATTGGTGAAGATGTACGTGTGGGAGATGTTGAAGCTCCATTGCTAGCAATGATACCATACCAGCCAAAGAGCTGCAGTATTTTATCTGAGCATACTTTCAAGAAAGTGCATTATACAAAGCTGAAATCAAACTACATCCCACAAATTGATATTGCCATTTATGATGATGCTGGTGCGTTGATTCCTTTTCATAAAGATGCTGTGACAAGTATTACACTCCATTTCCGAATGAAGAGTTAATGCAAACGTATGCTAATATATTTTTCCAATGTGAATAATATGGAAAGTGAAAATAAGGACTCGTTTCTAATCTACTTGCCCAGTAATGCTTCTATGAATAAATTTCCCAAAAATAAACCATCAGACTATCGAGTAGAATTAAATCGGCCACTGCATTTAGAAGGTGAATGGGAGGTTGGCGTTTCTAGTATTTGCTATGATAGCAATATTCAGAATGTGAATGATTTGGAAGAAATGATATTGACTCCTCGCACCCATGATGGAATAACGATGAATAATGCATTCCAGTTCCCATACAATTTAACATCAGATGGAAAGTGGAACTATGAATGGATTCAGATAAAATCAGATTCTTATGAGCCATTTGGGAATGAGAAAATTATTAAGGCATTCAACAGTGGTAATACTTCCATCATGAAGAATAAAAATCAGAAAGCTTATGAGTTTACTATCTATCATTGGAGTGGGAGACAGTTCCTCCGCTTTCATTCTTTTACTAAAGGTCTTACGCTGAGGTTGGATAGTGAATTCTATCCGCATCTCGGTTTTGGTCATGGACTACATCTAACGTCAATTGCTACTGCAAATGTTAAAAAAGTTTATTCAACTCGAATCAACAAATTTCATTATAGATTTAAAATATTTGATGAAGATGTTGTAGAATGCGAAGAACGCATCATTTTGAAAAAGCGTGGTGTTCAACCTTTATCACTTATTGAGTTAGTAAAACGATGGAATGAGACTGTGGGTAAGAAGTATGGAGAGAAAATTATGGCGGACAAAAATAAGTTGGTTATTCAGAAATATAATGACAAACTTACAGTTTATTTCTCTCCAACCTTGCGTCATTTTGTAAGACATTATACACCTATTATTGGAAGCGGTGTGGTGTATGCTTCTCATGAATATCACACTAAAGCTGATTCAGTTAATGATGAATGGTGGGTGGACATCTATGGCGATCGCATCAAGAAAATTTACCAGTCTTATGAAGAATCTAAAGTTGCTATCAATATAATGCCGCGTCTATATCATACAGTTGAAAGCTTCATTCATGTAGTAAATCCTTATATACAACAGAAGTTGAAGCATGTGATGAAAAGTAAATATGATGTAAAGACACACCACATTTCGTTTTCAATTGAAAATCAACGCGTTGTTCTGAAACTGGGTGATGACATTCAATGTCAATTGAGTAAAAATTTGAAAAAACTCTTTGGCTTTTCAATGCTACAAACTGTGTTTGCTGCTGCGCATACGATTGGTATAGAAACACCAATGACACTTGATAAACATGAACAACACCTTTACATTCAAAGTGATTTGATTTTACCTATTTCTGTTGGCGAGAAAAAAGAATACATTTTACGCGATTTCATTCATGATAAAGACGCTTCATATGGAATAGTCGAGAAGATGTTTGAATCTATTTTCTATCATCCCGTCGTCAAACAAACTATACCCTCTATTGCTATCAAAATTACCAATGGTTTACAAGAGTGTATCCATGTGAAAGATACTAAATCCCTCGTAACTTTAGTGTTTCGGAAAACAAAGTGAAGTCATTGTGATATGTTTATTGAAATAAAAATATGTATATGAAAAAGTCTTTTCACAGATATAGGGGGAATGGGCTGACTGTAGGCATATATTCACAAGGAAGAAACGATCTCATGCGATACATAAAACAACCATGTATATCTACAAAAAGCAACATCAAAATACTGAGTTAAAGTTGATTATGTCAATACATCTCCTGAATGTGGTAGCGTGAGTTTTATTCTTTTGGGTGGAGGTATGTTTGTGTCAGGATGTCCATGTGGAAGAGATGTGTTATGTCCTATCCAACACCTCTTATCCTCCCATGCTGAAAGTGCTCGTTTCTTGAACGTGTACGTTTTCACAGTATGAACTTGAGATTTTAAGATTGTCATATTGACAAACGTTATAGTTTTATTTTTATAGGCCTTCTTATAGGACCGATGTTTCATTTTATGAACAATGGATTTTGATATACCTTTAGCACGCTTAATACTATCTGCACATTCTTTTAGTTTCATGGAATACATTTTAGGACGGAGGAGAATCATTTCATCTATTTCCTTTCCTGCTGTTTCATCCTTAAAACAACCAAGTTTGGCTTTATTCTGTATGGAATAGAGTGGATGAGTGGGATTGTAGTTAGATGTATCGAAATATTTTTCTAATGACTTACCTACTTCATTAAAATTTAAATCTTTTTGAGTGGTAATTCCTAAAAAGAAACTATCTGTATCACCACCCAGCAAGCGAACCTCTTTTACGAGAGGGCATGGTTTTAATATTTTGTAGAAGAGTTGATACATTTCAAGCTTGGAATAATCTAAAACGGCTTGCCCAATATAGATGGGTTTGCACAACTCAACTTCTGATTTAATCATTTTAACACCTACAAGATCCTCATCGATGATGTCTCTATCAATGAAAAGAGGTGATGAGGTCAATTTGTGATATTTTTGTTCATCAACGACTAGTTTGTAATTCATACGTTTTCTAACATCCTCCATGGTCTTTCCGAATAGACTATTATTCTTATATTTATAAAAATCCTTTTCAAAATTATTTTGGGCGAGTGCACGTTTTTGACTGTTACTATCTATGTAGGGTTTGAGGAAGGCTTTCTGTCTAAATTTGATAATGCGGTGAACTGACTTTAGAAGCATGCCCATTTCTAAATAGAATTTTAATATGCAGAAGTGTACGAGATAATTTTTCTTATCATATTGGGTGAGTAAAAGTTTGCGGCATGGTTTGTACCTTGGCTGTCCACACTCTGTTAAGTTATTATGAAATTGTGACATGAATGGTGAAAACATATCTTCAGTCACTTCGCCAGATTCAGGTGCGAGTGGGAAATCAGCAGTTTTATTTTTAATACTATTTGGATAAATCAAATCCACTTCAAAATAATATCCCCAATCACCTTCATCTGGAATATTCAGTATGTTTGAAGGGTTGGAGTAATACTCAAGCTCATTTTGATTTAACCAACTAAACTCGGAATGAGGTAGTGGTTTAGACAGTGAACTACCATATAAATTATTTTGGTCATAGTACTTTAGGTGGATATGATCATCACCTACTGTTTCAGATTTTATATGATGTTTATTTACAAATGTGAGACCACCGCGTATTCCGCGCTCAAATATATTATACATCTCCGGGTCTTGTAAGAGATGAATGGTCTCACCAGTCATTTTAAAGGCTGATTTAAAGGACATGGCTGGTAGACTGACAAAGTGGATAGGATCTAATTTGTCTTCTTCTAATGCCACTCGTCGAAACTCCTGAAAGACATCAGCCAGCAAAATGACATCTAATTCTAAGTAAGCGATCATATAATCGCCAAACGTTTTACAATTAAATTTTAACCATGCCTCTTGAGCATATTCATAGTCCTCTACTGGACAATCTTCACCCGTCAAATCGTTTTTGAATTTGTCAATGGAAGGAAGGGTTGTTTCATTTAGTTTAGACATTGAGCTAAAATACGCATAAGGAAAGACTCCTTTGCGAGTGATTATTTCATCCGTTAAGTTTGGATAGTGTTTCTTCAAAGTTTGACTATGGGGAAGAAACTTGAGATTACGAACGAGAGAAGCTAGTGACGCTGACATGAATTGAAATGAATCTAAAAATTTTATTTCGAAGAAGACTGTCTTATTTTCTTTAGTTTTATCTACTGGTACTTTTGCTGTCATTGCCATGAATTTTTCTCTCGTTTGTGCTATTACATTAAACTGCCACGATTTCATCTGGCTCAACCCTCCTTTTATGAGCATATGACTGTCATAGCCCTTAAAGTTATGAAAAATGACGGGTAGTACACGACGTCTCAACCTAAGTGAAAAGTTACATTTGGAGCAGAGTGCGTTTCTAAATTTACCAGTGATGTGATCATGATCACGCACTTTCTTAATTTTATCGTCATCAAACGTTTTATGACATTTAGGACAGGATGTGCAACTTTCAAATTTTTGTTTGTCTTCATCTGACATATGTAGTGACTTACGCTGCAATTGGGAATCATATGATTGTTGAAATTTTGCAGCTTTATCGAGAAATTCTAGAAATTTTGAAATGCAATCTTCACCTTGCCAAGTATGCATTTTGTTTTGTCTATTCCTAAAGTGGTCATGCCATACTTCATAGCAGGATATGGCTGCTGGCTTGTGGATGATATCATCAATGTAGCATTCTATGTCTGCGTAAATGACACGCAGGGGACTTAATTCGTCACCATTATCCCTATGTGAAAATATTTTATCTTTGGGCATGCGTTCCATTTGTAATTTACCTCGCTTGCACCATTCATAGTGAGTTTCAAATTTATCTTTACTCCAAAATGAGCGGATGCAGCGGTCGCATACAAAATGTTCACCTCTTTTAGAGTGCCCCAAGTGAGTGTACAAGCGAGAGATTTTGGGAATACCACAGTAGTGCCATTCCTCGCTATCATCTTGTTTTACTAATAAGAGGTTGACTACACGTTCATAACAAGTTGAACGTGAATTATAGCGGGCACCCTTCAACCCCTTCTCCCACACGTGAACGACAATTTTAATCTTATTATGTTTTTCGAACGTTTCTACATCTTTGATTTTCATGTTGTTACTATCACAACCTTCAAAGTCTAGTTCATCCTCCCACTGTCTATAGCTATAGGTGCGATCTCGATGCGCGTTGATATCATTATAGTGAAGGATGGATAGGACTGCATATTTGAAACACTGTGATTTACAATCAACATTGATGACAGCTTTCTTATTATACAACGTTTTTGGAAGTTTAAATGTGCCTCGAGCTGCATGACTTTCTAATAGGGAAATTTTGAATATGGCTGAGTCCACACCATCAAAAATGAGAGCGCTGTCGCGTTGATTGAATTTATCTACATTTGATTTTAAACATTGAATGTGAAAATTTAGCCAAGACTCGCAGTCTACAACTTCGGTTGCGGAAGAGGAAGGAATATGAAACTGTATTCTCTCCGTCACTTGACCCGTTTGAAAATCTATTTTAATATATTTTAGTTTAAGGTAGATGAGCGCCTTCATTCTAAAATTGTCTAAATTATTGAAGAGCGCTTCGATAATGTTAGAATTTTGAAGGAGCCACTCAGGAAAATCTACAATTTGAGTATTGGACTCCATGCAGTAGTCGCGTACTAAATTATTATGTGAAACATTAATGAGGGAGATGGTAGAGGTACCGTTGGTGTAGTGATCATTTGCATGCGTGTGTTGAAGTCTGTGCGAAGATCGCTGAAAGTGACTATCAAAAGAAAGAGGGCACAAATCGCAAGGAAAGGAGATGTCATCGTCAGAATCAACTTCACCTCCGGAGATTGACGCCGCTTTGCGTTGACACACACGTTGTTTGATGTGTCGAAGGAGACTGTGCTTCCTTGTAAACATATGTCCGCAGTCGGCACATTCCCACTCGTTGCCTTGCCGCGAGAGTCCTGAGCTGGAACTCACATCACCTGAAAGAGAAATCATTCTTTCATCTCTGTTCAAGCCTCAGTGTAGTGTTACAACCTACCTTGACTCAATAACTCTAAACTTTCCTCGAGAAGAGAGGGCGTTGGTGATGAAGTTGATGCCTGAAATTGAGGAAGATGCTATTAGTCACACGTTTGAGGGAGATGAGAGGAAATTTTCAACTTACCATTTCAACGAAATCAAGTTTAAGGTTGATACTTCTACAAGATAGAGACTTCACTCAAATAATAGTCAAAGAGAGAGATCGTGCGTTCGTCACTTGTATGATTCACAGATTAAATGAAATGACCTGAATGTCACTTTGCTTATATACTTTCATCCTCTTCATTCATTGGATGTTCATTCTGATTGGCTGCTTGTGTATACTTAAGAATTAGAAAAATGTTAAAGTTATCATTATTCAAAGTCAGCATTTCAAAGACAACATGACAAGTCCTCCAACAACACCAAATACCGCATTGGAGTTCTCCTCTCCATATACATCAGCAAAGGTGCTCGTTACACCAAATGCACCAAGAAAGGCGAAGGTGGAGAAGACATACAATCTCGACAATATACGAAAGTTATCATTATCGGAGGAGGATGAAGAGGAGTTGCCCGACCTAACAGGCATACGGTGGAAATATTTACAATATGATGCCGAAGGGGTGATGGAGATGACCAGCAAGTCGCACTTGCATCAAATATGGGAGTGGTACACCCCTAACTCCCAACCGCGAACCGTGGCGGAGTGGGCGTACATTGAGAAAGTGAGGGACGCTGCAGAAGAACGTTTAAAGCAGCTCAACTGTTTTTGTAATCTATGTGAAGCCAGACTCTGGGACGATATTGACGATGAAGACCTTTTGAAATACATGCCATAATAAATGTTTATTTCGTATTATCTTTGCTTTCATACTGACTTACTTGAATGGGGTTTTAGTGAATAATTTAACCATGTATACTTTTTCATTTGGAAATAGTAGCACGCTTAGTTTAACTTGTAAATCTTATAACATTTCATATGGACGATGATGGTAGATAAAATAGTGTCAAATAAATTAAGATAGCTTACACTTCTGATACAGGGATAGCAATCGACTGCGATCCATGTGTAAAGAGCTTGTTAGACTACGGATGGGCTTAAGTGGATGATTTAACCATGTATACTTTTTCATTTGGAAATAGTAGCACGCTTAGTTTAACTTGTAAATCTTATAACATTTCATATGGACGATGATGGTAGATGAAATAGTGTCAAATAAATTAAGATAGCTTACACTTCTGATACAGGGATAGCAATCGACTGCGATCCATGTGTAAAGAGCTTGTTAGACTACGGATGGGCTTAAGTGGATGATTTAACCATGTATACTTTTTCATTTGGAAATAGTAGCACACTTAGTTTAACTTGCAATTCTTATAACATTTCATATGGATGATAATGGTAGATGAAATAGTGTCAAATAAAATTAAGATAGCTTACACTTCTGATACAGGGATAGCAATCGACTGCGATCCATGTGTAAAGAGCTTGTTAGACTACGGAAGAGAGAAGTGTGTTATGTTGCGTGTGGCGCGTGAGTGTCCTCCCATTTCATTCCATTCATCAATTCATCTCATTGATAGAGACAGGTAGAACTCATGGTTCTCATAACGTATGCAATGGAAAGTTTTAGGCAACCTTCGACAGTTGGCTAAATGTCGCCCTGGCGCGAATGCATACTACGTTGAGACAGAGGCAATCACTTGCAAACATGACGCAGAGAGGTTTAACAAGATTGACCATTGCCGAATGTCCCTTGCGGTATGCATAGCTACGGGTTTCACCGCCGCCCTTTACAGGAACGCCCGTCGAAAGGAAGTATTACACCGAACTTCATTTGCAACGTTCAAGTTGACTGATAGCAGATTCAACTTAATGATAGTATTCGCCAGTCCGAAGACTGCCCAGGGCAAACCGCGAGGAGGTTCTATCATGTCTTGCCCCATGGTGGCCCTTAAGAGAGCCGATGGTTCGTTCTCGGTGTCAATGGTGTCAATTAAGTTGACTATTGGCTTGAATAGTCAATAGGTATGACAGCTAGGTTGTCATAGACCCTATACCGCCGAGGTCGTACTGGTGCATCTGGCACCTTTCGGATGCGGGTGGTTTTAGGAGTCCACACCCCATCCGTCCAAATGATCTTCTTGATCTTCCCCTTCTTCTCATCCTCTTCATCCCACTCGTCGAGGATGATGAAGTTGGGAATGCCGTTGTCTTCATCGGTGAAGACGGGAATGTTGTCGGCAGATGTCGCTTCCATCGTGACTTCAAATTGAATGAGAAGCGCTACAATCTTCTGGCTTATATAGGGTTTTCAACAATGAATTGCTCAACAGCGAATCAGAATGCTTCAGGGATAGCAATCGACTGCATAATGTTCAAGTTGACTGATAGCAGATTCAACTTAATGATAGTATTCGCCAGTCCGAAGACTGCCCAGAGCAAACCGCGAGGAGGTTCTATCATGTCTTGCCCCATGGTGGCCCTTAAGAGAGCCGATGGTTCGTTCTCGGGAGTCGTCATCCTACAGCCTACCAATTCTGCTGAGAGAGTCAAAGACTCTCTCTTTGGTAGCACTGTCGACTTCCACACTAACTGGCATGTGAGTATAGAGTGGAATGTAGCGCCATTCCGTTGGATTGACAGCAGTTGCTGTCATCGGATTGCCAATCCGAGCAAGATTATTAAAAACTCTGTCTTGCTCCTCTAGCCTGACGAACTCCTCAAATAAATTTCGCGGCCTTAACTGCGGTCCGCGAGGAGAGCTGACTTGACTGTTCGGCGTCTGCATGATTGAAATGAAATGAAATGAGAGGCAGTGGTTTATATACCCCTCTAACGCGACGCAACGTTCAAGTTGACTGATAGCAGATTCAACTTAATGATAGTATTCGCCAGTCCGAAGACTGCCCAGGGCAAACCGCGTGGAGGTTCTATCATGTCTTGCCCCTAGGTGGCCCTTAAGAGAGCCGATGGTTCGTTCTCGGGAGTAAATTGATGGGGTGGTGAAGGCGGGCAAAGATCTGCAATGAAAATGATATGTATTAGAATAGGATATACTATCTTATTTGCTTTTCACTTACCAAGTTAGTCATCCTTAGGTAGTCTCGCGCGTTTCCGAATCGAAAATTTATGGAGATGGCCGCGCATTCTCAGGCTGGCATGGAGACACTTTTTCGTGGGATGACCGTTGTAGCAAATAATCGATTCGTCCAGATTTTTATTCACCAATACTTCGCCGGCCAAATGATTGTCCCGAATAGGGATGTGAAACTCAAACAAACGATCCTCATTCACACGTTCCCACTCATCCCTCATGCGCTCCAACTTCTCACACGCCTGCCTCTCATCACCCCGCCGAGCCACAGTCCTCTCCAACTCAACATTCCTCGCTCTCAACACACTCATCTCCTTCATCATCTCCTCAAACTTCGCCTCTGCATCTCTCATTCTTCTCTCCGCAGCACTCGCCCTCTTCTCACACGCATCATTCTTCTCTTCCAACTCTCGCGTCTTATTCTTCAAATCAGTCACACAACGCCTCATTCTAATGTTTTCATCCGCCACCTCCTTCGACTTCAAATCCTTCTTTTTCAACTCATCCAACTCCTTCACAACTTCATCCTTCACTTTCTTCAAACTCTCAAACTTATTCACTAACAACTCATGCGCCATCTGCTGCGAAACATGTCTCTTCTCTTCATCCTTCAACCACCTCGCCGACTGCACACGAATCCCACCACTCTTCACTTTTGGGGAAGATGAGCTCTTCGGGGGGTCGGTGATGACGATGTCGGACACCTCCGATGACGAAGAGCTCAACTTCCTCACACGCTTCCTCACACGCTCCCTATCTAAATCCACATCATCCTCATCATCACTCTCAAGCACTCTCTTCCGCTGCTCAATCTCACCCTCCAACGACGCAACCGCTCTCGCCAACTCATCATTCTCAACAACATTCTCAACAACATTCTCAACAACATTCGCAACATTCGCCAACATTCGCTCCCTCTCTTCCACAATCAACTGTGTAAATCTCAAATCAGTCACTAAACCACCACTACAGTCAGCATGCACTCTGTAGAAACGCGCCTCATCCTCATCACCCTTCAGCACTCTACACTTCACGCACGCAACCCTATTCAAGACAATCATGTGGCCGGTGCCCGCCTTCTTGACGTGAGCCTTGGCGTCCGCACTGCGATTTATACGACCGCACACACACATTTTGATATGATACTTTCGATTTTTGTCGTTGGCCATGCCTGATTTATCGTTAGCTGTAAGATAATGAAATTTGTATAAGTTTGGAATCATGTAGTACAGTCATATTCCTAAAGAGTGTAGTGAGTGGCACTCGATCCCGTCGACAGCCCGAAGGCCTTGTACCGATCACTAGGGAAGTGAGAGATCTTCCCCGATACCCGCTCTTTACAGCTGAAGACATCATTGTCACTGCCCCGAAGTGGTAACAGGAACGCCGAGTCAAAGGTAGTGATCAGTAGCTGGGATCTAACCCCTCAAAGCTGCCTTAGACTTAGTTAAATTTCAAATCTGATAGCAGATTTGAACTCAGGATACTTGAAAACCTTAGTCTATATGTTAAAACTTTGAAAAAAGTGAAAATTAAGAATTTTTAAAAAATTCCGCATTTTACTACTCATACTACTTTTAAAAAATTTTATCAGTAGTAAAGACACTATCAAACTCTATCATACAAACTTTGAAGTAGCAAGATAGCTTGCCTACTTCAAAAGATAGAGTCCTTTGCACCCGATATCGGGAGCTCAGAGCGACGACCGTCGCTTACCTCGTCTTTCGATGAAGTGATCAGACTTACGTTGTCGCGGGTTTATATATGCTCGGAAGAAAACTTAAAATGGCTCTATCTCCGAAAGTATTCATCGTAGCGACATGCGGTTTGTTGCAAACGATTTGTCTCATCATTCTTTACAATATGACACCTGAACCATTCTCATATGACCACGGGAAGTTGGTCCACCAGCACATGTCCATGTAACATGCCACAAGTGAAAAAATTCCTAAGTGTGAGAGCTCCAGTGTGGTGAAAATTTTGAAAAATTTAAAACTTCCGAATTTCAACCTGGGACCTTCACCAAAACATTTTTCATCAAATTTCACTGACCTCCCCCCCCCCTCGTTCAGAGAAATTTGATGAAAAATGTTTTGGTGACGGTCCCAGGTCGAAATTCCACACTTTGGAAAATTTTCAAAATTTTACCCATACAAAGTCACTCTGACACTTAGGATTTTTTCAGGTGAGCGAGCTCCGACCTAAAATCTTGTAACCGCTCTAACTTTTGAACGAAGACAGATAGGAACAAGCCGATTCTTTCACTGAATTTGTCTCACTCTTAGCTTTCAAACGAGCTATTGCACGAGAAAATCCGTCCACTAGAAGCCAAGATAGAAGCTAGCTGTCCAGGGGGGGGGAGGTCAGTGAAATTTGATGAAAAATGTTTTGGTGACGGTCCCAGGTCGAAATTCCACACTTTGGAAAATTTTCAAAATTTTACCCATACAAAGCCACTCTGACACTTAGGATTTTTTCAGGTGAGCGAGCTCCGACCTAAAATCTTGTAACCGCTCTAACTTTTGAACGAAGACAGATAGGAACAAGCCGATTCTTTCACTGAATTTGTCTCACTCTTAGCTTTCAAACGAGCTATTGCACGAGAAAATCCGTCCACTAGAAGCCAAGATAGAAGCTAGCTGTCCAGGGGGGGGGGAGGTCAGTGAAATTTGATGAAAAATGTTTTGGTGACGGTCCCAGGTCGAAATTCCACACTTTGGAAAATTTTCAAATTTTTACCCATACAAAGTCACTCTGACACTTAGGATTTTTTCAGGTGAGCGAGCTCCGACCTAAAATCTTGTAACCGCTCTAACTTGTGAACGGCTGGTCCGATTGACTCGCAACAAAAATTGTTGTCGAGCAGTTTTTTCTCCTCTTTCAAACGAGTAGCTGTAAGACAAAATCCGTCCACTAGAACCAAAGTTAGAAGATTGCTGTCGGGGGGGGGGGGTCGGTGAAATTTGATGAAAAATGTTTTGGTGACGGTCCCAGGTCGAAATTCCACACTTTGGAAAATTTTCAAAATTTTACCCATACAAAGCCACTCTGACACTTAGGATTTTTTCAGGTGAGCGAGCTCCGACCTAAAATCTTGTAACCGCTCTAACTTGTGAACGGCTGGTCCGATTGACTCGCAACAAAAAATGTTGTCGAGCAGTTTTTTCTCCTCTTTCAAACGAGTAGCTGTAAGACAAAATCCGTCCACTAGAACCAAAGTTAGAAGATTGTTGTCGGGGGGGGGGGTCAGTGAAATTTGATGAAAAATGTTTTGGTGACGGTCCCAGGTCGAAATTCCACACTTTGGAAAATTTTCAAAATTTTACCCATACAAAGTCACTCTGACACTTAGGATTTTTCAGGTGAGCGAGCTCCGACCTAAAATCTTGTAACCGCTCTAACTTTTGAACGAAGACAGATACGAACAAGCCGATTCTTTCACTGAATTTGTCTCACTCTTAGCTTTCAAACGAGCTATTGCACGACAAAATCCGTCCACTGGAAGCAAGCTGTCCAGGGGGGGGGGACGTCAGCCGAAAATTTTTTCTCTCCGATTTCGCTGGAAACATCCTTCCTAACCCAAAATTTCACGTAGATTCCGAATCTGGCCTCCGTTTTCTCATCCGATGCTTCGTTTGGACGCTACACACCAAAAACATCACACACTATAGCCTCAAGACAAATCCTGGCGGTCGCCCACGTCAACCTAGACGGTCGCCCACGTCAACCAGGCGGTCGGACCCACTCACCCGAGTCTCACACTCTGTTGTTGCAGAGGGGGGGGGACGTCAGCGAACATGTTATGAACGTGGACCCACCCGGCCGGCACACCACGACAGACCACAACCTCTGTCGTTCCAGAGGGGGGGGGGACTCAGACACGAAGCACCACGGCGGCCGACCACGACACTCTGCCGTGCCAGAGGGGGGGGGGGACGCAGCGATGGCCGCCATCTTGCGCGGTCCAGAAGTGGAGTTTTGCTTACTACTACTTTCGATTTCAATATGCGCTTTAGAGGAGCCATCACACACGATTAACGTGAGGGTAAGAGGTAATGTTCTCAAACAAACTAGCATTTCATTTTTGTCTCTGATGCGACCTTTGGTGCGTAGGTGTGATCGAGGCTAGGAAGGCTTGTCTTCTCTACTAAATCACCGAGTGAAAAGACAATCCTTTTTCACTATCACGGTTCTTTCCCTCAACTAACAAGCTTTGCATGCAGCAGTGTCTCTGTACTTTTGTTTGACGGAGAAAGTTGACATCAAGACAGTGACAGCTATGCACGAGAATAGATAATTTGTTTGTATTTTACTTCGGGTCCAGCTATAGGCCGGAGTCCGTAGTCCTATCAGTTGATAGGATTCCGACTCCAGCAAAAATGATAGGACTCCGGGACTCCGACTCCGCACCCCTGATTTAAATAGACCCTTGTCGACTGTTGACGACATTGTCTATAATAAATTGCTTAGGATATTTTTTATAACATCTACCATGTGTTTTGTGACATAGATATTGCAAACAGTTAAAAAATGATCGCTGGCAACTCATACATGTACATGTAGATCAAACCATACTTTATCACTTATTTGGTTTCCAGAATCCTATATTCCAGCATATATGAATTTTTGAAGCATCGTACATTCCTCAGCCTGTCAATTGTGAAATCATTCTATATCCTGAATATTTTCACTACATGGAATAGTTTATATAACATGAGGACCCTAGAGATGCAATGAGTAATGGATTTGAATGAAACCGTGGGCCCACTACCCGAACATTTGACAAAGGATCGTGGATAATTGTTTGATAAGTCAACGCCACGCGATAAATTTTGATTGACGTTGTACAGGGATTGTTCATCACAGAACTTTTATCATATTTGAACTTTGAATTCTTTGACCGTGTAAAGCTTTCTTGTTTAGGCGATATAAACATTATTATCATTGTATCAATGTTATTATTATATCAATGTCTGTTTGGGTCATTATTTTGAGAATCTGTTTTCGATTTGCTTGTGTTTTATTGACTTTCAAAATGCAGTTAGCATCATCATAAATTATAAAGTAGGCCTACAACTCACTAGATAAGTAAATAAGTCATTATGCGTATTACTGCTAATTCCACAGAACATGTTGTCAAAGTGAGAATAATTCCATCGCATAATATTGAATTGCAATAGGGAACTCTCGCTTATCCGGAGTATCAATAGGCCTACCATTCATGCATTTCATGTATGCTATGTAGAAATTGAATAATGTATAATGGCATAAGTTGACCAAATAATGTCCGACGATCAGACTTAAACCAACCGATACAGAGACGCCAGCCACCGTCTGATCCCCGACCGGCCAGTTTTTAACTAACCCGGCCGCCAAATATCCGGCCGGTTCTAACCCTGATTCATACAACTTAAGAATACGCAACACTTACCCAGGTTTATACCTTACTTTGGTTTATACAGAGTCTGATTTTTTACTTTCCTGTCATGCTGAAGTTTTGGCTTTGACATGTGTGAATCATGAACACCATGCTAAACCTACAATCCTACATGCTTCTACATGTAGCACAATGTTTCAGAGAATGGAGATACAACGGACTTATCCGCTGTTCCTATCGTGATAATTCTTTCTTCCTGTTTGATTATCTGCATCGAAATGATAAATGATTTTGTGGGTCGTCTTATTATCATATATTATCATTAATTATAATATATCATTGTGGCCTTCTTTAAATCGGATCGCAAACATATCATTGCATCTCAAGAGCTACAGAGTTGATCATAAAAAACGCACCACCTAAATTTCGTTGAAGTTCAATCGATTCTCATGCTTCCAAATCCATCGCACAACAACTTGCCATACATCATTCGAGAGCTTGCAATCTCAGCTTTAAAATGAGCTATGATAGACTTGCATTCATTATTGGATTTGATTAGCAGGGCTCAAAATATGAAAATCACTCAATTTACAAATTCCAATTTTTCAAAATGAAAACATGTCAGTATGATAATGAATCAGACACGAGGAGAAAGAGCATTTTCTGAACTCTCTTTTGACATACTGGCCATCGAAATCGGAGAACTAATGAAAAATGAGTGATATCGTGAAGTTATCACAAAATCATAACCTTTTTGGTTACATTCTCTCTATATTCTCTCTATATTCATCAAAAGTGTTCATGTTCGGTATCTTCAGAATCCTTCTGATGTGAGGAGTACGAATATGTAAGTTATATTCCTATAAGTTCAATAGTTCTTTTTCAAACTTCTTTAATATTTGTTTTCATTTTCGCAAAAGTACACAAACAATGAAGGTAAACAATCCGCAGCTGCCTTGAAAGGACAAAGACATTCCTTCGCTAATTGTCTTGTTTTGATACTTCGTTTGTTCGCTTTTGCGAAAACGAAAACAAATATTAAAAAAGTTTGAAAACGAACTATTGAACTTCACGATATGACTCATTTTTCATTAGTTCTCCGATTTCGATGGCCAGTATGTCAAAAGAGAGTTCAGAAAATGCTCTTTCTCCTCGTGTCTGTTCATTATCATACTCACATGTTTTCATTTTGAAAAATTGGGATTTGTAAATTGAGCGATTTTCATATTTTGAGCCCTGCTAATCAAATCCAATAACGGATGCAAGTCTATCATTGCTGATTTTAAAGCTGAGATTGCAGGCTCTCGAATGATGTATGGCACGTTGTTGTGCGATGGATTTGGGAAGCATGAGAATCGATTGAACTTCAACGAAATTTAGGTGGTCCGTTTTTTATGATCAACTCTGTAGCTCTTGAGATGCAATGATATGTTTGCGATCCGATTTAAAGAAGGCCACAATGATAATGCTGAAATGCGTATCGCTGAAGCATCATCATTCTGGTCATTCTTTAAAGAGTACCGCAATTACATTGTTACTGTGATTCATACGGAACTCATAAGCTATACTTCTATCATTTTTGCTCGATGGATGATTAAAGGAAACGTCCAAGGACTGTATTTCAAAGAGCTTTTTTCTATTGAATTCCATATCTAAAAGGCAGGCAATTCTGATATCATTGCTGTCCGAATTTTTTCAATTGAATATAATGCCTACGGCATCAGCTACACTCACAGTTCTTTCCAAGCGTTGCCGAGTAAATCGTTTTGCAGCAAATATAAAGTCATCATTGCTGCAGTTGTAGACTGCCACACTGCGAGCAAAACAAACCAGAGCGACTGATAGCTTGCAGACATGGTGCGATCTGTCTTCCATTTTTTTTGATTGGCATTTATATTTATCAGGCCAATTCTTGATCTGGATTGTTGGCCCTTGTCCAAAGACCATGTACTCAAAACCAATAGTGAATTTACAAAATGCTGCGCCGACAGGATGACAAAGAAGGAAATCCTTTTAAACGTTCTGTACGTTCATCATTTTGAAATATCGCTCCGATAATCTATCAATAGTATAATCAGAATCTTATGCAACTTGTAATGTCGATTTACAGAACATGGATAACTCCAGCTTGAAATCAGAGGCCAAGAAATCTTTGGGTATTCATTTTACTTTAAAGGGTTCCCCTGTTCACTAAATTTGAATAATTTTCAAAATCTCTACATGCATTCGAATATCAGCTTCCAAAATATCACATGTGTCATTCAATGATTAATTGAAAAGTTCCAGTGACATTCCATTCATCTGAGAAATGATTGTCGGTAAAGAAGCTTTCAATGTGTTTATTCCATAAAAGCGCCAGGTTTCTTAGCCGCTTGAAGAAGAAATTATCCAATTATTAGACTTTCTATGGGTGAATTCTTCAGATGTTCTTACAAACAGCACACCGACCACTTTCAATTATGACTTAGTGAACCAATTTTTAATTCGGATTCCAATATTGAGAAATTGGAAAATAGTTGTCAGTGACTGCTACAAATAGACACACTATATTAATCCATGGAATAGTAGGCTATTTCACATGAAACAATGCCGCCATCTCACTTGCAATTCTCTTCATTAAAATCCTGTAATTAGGTGTCAACAACTTCCACAACCAACTTGGCAGATAGTTTCACTATGATACAATGTTTTAGATCGAATCTGATCTACAAACCATAGATTTTTCCATGTGCCATCATTGTACATATGCAAAATATCAAACTTCCATTCTAGTGTACTATTATCCACTTCTGTGGTGCTACGTGAGCTATTAAACTTCTATGAAACAGGCAATAGATCAAGCTACAAAGCTCGAATTATCGAAATTTGAACTAACGTTTGCAACCAAGCCTCAACGGTGGTGCGTGTTTCATCAAAGCGGTAAGTGACAGTCTGAATTAAAGATTATAATATTCCATTATTGCTGAATATGTAAAGATAAATGCGATAATTATTGTAATGTATTGAATTTGTTTATTTCACTATCTATAGCCACAAAAATTGAAGTTGCATTCAGTTTGATAGCTTAATAGTATCATCAAAGCTTATTCATCTTTACCTCTTTTGACAATCTTTTTGTAGGTATAAATCTACAAATGCAATGCAACTAATAGAGATGTATTCGAACAGCAAGAGAATCGTAATTAATTTATTCATATTTAAAATTAATCACTTTTGACAACAACTCTAAATGAAAAGCAGAAAATTGTTTGATAATAACTAAACAAAAGAGTTCTTTATCAGTCAGTAACCAGGATTCCTTCGCTTTATGTAAAAAAATAAGTTAAGGCTGTTTACAATGAATATTTCTCTATATTTCTCCTTGAGTTGCATCTAGGTGAGACATGTATGTAACTAAGTAAGTTGCGTGCAAATTGGCAACATATTAATGAGTCTCTTCTAACTGAACTGCGCATTACGGCGTCGCTTCTAAATAAGTTGGTTTTAGACAAGAAAGACGTCTATTTCTACAGCTTGTTAGCAACTCCACATCAGTCAAGTTGTGAAATATAACCGGACTGATCAAGTCGTATCGCCGGAATAACACTACAGCAGCTACAACAACTACAGAAAACAAGAAGAGGCATACACCATCCCTTCGGATAAAAAAGTTGTATTGTAATCACAGCTTACAAAGCCAATCGTGGCTAAATGTCGAAACATCAAAAATGTAGTAGAACCTGTAACAGACCGCCAAGCCAACCTGACGAAGTGTTTGAGAAGCAGACAGCCACCCTGCAATAGAATAGAACGCCACGTGTGATATATATACCTCCACTTCATATATTTCGGCAATATACTTTAAGAAGTCAGCACTAAGGTGTTTTTTGTGTAAAGCCTATCCAATATCTGATGTGTAATGCGCAATTACTTCGCTGCATATACTCTTTCAAGAGGACTCCAGCTGTTCGGACAGTGAAGTTGACTTCCCTTGACTTTTTCATTATTAACAATTTTCTTATATTAATCCAGGGATGCGGAGTCGGAGTCCCGGAGTCCTATCATTTTTGCTGGAGTCGGAGTCCTATCAACCGGACTCCGGCCTATAACTAGACCCGAAATATAATATAAACATATTATTTATCCACGTGCATTGTTGTCACTGTCTTGATGTCAACTTTCTCCGTCAAACAAAAGTACAGAGAGCAGTGCATGCAAAGCTTGTAATAGTTTCAGGGAATGAACCGTGATAGCGAAAAAAAAGGATTATCTTTTCACTCGGTGATTTAGTAGAGAAGACAAGCCCTCCTACCCTCGATCACTCCTACGCACCAAAGGTCACATCAGAGACAAAAATGAAATGCTAGTTTGTTTGAGAACATTACCTCTTACCCTCACGTTAATCGTGTGTGATGTCTCCTCCAAAGCGCATATTAAAATCAAAAGTGTACTCATATTTTTTGGAGAAAGATGTCTGCTAGAGACTGGAGAAAAACCGTGTAAAGCGCACATCAACAAGATGGGAGGAGACGAGTCGCATGCATCCAACTGAAAGCAACATTTGATAAACTTTCATCGAAAATGATTGACGATTGATACAGATCAGATACTGATCACTAAAAATAGGTTCAGGCAAGCCTATAATGATCCATGATGTAGGTTGCCGGTTCATTTTTCAAAAATCTAGGCTTTTTATACTTGCCACCCGGAGTCGGAGCCGGAGTCCTATCAAAATGATAGGACTCCGCATCCCTATATTAATCACAAGCTGCCTGAAATGTTGATCAAAGTTTTGTTGTTGGTCATCTTGCTTTCCTTATAGGAAGTAGTTTTGCGGGCGTAGAATGCAATATCAATATGCATGTCATTCTATCTTACTAATTGTTGAGCCCTTATTACTAGCATATTGGGTGAATTAGATCTTATTAATTTTGTTGTAAATAGTATGTTTATAAATCAACTTATTGAATATTGATATCAGCAAAGTGTGTATCTAGCATCATATTAAATTACAATCATGAGTGTAATATGTCATCGGCCTACTATAATAAGCCCAAAAGTAAACACGTTCGTGCCCTTTATCAGGTATTTCGTTATTTGAAAGTTTTGTTTCTTTAATGCTGTTCTTTAAATGTATATGTTACTCGCATCATGTACAAAAGGTTTAAGGTAAAAGGGGAGATATGGACACTTTTTGTCTACGATTCAAATTCTGTCAGAAACGTTGACCAATACATGCAATATTATGGTACTTTAACGCATGTAGTTTCCTTCCATTATGTTTGACAGTGTTGTTTTTTTTTAAAAAAAAACAGTGAGCGAGTCGGGGCGATATGGACAGCAATAAAAACCTATTTTATTAATAATATTTAAATCATTTAATCGAAATATCTAATCTGTGCGACTAAAAAACTGAAACAACACTCCTGCCGATCCTTGAGAATGCGAGCCGGTGTTGCAGTTCTTGCTGTCCCTGTATTTCATTTTTCGACAGGAAAATAAAACCCTATGTTTTGAATGCTAATCTCAGTTTCCTTCGGTTATTTTCCAAACCAGCAAAATTTCTTTAGAGCACTTCGTCATCATATTGCTTGTATCAAATATTAAATGCCAATGTTCCACGTCTTATTTTCCTACTTTTATATTCCCACTTTATATTCATTCTAAGAACAAGATGTTTTAGCTATAACTATATTTTTTAAAATGAACGCCATTAACTGTTTTTGCAGAATGACACAGTCAAGATTTAAACCGCTGTCTTGGTTAGCAGTCCTAGATCACATCTCTTGTAGACGACAAAGCAATCACCACCAATTAGTAAGCAAATCAATCATCAATCGGACACTCAGACCTACGGAAACAGAGTCTCGTATGTTTGGACGTTCCGTTTCCTAGTAGGAAACTAAAAGCTCGTTCTAATTTCTTATAGAAAAATGGAAGATATAAAAATAATAAAAATAAAAAAAATTCTAATAGGAAAATGAAACGCTTCCTTCTTTTATTACTTTTATTGCTTATTATCTTTATTATCTTATATATCTTCTATTAGATCAGACTCTGTGTTCTCTGTTTCTCGGAGATTAGAGACGAAACTTTGGTGTATGCTGGATTTCAGCGTTTTCTTCGAGCTAACTAAGCATCTTTCCTGATTAAAGTAGTGGAAGGACATGCGGGACTCTCACTACTTCATCTTTGCTGGGGCACTATTTCGACTTTTTGGATGTCAACAGGTTAACGAAACACGCAAAATCAATTTGTAAAGTGAATCAAAGTGAGAGCCAACGAAAAATGCAAATTCTATTATCCATTCCTAATTCAAAGTTCACTCAAATAATAAATTTTTATACCATCATCAATTGGATTGCCTGTGATTATTTTAAGCAAGTCAAGTTGAGGTGATGTAAACATATATGTAGATTCAACGAAGCTTAGCTAAGTTCACATGAATGTTTAATTTAACTAAGCTTAGAACGCGCAAATGAGTCGATTTCTCTTCAATTGTTGTTATGTTTAATTGAGAAAAAAGCTTGTCTTTTAGATATTCATTTTTTGCATTCATTGTCATCAAATCTGAACTAAATTTGCATGTTCAATTTGCAAAAGATTGCCTTATGATAAAATAGAGAAACATACAACATAGATATTCATATCACCCCGAAGTCAAAAATAATTGAAAGCATTTCAAAATCCATGAAACTGGAATTTCTTTCTGTCCTTCTTTCAAATGCCTGAGGTACATTTCAGTCAATAGTGACTCTATTTTTTTTTGATAGATGCTAATCTTTCCCTATTATAAATATAACTTTTGAGGCTGTGCATCTTAAATGTACAGGACCGCGCTTGGTCGGGTTTGAGCGTCCAGGATGAAGCGGTCGAAACGCGATCGTCCTGATCAAGTTCCTGTTGATGACCTCATTAAAAATAGTCAAATAATTTGTATGCATATTTTGTAGACTTTTATTTCACGTTTCAGCTTAAGAAACTAACATTAATTCTCTTACACACATGGTAGATTTTAGATGGCGTAATCCCGCTGTGTTAGCTAGATCTGGTATTTTGATTGGAAACAGACCTGTCCTCTTATCATCTGAATGGGCAGACTGTTAAATAGGATCTTTTCAATATATAAGTGATAAACATAATTTTGAACAGAACGACTTACTCGCCAATTCATTACACATGAGGAGAAGCGTTGTTTGTCCTTCTAGTAAGCATTTTTTGAAAATTTTTAGACATTTTAGGATATAAAAATTTTCTTTTAAATCATATTTTGTAGCTATTGAAAATTAACTAGTCATTAGCTTGTTTTGTTTTTTTTAATTTTGTTACCTTGACGCACTTTGCTACGTTGAATTTTACAATTTCAATACGAGCGTTGATCAATATGAAGCTTAGAAAACATAAATTATTCATGGGCCTATGGCTTTCAAAATCTTGTTTTGACTTTAGTCAGATTCATTAGCAAAATATTTTGCTTTATAATATACGATAAAAGTACGTCAAAAATTGTATTATCTGATAAAAGTGCATGTCTAGAATTATTTTCAAGCAGTTTTTCAGCTATATATCTAATTTAATTAACTATCAATGACCAGTTCTAATTGTCTTTTGCTCAAAGAAAAAAGATTAAAATATGTCCATATCACCCCGTATCCTTATCGCCCCTCAAATCTCGTGTGTCATGCTGTGGTGTCACAGACGAACTGACTTCATATGCAGTAATAGGCTTAATATGGGCCTAAATTGTCTGTGCAGTCCTACAGGTAGACAAGCTACCTGACTTTAATGCGAGTAGTGAGTTCAATTTCGGTCTCACATCTCAATCTCGAATTCACAATTTTGCAAATATGGAATCTCGAATTCGAGATTACAAATATGTGTCAGATTTGTGTCAACTACTCAGAAAGTGTAAGTAATTGCATACCATTTTCAGCTACTGTATTTCACACTTTGCTGTATTCTAATTGTAGGCCCAATACCGTTGCGTACATAATCCTGCTTGTAAATAAAATTGCGATTACAACACAAATATGGACTTTACTTGGCATTCACTAATAATGTATTTCATATTGGTACAGAATAATATCCTCACAGCTGTATATTGCTTCCTCATGCATGCTAGCTAGGATGCTAGCATTCCATAAGGCTATACATGATGCAGAACTGATCATAAACAAGCGGACCACCTAAGTTATGTCCAAACTAAGTCGATCTTCAGGCCCTTCAATCGTGTTGCACAACAACATGTCATGCTTCATTCAAGAGCTCGCATGCTCAGTATCAAATGAACTATGATAAACTTACATCTGTTATTGCATTTGCTCTGCCGTGCTCAAAATATGAAAATCGCTCTATTTGAAAATCGTAGTTTTTCAATAAGAAACATGTGAGTATTATAATTAATCAGACACGGGAAGAGCGAGCATTATCTGAGCCTCATTTTGATATTTTGCTCATAGAAATCGGTCGGAAAGAGTATTGATATCGTGAAGGTATTCCAGAATCAGGACTCTATTGGCTGCAAATGTCAAGTTTTCACTTTTTCATGAAAAAATGATGTTTGGGATCTTCAGAATCCATGCGATGTATGGATGCGTTTACTAGTACAACTTCATTGAAGACACTTTTGATCAATGTTCGATCCACAACAGTCTGGTCGTCGCCGAGTGCGGTTGTGTAATTTTTCTGCATATTATGCGTTTCGAGTGATATTTAGCATTGATATTTTATGCCAAAATATTCCTCTCAACATCGTCGTTGCTTCTATACAGCTGATCATAAAAAACGGACCACCTAAATTTCGCTGAAGTTCAATCGACTCTCATGCCTTCCCATCGCATCGCACAAGAACGTGCCATACATCATTTGAGAGCTTGCATTCTCAGCTATCAAATCAGCCTGATATAGACTTTTATCCGTTATTGAATTTGATTAGCAGGGCTCAAAATATGAAAATCGCTCAATTTACAAATCCCAATTTTTCAAAAAGAAAACATGTGGGTATGATAATGAATCACGGACGGAAAGAGCGAGCATTTTCTGAGCTCTTTTGATATACTGTTCATCAAAATGGGTGAACTAATAAAACATTAGTGATATTGTGAAGTTATCACAAAATCATGACTTCTTTAGCTGAAAATGTTATATTCTCACTATTTCATAAAAAATCTTAGTGTTTGGTATCTTCAAAGTCCTTGCGATGTGAAGAGTACGAATATGTAAGTTATATTCATATAAGTTCAATATTTCTTTTTCAAACTTCTTCAATATTTTTTCCCTTTTCCGCAAAAGTAAAGAAACACCATGTAAGGTAAACGAAGGTTCGAAGCAAGACAATTACCGAAGGTATGTCTTTGTTCTATCATAGCGGCTGCCGATTGTTTACCTTTATGTTTGTGTACATTTGCAGAAATGAGAAGAAATATTGAAGCAGTTTGAAGAAGAACTATTGAACTTATATAAATATAAAAAAGTACAATAGTTGCAATAATTCAAGAGCTTGTGTCTCATTCTTCACTAGCGCAAAGCAAAACACATCTTTTGAAATGTGGCACATCATCAATTGTTCGTAATGCCATTTTGATTTGTTTCTGTTTTTAATACGAAAACAAAAGCCACCAAAACTGAAAGGGAATTTCTCATAGGTAAACCTTTGATCTGTTGATAGATGTTGCCATTAAACTGGAAAAATATGTTGTTCAATATGACACGTAATAAGTCTTCAATCTGATTCAGAGAAGTGCTTCCTTTTCTACTAACGTTTTTATGCAATTGCTTCCTTCTTTACTTTTATATTTTTATACTCTTACCTAAAGTACTAGTAAGGTCAATTTCTATTGTGCGTAATCTAGCTATGGCACAATATGGAATGAAGGCAACAATGTATCGCGTAATGTTGATCTATGCATGTGAAAGATATTCAAGAAATCTCAGCGTATATCTACATGTACATTCATAGCATTGCTACTCGCTTTCTTCCTACATGGCTGCCCAGAACATTTCAATTACGCACAATAGTATTAACATGAATTTTTCGGGCAACAATTTAGGACACTTCCAGGCTCTTGCGTGGCCTCAAATGTCCTACATTGTTGCCCTCAAAAATCCGTGTTAATGTTGTAATGATGTATGTATCTATTCAGGTGGTCCGTTTTTTATGAATAGCTCTGCTTAGTTAAGTCCCCGTCTCCAGTTTAGTGCATGCTGCTATCGGAGTCAAGTGTTCACTATCAATTGATGATCATAATGCATCAATCATAGATGTCCCTCAAAAGTATCTGAAAATGGACGGCTTGGTTATGTCATTGAATGTTTGCGATCGGATTTAAGGAAGGCCACAATGATAACACTGAAGCGCGTAGCACTGAAGCATCATCATTGTGGTCATTCTTTAAAGAGGACCGTAATTACATTGTTACTGTGAATCAAACAAAATGTAGACTCTGTTTAAAAGACGGGCAACGATGATATCATTGCTGAATCATCATGAATGCTATGTCTAAGAAATCGGACCGCAATGATACTACACAGTATCAATCATAGAAGCAACATTTTAGTCCAGGAGCTACTGACACTTTCTTCCTAAATTCGCGCACAAAGGGCTTAATAGCATGGATTTGTAGATCTTAAAGCGCTGAATACAAAAATCAAATTCCTAAGTGTCACAGCCTGTCGCTTTCGGTTATAGCTGAGGTTAAAGGATTCCCATTGCAATCCAATAATAAAATCCAAGAAATATGGATTATGAAACACTTGGCAATTTTCGCACATTTTCTTTTGCAGAAAAGAAACTATTTATCAGAATGCCTATTTATGATAATATAAATATTTATCAGAATTTATCAAATGTGAAGCATGATTGAGTTCTGAACATCAACTTCGATATCAAAGTTGAAGTGAGTCACATGATTCAGTTTTTGATGTTTGAGAGCCTCTACAAAAGGAGTCAATTTTATGTTTTGACTTAATTTTGGCGATTTTACTAATTTTGTAGAGGCTCTCAAATATCAAAAACTGAATCATGTGACTCACTTCAACTTTTATATCGAAGTTGATGTTCTTAACTCAGTCATGCTTTAGATTTGATGGCATTCTGATAAATACGGTAGTTTCTTTTCTGCAAAAGAAAATGCACAAAAATTGCCAAGTGTTTCACAACCCATAGATATTTCTTGAATTTTATTATTGGATTCCAATGGGAATCCTTCAACCTTGCCTAAAACCGAAGGCGACTGGCTGTGACACTCAAGAATTTGATTTTTGTATTCAGCGCTTTAAGATCTACAAATCCATGCAATTAAGCCCTTTGTGCGCGAATTTAGGAAGAAAGTGTCAGTAGCTTCCGTCCTAAATGTAGGACATTTTAGGGCGCGCAAGCGCTTGATTGATATACATACACATGTTTCTTTTTGAAAAACTACGATTTGTAAATTGAGAGCTTTCAAATTTTGGCCACTTCTCAGCAAATACAATAACAGATGTAAGTTTATAATAGTTAATTTGATACTGAGCATGTGAGCTCTTGAATGAAGCATGACATGTTGTTGTGCAACACGATTGAAGGGCCTGAAGATCGACTTAGTTTGGACATAACGTAGGTGGTCCATTTGTTTATGATCAGTTCTGTGTTACCTACAGCCTGCATGCAAGCTGACATCAAAGATTTTTGAACAGTTATAAAAATAATCATATACTCTACCGGCGATTAATGTCAGCAATCCCGTGCGGGGCGAAAGTGACTGGGTTGACAATGCACCATTTATATTTATCTACGTGTACGTTGTGTATGTTACATGCTTTTGTATGCGTTACTATTTAAGATTATTTTTTCTTACAGAATATGTACAAAACGTCTGGAACTGTATTGCCGATGATGCCTTTTAGCTTGATGATGTGGTTATTCCTCATACGATGTAGTCAGTCCTCTAAAGTTTCTAAATGCAGGATAACATCTCTCGCGAGTTTCAGAGAATCAACGAAAAAACTTCTTTGCGAAGATACAAGGCTGAATGGCATCCCGCCTTACGACTCTGAATATTCTGATGTCACATTCCTTAGTATGCGAGGTAAAAACAATATTTCAATTCTTCGAAAAGACTCATTCAGAAATTGGGATAATTTGATACATTTGGCATTAGAGAAAACAAATATATACAGAATTGAATATGGTACATTCAATCCGCTGAAAGACTTAGAAACCCTGACCATAACTCATAATCCACTCACAATTAATAAAAGATTCGCAAATGAAATATTGAGCCCCTTAAAGTCATTAAAAACTTTAGAAATACACTATTCCAAATCAGCCGCAATCGAGAATGGGTTTTTTGAAAACTTGAAACAACTTAAACGACTAACGATTGCGGATGTAAACTTGAAGATTGCAAAACATGGATTCACAGGGGCAATACAACTAGAAGATCTTGATATTTCAGCGACTAAAGTGGCAACTCTTGATTCAGTAATGATGTGGCACCTTCCGAAGCTGAAGAGAATTTCGATGTTTGGTAACAAACTTCATTGTGGTTGTGAAATGAAGTGGTTGAATGACTGGGCAAGAAAGAAATCAATATCAGCGGGTACGGCGTCGTGCCATACTCCCAAACGACTGCGCGAATCAAATGCAGACTTATTCAGAATGTTGCCGGAAGAGTTCTGCAAGAATACCAAGACTAAGGATATCAAGTCAGTTGAGGATGATCGCATCAACATGATGGTTGTTGGAGTTTGTGTGGAATTTATTTTTATGATACTCTTTCTTATGGGGACATGTTTATTTAAAATCATCAAGAAAAAGAACAGAAATGGAAAAAAATTATTTATGATGATCCACCCTACAAAGCTGAAGCTGCACGGCAAGGAATAATATTAGTACATTTTGTCATTTTGTTAGGTAGAAAATATAGAACTTTGTTATATACTTGCAATACGTTCTTGTGAAAAAACCACATGAGTTGGAGCGCCTTGTCCCTATCTCATTCTCCGGATGCTCCGTTCTTAATACAGCAATTCCCATAGAAATCTAACACTTACAATGAAGGACATTGAGATCAATAGAACGTTGCGGATATGCACGTTCTACTCATGAGTTTCTACTTGAACCATGGAGTAAGTATATTAGGTAGAGTGGCAACTCAGCATTTATTAAATCCCCAATGTGTATATACTTTCGATTTCATTAGATGAACATGAGTCGATACCAGGTCGAGACTCAGTACCACCTTTGAGAGATGCAGTTTTTTTCACGCTTGGAGAAGTGTGAACGAATTTGGCTGAAAATGATAGTACTACAGACTAAGGAATAGTATTTCACAAATGCTCCATGTCACGTCAATTTGGAGAGGCAATATAGTTTGTTAAATTAGCAATTCGATGGGTTGCCATCACTAAAAGCTCAGCTTTATTATAATTTAAGATTATTTTCTGAAGCGTAATCATATAACAAACTGCCACTGAAAGAAAACATCGTAATCAAGGAGGCTCATCATAATTAACTTTAAAAGATGTTAATGGGTCTACATTACTATTCAGATTCAAGAAATGACGATCTGTGAATCATAAAATCATGCCGCTGAAAATTGAATTAAAAACATGACATCTCAGCTAAAGCGCAATGAGATCTCAACTTTTCCTTAAAGACTTGCAGGGACTTGCATTACAATGCAGTTAATAAAATTTCCTAGATCATCAGCTTAATTTCCACTTAATTAAGATGCTTGTTAGCGAATATTCATTCCTTTTGATATCCAACTTGTTTCGTGCTACTTATAAAGGGGCTTCATGTCGGTAGTATATATATTTGCAAGATTCACTGCATACAGATACTCTGTGACTTCAACTTTTGCAATTAATTGATAACTGCAATACTATCACTATGCGCCTAATATAGGTAGCCTATTATGCAGTCTCCAATGGAAGTTAATTCATTTAGAATTACATGTAATTCATGCATCATAATCTGTGAATATGATTTTTGTAAAAATGGAAACTTGTGTAGATGTGCAAAAAATCGTCGAGAAAACGTTAAGAAGATATCGAAAATTAGTTCCGGTCACTGAAAGTGATAAATTTCTTATTCATGCCTTCACATTTTAGCATTCTATCAAGGTTTTATCAATTTATGCACGATAATTTCAATATGACATTTCAAGGCAAGCTATGTTCAAATTAGATACCGCGTTGATTCGTGCATTGCCAGCCGAGAAATCTTATGTGGTATTTTCATTGTCCAAAGTTATCACTGTTTTTCGATAGATTCTGTAATAATAATGATTGTGTTGTTATCCAATCGAGTGATGCGAGTGATCAACGCTTCATTGACTTCATTGACTTCATTGATCAACGCTTGAAATATCTGTGGTAATTTATATCACACAACATTTGAAAGTTGTTTTCTACTTATTAGCTTATTATTCAGCTGTCGAGTAATTGTCCGATATCTTAATTTTGAAAAATCTCGTAAAAATTTTCAAATGACTGTTCTTCTACTGGATTCACTCTGACGAGATGGATAACTCAGTACGCGCTCGCATTATTCGACTGTATTACTCATCTGGTTGCTCTCCAACTGCTACCTTGCGTGCGTATAAGAAGGAAACTGGTGAACGGCATCCTCCCTGTACTGAAGGCGTAATTCGAAATCTCGTCAAGAAATTTGAAACTTCTTCGACAATTCAAGACCTCCCCAAATCTGGGCGACATTCATTAAGTGGTGATCGTGCTTTGACTGTTTCTGGAGCAGTGGAAGAACTTAAATCGAAGAACAATTTTGGAATCCGCTCTGTGCGCGAAGTTGCTGAAGCATCCGAGATTTCCAAAAGCTCTGTGCACAGAATAATGAAAAACGATTTGCATTTGAAACCTTACCGTCCTCAATTTGTACAAGAACCATTTCCAGTTGATTTTCAGAAGCGCTTGGAATTTGTCGACTTAATGATCGAAAAGTTCGGAAGTGACTTTAGTGACATTCTGTTTACAGATGAAGATCATTTTCATCTTTTCGGAGAAACGTCTTCGTTGACTGGTGCTGTTTGGGATGATAGCAATCCTCAAATTCGCATACCCAAACCTTTACACAGTTCAAGGTTGACGGTTTGGGTAGGTCTCAACAGACGATATGTTATACCGCCTTATTTCTTCGATGGAAGTGTCACTTCTGCTTCGTATCTTAAAATGTTGGAGTCTCACTGCATTCCCTTCTTGAAATCAAAAAGAATTATGTCTCGGACAGTATTCCAACAAGATGGTGCGCCACCGCATATTGGAAAATATAACATTCATCTGCAATTCGATGGGTTACATCACTAAAAGCTCAGCCTTATTATAATAAGATTATTTTCTTAAGCTTGATCATATCACAAACTGCCAGTGAAATAAAAAACATCATAAATCAAGGAAGTTTTTTAGAAGTCAGTCTATACATCAGGAACATCTATCAATGATTTATGAATCTAAGAAACGCTCAACTCTTTAGTTGGCACTGGACTGGAAGTCGTAGATAAGCTATAGGTTTCATGGATGACGGTAGTGAACATCTGCATAGAATTATGGAATAAGTTGTAAAAATCACTTCATTTTTGTAAAACGCATCATAATCCATCGGAATTGATTGCTGCACATCCTAAGTACACAAACACAATGTAAGGTGAACGAATGCTCAAAACAAAACAGTTAGCCAAGGCATGTCTAACTTATTCTCTAACAGTATGTGAGTTCACATTCGGTGTAAGTGCAAGTGCCAGTTTTACTCCGGGGAAAGTGTAAACGTAACACCGGACATGAACTCGGGTTGAGTTTACACTTACAGCGGGGCTAACTCCGGAGTAAACACTAACTCCGGTGTTAGGGTAAGTGTTACCCTAAAACCGAATATGAACTCAGGTCGAGTAAACACACACCGGAGTAAACTCTCGTGTTAACCCCGGAGCAAACTCCCGCTGTAGAGTTAACCTGAACTAAAGGAATCGAATTCTTTTTCAAATACAAAGCTTGCGATGACTGTATTATTTTGCAACAGGATGAAAATCTTAAAATTCAATTCATTTACCGAATTATGTAAAAATACATATTTCCAACATCAAATCGTGCTGCTACATAGATAACTCGTACCATGCAAAAGTTAACCCCTAGAGGATAGCTCCTTGTCGAGTTAAATTCTGCCTGTTGATCCGATTTTAATCCCAGAGTAGTACTTGCTGGTTTTTGTGAAATTTTTCACATTGCGCTGCACAAACGTGTACATGCCAACATAACGAAATTATAAAGAGCTATCAGAATATATCTCACAGCCACTAAAATCTCATAAATTGATAGATTTTCTACAAAATGACATTTTCAGGATTATTTTGTATGGTAAATACATAAATTGAGATTTTCATTCATGCTCTACGGAAGAAACTCTCATTATTAGAGAAAGTTTGTACACTTATAAAGTCGTACCTATATGTGACGTGACATAATTTCTAGTTAATTTCTTGAACCCTTCACCCTTGTTTAATTTTCTTATCTGAAATGATGAAATCGGGAATTCACTAAGCCCTTGATTCTATGAGAAATACTGCAGGCAATCAAGGAGTTCGACTTGAGGGAATTCAGAAATGGGTTCTCCCACCTTTAGGCCTGTATATCGCCGCATCAACTCATGCATAATGCTATCTACATGTACACATCTTACCGCACCCCGCCCTGTACTGGATAGTGAATTACGTGTCGGCCTGCTCGATCGTGCCACTCAGCTACAGTGCCCGAGCCGGTTGCTCTATCAGCTATCAGCTACATACGAAACTTTAGGGAAATTCAACAGAAGCTATGGCATATTTGCCTTTATTAAGCCAAAAATTACATGAAATAGGAGTTAATTTAGTTGTGCGATAACGATTGCTACAAACCCAATTCAGTCTTCTAGAAGTGCATGAACCGCGTGTGGGATATTGAGGCAGTGTACAGTCGTTTCAAATGTATTTACATATAAAATCACCTACGTCAATAGAGAAAGAATCTGAATGAAGGTATACCCCATCAGTGTTTACATCAAGGCATTTAGAAAACGGGTTAGGCCTACTTAATCTTTGTCCACATCTTCCTCACATTATCCGCTATGACAACTTTGCTCAGCCATATCATCTTCACCAACTTCGACATATATCATGATCATATTCTATTATCGATGCTTGTAGACCTTATAAGCTTTAATGTAGGCCTGATTTTCCACCAAAAGAGTTGTATGATTCCGCATGTACATATGCACATTTCTGAACTTCTGCAAAATTTTCCTTTGATACCTGGGAATTTTAAAACAGATTGTGAAAATAGTCATAAATAGCGTATCATTCAGTTGTATTTGTTGTGAACAAATATCGCTCGATACAAGTATACGAATCAGAATACAATGAAATCTCAAGGCAATTACACTGTAAACTGTGCAATACCAAAGCTACTTACGAAAGCGATGTACAAAACGAGAATAACAAACTGTGCGAAAGCGCTATAGTTCGTGCTCAAACACTACGAAAGCGATTGGCTTTCCTATTGGATTATCTTTATAGTGAAGTTAAGAAATTAAAGGAGTTTACTCACAGAACTAGATTCATCTGCGCGCGCTTCGGTTTCCTAGAAAGCAAGGGATGTAGCCTTGATATCGAAATGGCACTTCACAGAATTAGACAACTTGCTCCTTCTCGAATGGATAATTCGTGTATCGCTTGCTATTGAAAATGGCAAACAATATTTAAGTAAGAAATTCTCCACGCACCTGGATAGTGTTATCCATTCTGTAATGAAAACCTCCTCAGGTGCTTTTCAATGATTCTTTTAATAAGGTAGCCAGAATTTTCGCCTTACGGCCTTCTCAATGGCAGATAGAGTGAGAAAATAATTCCAATGCAGAGCGCTGTGAATAATGATGGCATCTTAAAATCTTAAATACAAAGATAACTGGCTACTATTAATTAATGTACCTGAGTAATACTGGAAAAGATGATAAAATATATAAAGACTAAAATCAATTCACATAGAAAAGGGATAGGTACATGTCAGTAAAGGTATACAAAAAAGGCAAAAATTCAAGTCACTAATGAATATCCCCGGCAGCCATTCATCAATAGTTGCTCAGGAACCTTCCTAATGTACGAGTATAACGCCTCCAGTGTCTTTCTTTTTCCTGCGTTACTGAGGCCAGTGTGCAAAGTATCCCATCTGAAATCATTCTGATCATCATGTTCAGCATCCGCGTGCATTACCACGTGACTTCCTTTGTTGTTGGAGTTCAGATGTTCTTGAATTCCAGACTTCATCATACGGCATCTTTCCCCGATATATTGTTTATCACATTTATTACATGTAATACCGTACACAACTCCCTTAGTTTGACATAAATTGGGACGAGTGGATATTCTGCAGAATCTGCATGAAGCATCACATACTTGCTTTTCTTTTGGTGGAATAATAATTCTTTTGGTGTACATTGATCAATAGTAACCAGTTATCTTTGTATTTAAGATTTTAAGATGCCATTTGTTGTTTGCTTGATGGTCAATGATTGATCATTATTCACAGCGCTCTGCATTGGAATTATTTTCTCACTCTATCTGCCATTGAGAAGGCCGTAAGGCGAAAATTCTGGCTACCTTATTAAAAGAATTATTGAAAAGCACCTGAGGAGGTTTTTATTACAGAATGGCTACCAATAAGCTGTCAGCAGAGGACACCAGAGCCAGTGAAAGATGCGTGCGTGCTGTGATATCATCTCGCACACACCAAAACACACATCGATGCGTGGCTTCGATTCAATGTATGCACTATACAGTGAGCAGTGCCGAGGAGAGGATCATCAAGTGAACTAATTTTCGTACGCCTGCTACTTTTTTTAAAAATGATCGGAAGGGTCAACATTATGGAGAAAACTTGTGCACAATGATCTGAATTCTTCGAATCTGAAGGAATTTTGGCAATCGAAGCACTTTGCTGGAACTCACATTAATCCGCAAGCGACGCACGACTTTTTCTCTTATCTCTGGAAGGTATTAGGAATTCCTTTTTGCCCACGTAATAGGTTACTCGATGTGCCGGCGATTTCATATTAATTACACTTCTAGCAAACCGAAGCAGATAAACAAAATATTTAGTTCTGTGGTTTATCCCCAGAGTTACCACCGACGCTGGAGTTAGCTCCGTAGTCCGTAGTTAACTCTGAGTTCGGGTATGCGGAGTAAATAATAACACTTGCACTTACACCGGACATGAACTCAACTAGTGACTGCCGATTATCTACCTTTTATTGTGTTTGTGTACTTTAGCGGAAATGAAAATAATGTTGAGGAAGTTTGAAGAATACGTAACTATTGAACTTATTTGACTAAAACTTGAATATTCGCTCTTCTTACATCGCAAAGACTCTGAAGATATCGAACATGAACATTTTTGATTCTCATGCGATGATGAAAATCATCCCAGCAGCCATTTATAATAGAATATAATGCTTACTAATTTAAATTATTAATGAAAGTAGTCGTAATGAGGACTGATGGCGTTTTCCAATCCGCAAGTGTACAAAGGCAATGCTACTGTATCCATTGGATTAATCAGTTCTTAAAAGAACTCAATAGAGCCTTCTCGTGGCAACGAATTAAAATTGATCAGCTTTGGTCCAATATCTGGTATAAATGGAAATCTCAAGACTTGTAACACTACTCATTCTTACTGTTAATATACTAATACCATAGATTCCAAACACTGCCGCATACACGTTCGAAACAGACGTCTAATATACTGTACCGACTACAGTTGCTTATAGTGGAAATAGAATAGGACAATGGTCACCATAGGTTAGGGAAATTAGAAATGGATATTATAAAACAACAGGAGACCGATGAATAAAAATTGGAAAAGTGGAGGTAAAACATGGAAATACAACGATGATACTACACCGATCACAAGTGAACTTTATCTGACACTACACATGGTGGATAATGGTAAGAGTGGATTAGTGGAAAGTGGATAATGGAAGTAAACAATAGAACTACAATGACACTCTACTACACCGAAAGCAATGAAACTATGCACACTATATCTAAGACTATACATGGAAAATACTATTTCTTCACTTGAATTTGTTATCGCCAGTTTCTTCATCCGTCTATAATACTTCATGTAATCCCACATTTCTTCATTTTAAATACAATATATCGACCACTACTTCAGCTACCGATTACGGGATATAAAACATAATACTGCATTCCGTCAGTCATCAGCAGATACTCGCTTAGTTGTGTTTCGACCCCTAACCTGAACACTCAAACCCAGACGAGCGGGGTCCCACACATAGTGGCTGACAAAATACTGAATAGGTAATGATATGTCTTGAAAGATACGAGCGTATGTTACAAAGATAAATCAGACATCATTCAATTGTTACGTTTCCCACATGTAAACTCATCCTGTCATTAAATTCATCCCATTAATTAATACAGCATGCTTTTTGCGATCCGCACATGTAAATAAATCCTGTACATCATTCTTTGCCTCTTCGATTCCCACGAGTAAACTCATCCTGTCATTAAATTCATCCCATTAATTAATACAGCATGCTTTTTGCGATCCGCACATGTAAATAAATCCTGTACATCATTCTTTGCCTCTTCGATTCCCACAAGTAAACTCATCCTGTCATTAAATTCATCCCATTAATTAATACAGCATGCTTTTTGCGATCCGCACATGTAAACAAATCCTGTACATCATTCTTTGCCTCTTCGATTCCCACAAGTAAACAGATCCTGTTCATCCTTGAATCCCATAAATATGCAATCGTTGTGTGATAAATATGCAATCCGCCTTTGCACAAACTTCGCCTCATACATCAAGGCTTAACAATGGGAGCTCTCTCATCTCCCGTAAGCCACGCTAAGCGCTCTGTATTCACTTTTCACCGCTCCCCATGTGATGGCTACAAGTCATTGTTAGTCGTTTATTCACCTATGCAGCAAGACATTAAGGAAAATGTGACTCGTTTGTTGGTCGCGTGCCTCATTGAAATTCACAGAGTGAAGTGAATTGTCGAGCCGAGAAAAGACCATATTTGTAAAGCGATTCATTATGCCTTGCGAGAGCCTTTTCTGTGTAACTCATCAAGTCATGCTGAGAATAGCCGCTAGATTTCATGATATTTAGTGTCTTGTTAGTTTTGTGTACAGCGTCTTGTAACTTCGAGCATATTCTACAATATCTGACTACCTGCGACGCGAATACATGAAGGGCCATCTGTAATGGGATCATGCTCTCCGGAAAAGTCAGTTGCACCACAGAGAAAGAGAAGTCATCTACCTTGTGATATACTGAAGTTCTCAAGCTGTTCTGTGAGATTTGTATTTTCACATCAAGGTAAACTACCTCTTTATTGTTATCACCATTTCTCTCCGCCAACAAGTCAGGTGGATAAATTCTTTGAATCAACGAATTAAAGTGTTTATAATTGACTACACATATATCGTCTATGTATCTTGATGTAGGTGATAACAAGCGTGCTAAATGATATTTCTTAGTTTTTATCAAATTTTGCATAAAAACATATTCGCAGTGTAATAGGAATAGGTCAGCTAGGAGTGGACTAGAATTTCCTCCCATTGGAATGCCTTTAATCTGCCTGAAAACTAAATTACCGAATGTGACGTAGGTCTGTGATAATAGGAAATGTATGGCTACTTTTAACTTCTGTTTATCAAAACAGTGATAGCCATTACATTTTTTCATCGAGCAAAAGGAATTATGATATCCAATGCAAATAAATTTTCTATTTGAGGAATTAAACACCAAATCCATAATAGCGAATATGTGATCTTCAATCAATTTTTGATCAAGATTCGTATTTAAGGTTGAAAAATCGAAAACTTGCAATGAATGAACTTGTGTCGAATTGAATCTGTGTAGGAATTCTTGTGTGGACTTTATACTCCAGAAACAATCGAAGCCGCTGCTTCTCTTAATTGCCATACAATATCTCTGGAAATTGTCACGCAAAATACTTAAGGCTGAATTTACTTTGATGGAAAGCTTTTTCGATGTGCATTGTCGTGCACCTGCTATGAATCTAAATTTGAATCGAGTTTTGTGAAATTTTGGAATCCAAAATAATTTTGGTAATTTTCTGTCTTTTTCAAAGACATATAGTTTAAACTCGCTTTTCATAATTGTTGTGTGTTGCTCAATTATATTCTGCGCTAAAATTTGCTCTGGACCGTGGGTATCATTACCTGATATGTTCGTCGTGGAAATATCAATTCCCAACTCGGCAAAGAGAATTCAGAGATAAAACTTTTTGCAAATGAAGGCATAATTATTAGATGCTTTATCAACTGGCGTTATTATGACGTCATTCTGCAATTCTTTCAGATTTTTACCCATTTTGACATTAATCTTGTGTCGATTACTGTGTGCGCGAAATTTATTCGAAGATTTCCTGGCAATTATGAAATAGTGAGAATATAACATTTTCAGCCAAGGGAGGACTTTGTGATAACTTCATGACATAACTAATTTTTTCCTAGTTCAACGATTTTGTGACCAGTATATCAAAAAGAGAGCTCAGAAAATTCTCGTTCTCCCTGTGCCTGATTCATTATCATTTTCACTGCTTTCTTATTGAAAATTTTCGATTTATAAATTGAGTGATTTTCATATTTTGAGTACTGCTCAGCAATTACAACAGCGGACACAAATCTATCATAGCTCAAGCTGAGAATGTAAGCTCTAAAATGATGTATGGCCCGTTGGTGTGCGACACGACTGAACGGTATGAGAATCGATTGAGCTTCAGCGGAATTCAGGTGGTCCGATTTTTTTATGGAAAGTTCTGCCTCCCAAAGTCACCGTCTCCAGTCCAGTGCATGCAGTCCACTCCTTTATTTTAGCATGTTTGTTAGTAAAAACGTTTAGAGCCCGCCGTTTAGAGCGTTCGCCCGTCTTCTGGGGAATAAGTGATGAAATGAACCAAATGATGCCTGCTTTCATGTAAATATCAAGGAACAAGATTCAGTGGTCAGATGTTTGTCATAGCGATTGATGCTCGGAGAGAGATGTTTAATATGTCCTAGCCTCCTTGCCTTGTTGTCTAGCATTGAAGATGTTGACCTTTCGATATTAGAAAAGTGCACCGACCAAGTTGAGACCTGCTTAACAGAAATTCTGTTCGTGACCTCAGTGGACCATGACGCAATGTCAAGGGCCATTGTCATACAATTTCTCAATGACCAAATGAAGTTTGCTTGATATCAAATGAGAATGGTGTTTCTATAACAGTGCCTGGAACACAGAGTCTTGCAAAAGTTTATAGAAGACTGTGTTCGTTTTCCCAATGACATGGCTGAGAACGAAGCAATTCAGCGCAAAGCCGATTCCTTGAAGTTAGAAGTTCTTCGACAACATGTCAAGGAACTACAAAGAAAAGAATTCTCCAACAATGCCCGGAGAGGTTTTGGTTATCTTCACCTAATCCGCATACGGACAGAAGACGTCAAATTGCTGTTATCAAAAGTTCATCACGCGATCGAAGAAGAAGGTACAAGTCTTCTCAACAAATATGGAAAGAAATGGGAGAAGTGAACAGGAAGACCTTACCCTGCAACTATCATCCAGTATAGTGGTGATTACAGACCGGTGTTTCCTTTCCAATACACAGACTCATACCTCTGTCTTCCTCCATCACAAAATGATACTGCAGTCGTTTTGAACTGCGATAGTTATGGGAACAAGATTCAGATTCCTACTCATATTACTAATTTGTAGATAAAGGTCCTAAATACCGCCTACCACCTACGTTGGATAAGACGGTTATCAGTAATGCAGAAAAAGAATTAGATAGGCTTACTTATTGCTTTAGATGGAGTAATGTTTTTGTAATGATACTGAAAGATGTGGTCAGAATCTTCAAATTGCATTTAAAAAGAATACGATAACTTAACCTCCCAAATCAGATGAAACAGACAAAATTAATTTGAAACTGTTTATGACCGAAGCTCTAAATGTGATCAGAGAAGTAATCGGATCGACCAATAGTGCCTATTCCAAAAAAATGTCTCAAGATGTAAAAAAGGCTAAAGAGTTTTTTTAAAAAATAAGCTAACAGTAATTCCGACCGACAAGAGTATTCGTCTAACTATATTATGAACAACAGTGATTTAGTCACTCAAACAGAAAAATTTTTACAGGATAGTGAAACTTATAAACCGTTTCAAGCAAGCAGAGTAAATAGTATTGAAAATCAAGCTAACAAACTTTTAAAATCACTATGTAAAGGAAAAATAAATAAATCCGATCTAGAAAAGTTGCCAAAACGCGACAAAATGAATAGCAATGAATTATAGCTGATGTCAAAATAAATTAATCAGAGCAGCATATTTCACAAAAAAGCGAATGTTCAATATTCTTCTACGTGCACTATGAAAATCAATTCCAAGATTGAATGAAATTGAGCAAAAGTACCCTGTAGAATATCGGATCTCAATCTTCACAAACTATGTCAAAAGTTCATTTACTGAGTACCTTCAGGCGTTATTTTGAGGACTGTTGTACATAGTGGTATCACTGGGCATAATTGTATTTGCAAATGCATGCATCAGCATTGTTTGCCAACTAAGCTGTTGTCTTTTAAGGAACTGCTTTTTGCATACTAAAATCTGTGTGAATAATGAAATGTGAATTGACCAAACTAATTACAGAAGCATTTTTGTGTTATTTAAATGATGGTAATATGACATTTTTAATAATATGATAATGTTGACTTATTTCATCGAAAAATGACGTTCAACTACGGTGTAACATAAATAAAAACTGTTTAAACTACATGCACCTAGGCCACATAGGCCTACGTCACCCATAGATAAACGGCTTTCGAAAACCACGCATAGGCTCCCCCAACCATACTCCGGCATAATGCCACTCCAGTACGAAATTGGTGCAATATCCAAATGCGAATCATTCCGCCCCTCCTGTGTCGGCACGCTCTGTTCTTTTCTTACCTGTTAACTTCTTCATTTTTATCTTTTGGTGTACGTGTAGGTGTAAATGTTTTCATTCATTTCATGATTATGACCGTCTGAAGGACGGTCGAAAGCTCGAATAACATTCTTCCGTACTAGTGTGGTTTTTACTTTATTCATTTAACTACGGGTGACAGTGCCTTAACATTACATTATCCATTGTCTTTGGTCACGCGATTATGGAGGAGTTCCCGAAGACAGTTTCTGACTGCGATCAGAAGATGGGCTAATGTAGTGCTCCATTCGGCGCCCAGCACAAATAGCAAAAGCGTCCGTTTAGCTCCGTTTTGCTAAAAATGCTCATTCATGCGATGAACGATCTCCTCGTCCATCATTGTAAGTTGCGTCGTTGACATTTCCTTCAATGAAAATCAGGCCAATGAGGACACAATAACCGCAGAGACCAATTCATACATGTTGTCTTCTCCCGGCTTAGGTTGCTAAAGTGAAAGTCGGAGGTTGACGAGCTGGAGTGAATTGATGGATGTTGTGAGCATCGACTTTCCCATCCATAGCAAATGTGGCCTCGGAAGAAGTTTATGCCGGACGAGGCTATGATAGGGATGAAGCTGATTTCCAAGCCGGGTTATACGATTGAAAGTTGATCGACTCAGATCTATGCCATTTCTTCTTGTGCTCGTCTCGATGGCATGGTCTATCAGTTGCTGTCGAATAGCATTGACATTTTCACCATCTTTTCTGTTTCTCTTCTTCCAGAATGATCCCTGTTTCGGCTTAAAACAGCATGGAGACCTCTGTCTGGGAATGCTTGAGCAGAGGCATTTTCAGTCTTTTTTATGCTCTGTCGCGTGAAATATTTGGATGACAAAAACTCTAATTTCTATCGCTAGCTCAACCATATTGGTGAAGAAGCCTGATGCATTCAAGTGAATGATATGCTAAACATTGTAGTGAAGAGAATTCGGTAGCCTCCATAATTTCAGAAAGTGAGTGAGCCATTAAGAAAATTACTTGTCAACTTTATCAACATAGCATGTAATATCAATTATCAGATAACAGTGTTTGAGGCATCATTTTGAAGGGCATCAATATCATAGGGCCTTCAACATCAATAGTTTATGCTGACCTATTCAAGATTTTCTGCTAGTACACAATGTTGACAAAATAATCCTTTTAAATCGGATTAGCTTTTGTCTGAGACATCCTGCTAGTAGCACCGGTCAACTTAAGCAGATTGAGAAATAATGCGACTGTGTCGCTAGTACCGGTACTGCATCAAATATGGCATCTATGTTAGCATTCAAATCGGACGGTGAGATCAAATAGCTATGGAATATTCATCACGACTAGATATCATCCTTGCAACAACATATCACGGCTTATTGCTATTTATCAGAGGAGTCCCATCAAAGCAGATCTATGTTTTATACGCAGTTTATTGCGAGCACTTTCGGACACCACCGGAGTCCATCTTCAGGCGAATGAAATGACAAAATTGGCATAGATGAAAAGAGTTCACAGGGATGAAGTTTATCACAGTAGAATGCTATGAAAACATGATAAGACCAGACTACTTCGACAAAATTAAAACAGTAAGATGATGCGAAATCGAAATAAAAGGTCGGAAAAAAATCAAAGTAACTAGCTGTGAAGATACAAAACAGAAAATAGGAGGCACAAATTAAGTCAAAAATCCCAGGCCGCACTCAAAGAATGCTTCACTCGATTAGATGAATTGAGACGACGTGACCATAAGGACTCTTTCACAATCCGTTTCTTCCATCTTGGTTCTCTATCAATGACAGTGATACTATGAGTGTCTATATTATGGTTGCAAAAAACTGAGTGTTGGGCCAATTCAGAGCGAGAAACATCTTTGTCTCGAATAGCACGACAATGTTCTTTCCGACGCTGCTCAATGGGGCGAGCAGTCTCACCCACATAGACCCAGTCACAATCAGCCTCCTCACATGTAATTTTATACACAGAACCAAGTAAAGTGGCGGGCTCTGGTCTCTTCCTAACAAGAAGGGAACGGAGGGTAGTCCTCGGCTTCATGGTTACTTCCACATCAACTTCTCTCAAAACCGTCGCGATCTTTTCAGACACTCCTCTGATATATGGAATCGGGTGTCTAAAAGTCTTATTCTCACAGTCATTAAGGCTGGATCTCTGTAACCAACTCCGATTAAATTCAGCTTCACTGTAGCCATTTCTCAGTAAAGCACTTCTCAGATGCTGCCTCTCACCATCAATGTGTTGTTGTGAGCAAATAGACTTTGCTCTGCAAGTCAAAGAATTCACGACTCCCTTAAACACAGACCGTGGATGAGAAGACTGACGGTGAAGGTAACTATCAGTGTGAGTCCGCTTACTACCGTTAGTTACCTACTACCTTCACCGTCAGTCTTCTCATCCACGGTCTGTGTTTAAGGGAGTCGTGAATTCTTTGACTTGCAGAGCAAAGTCTATTTGCTCACAACAACACATTGATGGTGAGAGGCAGCATCTGAGAAGTGCTTTACTGAGAAATGGCTACAGTGAAGCTGAATTTAATCGGAGCTGGTTACAGAGATCCAGCCTTAATGACTGTGAGAATAAGACTTTTAGACACCCGATTCCATATATCAGAGGAGTGTCTGAAAAGATCGCGACGGTTTTGAGAGAAGTTGATGTGGAAGTAACTATGAAGCCGAGGACTACCCTCCGTTCCCTTCTTGTTAGGAAGAGACCAGAGCCCGCCACTTTACTTGGTTCTGTGTATAAACTTACATGTGAGGAGGCTGATTGTGACTGGGTCTATGTGGGTGAGACTGCTCGCCCCATTGAGCAGCGTCGGAAAGAACATTGTCGTGCTATTCGAGACAAAGATGTTTCTCGCTCTGAATTGGCCCAACACTCAGTTTTTTGCAACCATAATATAGACACTCATAGTATCACTGTCATTGATAGAGAACCAAGATGGAAGAAACGGATTGTGAAAGAGTCCTTATGGTCACGTCGTCTCAATTCATCTAATCGAGTGAAGCATTCTTTGAGTGCGGCCTGGGATTTTTGACTTAATTTGTGCCTCCTATTTTCTGTTTTGTATCTTCACAGCTAGTTACTTTGATTTTTTTCCGACCTTTTATTTCGATTTCGCATCATCTTACTGTTTTAATTTTGTCGAAGTAGTCTGGTCTTATCATGTTTTCATAGCATTTTACTGTGATAAACTTCATCCCTGTGAACTCTTTTCATCTATGCCAATTTTGTCATTTCATTCGCCTGAAGATGGACTCCGGTGGTGTCCGAAAGTGCTCGCAATAAACTGCGTATAAAACATAGATCTGCTTTGACGGGACTCCTCTGATAAATAGCAATGGATTCAAACCCGTTATTCGAAACTATCACGGCTTATGTCCGCGTGAGATGTTATACCTCTGTCAAAGCTTCCAGACATTTCACAACAAGACATGACCGATATGACCTCAACACTCTTTTAATTCAAACGCTGAAAGAACGTCAAGGTCACGAGAGTTTGCTTCACGAAAATTTGCTTCTGGCGTAGATTTCATCTTGGATAAGCTATCTACGAGCAATACAGCATCTGACATCAACATCGATGAAATTATTTGTGCATCATGTTCTGTTCCATTCATTCAATCTACTGGACCTCACTGGATTCAATGCCAGAGATATAGTGGGTGGATTTGTGGTGGTTTCAATGGTCAAGGGTGGGCGCGGTTGGCTTGTCGCCCGGTTGACCAACCGCGAGGTTGATCGTTCGGTTACCGCAACCGCGCGGTTTGTCATTTATAGACAAGTACGATCGTATTACTGAATTATGTACGCAAAGAAGGCATCAACCATCAGTCTACCAAGGGGAGATATTTCGATTACTTTCGTGAAACTTTTTTTTGATCCCTTAAGGCGGCACAAATGCAATCCTCAGAATTTCAAGGGCTTTCAATTGGTGGTAATTTCATTGCCGCACGATGCTCAGATCGCTGGCAAATTGCTTTTAAAGATTTTCCTTCTTATCGAAGCAAATTTCAACTCTGAAAAAGGATATTGGTAGCCTAAGGGTTGTTGAAGCTTTTGAGGAATCTTTCAGCTGGTGGAAGGAAGACTAAGAATATATTACAATTCATTAAAAAACATTGGATAACAATTTACTGTTGAATTTGTTCCCATCAGCAAGCCCTAGTGATCATTTTCTATGGAAATCCCATAAAATTTCGCAGTAGAATTATCGCGCATTGTCTACTGCAAAAAGCATTAATTTTCTACTGCCAAAAAGACCTACAGACATCAATTTATAAACGCATTCAGACAAGCAACAATTTTCACGTAATTTTGCGATTAATTAGGAATAATATAAATGCCGATCGAACCTCAAGCAAGCGTAATTTTAAGTCCTGTGGATACATTAAATCATCCACCAGGATTCAAAACTACCGAATTTGAGGTATTGAACAGTACCTAAAAATAATAATAAAACTCACATTATATTTTCCATTTTCTCCAATCCTCCTTCAGAGATTCAACTTGTATTATTCGATTATTTGTTCGACTGTAGCGGTGTGTGGATCGAATATTTGATTACAATATAATTTCACTTCAAATGACTTTTCAGCAATATAATCAATCACTTGTTTAATGGTTTTCAGCGAAAGTGAAAAGATATTAGGTAGTTGAGTCAGAATGATGCGAATCAAAACGTGTAGATGAAGATGTTGAAGGTTAGGAACAGGAAGTAGTTCAATTTTGTGCTAAAAGCAAGCTGGTCTCTCGTTTGTATTTGCCTTTTATTTGAGGTTATGTGCAAGATAGAAATCCAACAAGGTAAAACCACAGCGCTTCGTGTCAGGTGGGACCGTGCAGTAAACATTCGCACTGCAAGGTTCCACCCCTTGATGTGTCTGTGACACGAAGCGCTGTGGTTTTACCTTTTTGATTTTCTATTTTGTGCATAACCTCAAAGGCAAATACAAAGGAGTGACCCGCTTGGTTTTAGTACAATGTCAGGAAAAGAGAAGATCGGGAATTATTTCCAGAATGAAAAGATGCGTCGGCGTAATCCTGAAAAGGGTTGTGAAAGTCGAATTCCTCCTACAGGTGTACGACAGAATCCTCTGAATGTCCAAAACACAAATGACTGACTTGAGGCGTAGTTAAAAGTTTTGTAAATCCACAAGTATAAGACAGTAGAACGACATGCATTGACGCTGCTGGAATGACTGAAACATGCACGATGCACTGAGAGGAATGACTCTGCAATTGATGACGCCTGGTTGATATAGCATACACAGTCTGTCCGCTCGCATCCTCTTTGTCATGTGACTCATGGACCGAAGGTCGTTATGAGGGCATTCATTAGTCATTAACAGGCAGGCGATCGACGAGTTGTTTATTCCACAGTAGGGAGAGAGATGTGTGCAGAGGAAAATTGTGACGGATACCGGTATATACATTACGTCCTGTAGCCATCATAGTCTTGCAAATAGGGGAACAACTGATCCGCATATTGTGACCTTGAATATTCCAGCTAAGATACATTCAAAATCAGAAAATCAGCTTTCAAATGGAGAAAAGAAAATAAAAGAAGTTGAATGGAGAGATGGAGATAAGGAGAGAGAGAGTGTGTGTGTGTGTGTGAGAGAGAGAGAGAGAGAGAGAGAGAGAGAAAAAAGAGGAAGCTTGTTCCCCTGTGCTTCGCGCACTATGGCCCCGATCAAAAACAAACAGTTCGAGGAGACTGCGGAGTTTCCGGAGAGAGAGAGAGAGAGAGATAAGAAGAGACTAGAAGGACTTAGTTCTGTGCCTCGTGCATTGTGACACTCCATCAAAAGCGAATCATTTAGAGGAGACAAAGTAGCAAGAGAAGGGACGCATGTATAAAACGAAATGTTCTTTTTACAGGTGTAAAGCAAGTAATAAATGAATATAATACATGCACATTTATATATCACATTCATTTATTCATGTGATATTTAATATAATAAGTATTAAATGTGATGTAGACATAATATCAATATATCAAATATATAAACATAACAATATATTTGATAAGATAGAATTTTGTAATTGCGTATAAAATTGTATTACATGTATATATTCCTATGAATACATTAGATGATAATAATACGAGATTTATGTACAAATATTTTTCTTTTGTATATTACAGCAAAAGAATTGCTGTATTATACAAAAATGTTTGAGTTCAACGTTTTTGCAGAGGTTATGTCTGTCGTCGATAAATGTTTAGAGACACGTGTCTCCAGCAAACATTTACAGATATATTTGCCTGCTAAACATTCTATGGATGCCATGAATGCGAGTAAGAATTCTCTAGAATTGCAGTAAGCATTATTAGCTCATACAAATGTCTCTAAAAACCATAAAAAGCTTACTGACAAATCAAATATCTGTAGCGATTTTGAAAGGCAGTAGAAAATCGTAAAATCTCTAGAAAATGATCACTCGGGAGGGGATTTCATTTAAATGTCAATTGCTCAGCTTGTTTCCCCAAGGAAAGCGGCGATTGCATACAATGCCCTACGAATACAATACCTATTGCAAGCGCAAGCTTATAGTATTAATAATACCGAAAATCAATTTTAAATCTATTTTAAAAGAATATTAAACCTAAAAATGTATACGAGCTAAGGATAAGCTTACAATTTCTATAGGTAGTGGTGTGAAGTACCGGCATCATATTTAGGCTTGCCATCGGTATTGCATGACACTTTCGAAAATAAGCTGAGAAATTGACATTTTAATGAAGGCCTACCTAATATAGGCCTACCTGTAGCCTATGTCATAGATATTTCAAACGATAACATGAACCTGCCTTTTCTATTGTCTATTCATTTACATATTCTTTTGAATTAAGTCAAAAACACTATTAGACAATTAATCAATCACGCCATTAGACACAATATAAACCCTGAGGTTCAAGTTATGAGAGGAATATGGAAGTGGAAAATATCTCAAAAAAAATGTCGAATATGTTCATCAAAATTATAGTAAAAATGCTATATTTCCATTCAAAAATAACTCTGCCGAGGCATTTTAACGAGAGTGGCTCGATCTTCAGAGTGCAAATATTACATGAGGTGCCTGAAATCAAACGAATCGTAAGTTACTTTTTGTGAGTACACTGTTAACCGTAAGCTACCAAATGAAATAAGTTTGACTGCGAAAACGATTCATAAAAAAACAACTAACATTTCTTCCCAAATGAAGACAGTGTAAGTGTAATACCACCCGAGACCTAATTCAGTCGCGCAGTAATCGAGAACACGTGTTGTCTTCAGAACAAGTTGTTTAATAATGGCGGCTACTTTCAAATGCTTTCCACGTGACATCATTTAATATTACAATCTAACAGTACTACTATTATTGACTACAAAAGTAACATCAATGAATCAAGAACAATCTGCTACAGAAGGCTACAACAGTTTCTAAGACACCAGACCGTGTTCATCTGGTAGCGGCCGGCCGAAGGTCTGGTGGGTAGTGATGCAAATGGAAAATTTTCCAATTTTTTCAATATATTCTGGAAAGTTTTCCATTGGAAAATTTTGAAATTTATTTTTTGGTGATTGACGTTTTTCCTTTGTTTTGGCGACTTATTATAGTCGTTTGAAAAGATCACGTAGTATTCAAAGTCCGAAAACTTCTCTATCATCCCTGTATGTTAACTTTTGGTACCAACTGCACCTTTTCCATGTCTATCAAATCTTTCCAAATGAATTTCAGACATAAGTTCAGATTTCTCTAGCTGATTTCAGATATCTGTCACAAGCTCAACTTTGAAAAGATCTTTAATTCAAATGGAGATGTTCAATTTATCTGGATCATATCTGAAATTCATTTGGGTAGATCTGAAATCGATTTGGAACTATCTGAACCACAGACATCGTACAATAAAGCATTAAGGTTGTTGACCTAGTTGTTGTTGTTCGATGTCTATGATATGAACCATCTGAACTATAAATGGAGGATGTGCATCCTCAACGAAGATATCGGACAAAAAGCGCCAAAAGTTTGAAGCTATCATAGATATTCTTTTACTCATCACAGATATCTTTAGTTTCCTAATATCTCACGAGTTTACAATCTTTATATCTTCCAATATGGTCGGTCATGAATGCTGCGTGGACTATGTGCTTATACTTCATCACATGTTCATCAACACATGGAGAATTTGCATGACTATGATCAACACTGCATAATAAAGCTTAACTTTCAAGCTAACAATTGGCAAACTCCAAAATGAAGTACATTATTTTTGCTCCAGATCCTTCACATTGCATGAAATTATACCCCTATTGTAAAGCAATGAAGATTCACGTTATCCCAAACGGTGTCTGTGTGATAATTAAAAATGCTAACAATTAAGCCACTGGTGGCAAAGGAATGTTCAAAAATCCGCGGACGGAAATCGTATTGTTACGATCGCTTTAATCGAAATAATGATGAAATCAAGAGTGACCCAATTTATTGGTACGAAGCAGCCTCGGCAGTAAAAGCGCTCAAACAAGCCCTATCAAAAATCAAAATTTTCCAATTTTTTCCATAATTTTCCACGGAAAATTTTCATCACTACTGGTGGGCAATTTCCGAACCATCTGATAGCAATAGTCTCAGATTTCACTGGAACTTTTCATATTTAGTTTATATTGAATACTACTTATAAATGAACAGAACAGTAGTTCATTTGTTACATACCTTTGACTGGCAGTCATGGTTTATATTTGTTTAATCATAATGCATTTGGTAGCAGGCAACTTATCGGTTTGGCAGTATACGATTTACAGTGTATCATTCAAATGTTCAACCAAGCAAGTAGTGCTGCCTCGATATGCAGACTTAGCATGCAAAGCCCTTGATGCTGTAGGAAAGACGAAACGCGTCGAACAAGGGGATCGATTCTGCTTTTTCCCGCTAAATGGTCTAACTCGCCCATTCTCTTGCCATAAGCAGTGGCACAGCATCTTAAATTGCAATCAACATCACAATGCCTATCTCGATTTCGACCAGCAACGCAGACAGAAAATGCCTAAAAGATTTACAAGGGCGACTTTTGCATTTTGACGTCTGTCTAGCCAACATAAACAGCAAATGATGTTTGAGAGCCAAGCTCTAGAAAGCCAAGAGCGCAACCTCCTAGCACGAGAATAGAAACTTCATGAACACCAAATTTGTGTCCGAAATAAAAAAATCGACGAAAGAAGTGAAATAATTTTTCAGGTTCGTGCTCATCATATCTCAAAGGTTTTTCGAATTCAGAAAAAACAAATTTTCTCATTACAATATTTATCCACACCGCGAGCAAACAATTAAAAAACGTTGGCTTGTAAATTTCCTCCATGTGAAATCACTTAAAATCTAAATAACACTCAACATCGCGCAAATTCAGTCGTTGCAACGAGACTGAACCACTCCAAAAAGCGAGATAAAAACACAACTAGCAGTCACGTCTCACAGACAAAAATCCTGCCACATTAATCGAAGCCTCCAAAACATCTTCTTCCATCATTGCATCAGCGACAACTTTAGCACCAACAACCACAGAAAACTCAGACATTCTAGCTTTGATAGCAACCACGCCAGCTGCATTGATTGATGCGTCAGCCACTCCTTCACCTTTCACAGCGGCTCGAGCTACTCCCTGTCCTGCCTCAACAAGGTCAGCATCTGCTCCAGCTTTGATAGCAACCACGCCAGCTGCATTGATTGATGCGTCAGCCACTCCTTCACCTTTCACAGCGGCTCGAGCTACTCCCTGTCCTGCCTCAACAAGGTCAGCATCTGCTCCAGCTTTGATAGCAACCACGCCAGCTGCATTGATTGATGCGTCAGCCACTCCTTCACCTTTCACAGCGGCTCGAGCTACTCCCTGTCCTGCCTCAACAAGGTCAGCATCTGCTCCAGCTTTGATAGCAACCACGCCAGCTGCATTGATTGATGCGTCAGCCACTCCTTCACCTTTCACAGCGGCTCGAGCTACTCCCTGTCCTGCCTCAACAAGGTCAGCATCTGCTCCAGCTTTGATAGCAACCACGCCAGCTGCATTGATTGATGCGTCAGCCACTCCTTCACCTTTCACAGCGGCTCGAGCTACTCCCTGTCCTGCCTCAACAAGGTCAGCATCTGCTCCAGCTTTGATAGCAACCACGCCAGCTGCATTGATTGATGCGTCAGCCACTCCTTCACCTTTCACAGCGGCTCGAGCTACTCCCTGTCCTGCCTCAACAAGGTCAGCATCTGCTCCAGCTTTGATAGCAACCACGCCAGCTGCATTGATTGATGCGTCAGCCACTCCTTCACCTTTCACAGCGGCTCGAGCTACTCCCTGTCCTGCCTCAACAAGGTCAGCATCTGCTCCAGCTTTGATAGCAACCACGCCAGCTGCATTGATTGATGCGTCAGCCACTCCTTCACCTTTCACAGCGGCTCGAGCTACTCCCTGTCCTGCCTCAACAAGGTCAGCATCTGCTCCAGCTTTGATAGCAACCACGCCAGCTGCATTGATTGATGCGTCAGCCACTCCTTCACCTTTCACAGCGGCTCGAGCTACTCCCTGTCCTGCCTCAACAAGGTCAGCATCTGCTCCAGCTTTGATAGCAACCACGCCAGCTGCATTGATTGATGCGTCAGCCACTCCTTCACCTTTCACAGCGGCTCGAGCTACTCCCTGTCCTGCCTCAACAAGGTCAGCATCTGCTCCAGCTTTGATAGCAACCACGCCAGCTGCATTGATTGATGCGTCAGCCACTCCTTCACCTTTCACAGCGGCTCGAGCTACTCCCTGTCCTGCCTCAACAAGGTCAGCATCTGCTCCAGCTTTGATAGCAACCACGCCAGCTGCATTGATTGATGCGTCAGCCACTCCTTCACCTTTCACAGCGGCTCGAGCTACTCCCTGTCCTGCCTCAACAAGGTCAGCATCTGCTCCAGCTTTGATAGCAACCACGCCAGCTGCATTGATTGATGCGTCAGCCACTCCTTCACCTTTCACAGCGGCTCGAGCTACTCCCTGTCCTGCCTCAACAAGGTCAGCATCTGCTCCAGCTTTGATAGCAACCACGCCAGCTGCATTGATTGATGCGTCAGCCACTCCTTCACCTTTCACAGCGGCTCGAGCTACTCCCTGTCCTGCCTCAACAAGGTCAGCATCTGCTCCAGCTTTGATAGCAACCACGCCAGCTGCATTGATTGATGCGTCAGCCACTCCTTCACCTTTCACAGCGGCTCGAGCTACTCCCTGTCCTGCCTCAACAAGGTCAGCATCTGCTCCAGCTTTGATAGCAACCACGCCAGCTGCATTGATTGATGCGTCAGCCACTCCTTCACCTTTCACAGCGGCTCGAGCTACTCCCTGTCCTGCCTCAACAAGGTCAGCATCTGCTCCAGCTTTGATAGCAACCACGCCAGCTGCATTGATTGATGCGTCAGCCACTCCTTCACCTTTCACAGCGGCTCGAGCTACTCCCTGTCCTGCCTCAACAAGGTCAGCATCTGCTCCAGCTTTGATAGCAACCACGCCAGCTGCATTGATTGATGCGTCAGCCACTCCTTCACCTTTCACAGCGGCTCGAGCTACTCCCTGTCCTGCCTCAACAAGGTCAGCATCTGCTCCAGCTTTGATAGCAACCACGCCAGCTGCATTGATTGATGCGTCAGCCACTCCTTCACCTTTCACAGCGGCTCGAGCTACTCCCTGTCCTGCCTCAACAAGGTCAGCATCTGCTCCAGCTTTGATAGCAACCACGCCAGCTGCATTGATTGATGCGTCAGCCACTCCTTCACCTTTCACAGCGGCTCGAGCTACTCCCTGTCCTGCCTCAACAAGGTCAGCATCTGCTCCAGCTTTGATAGCAACCACGCCAGCTGCATTGATTGATGCGTCAGCCACTCCTTCACCTTTCACAGCGGCTCGAGCTACTCCCTGTCCTGCCTCAACAAGGTCAGCATCTGCTCCAGCTTTGATAGCAACCACGCCAGCTGCATTGATTGATGCGTCAGCCACTCCTTCACCTTTCACAGCGGCTCGAGCTACTCCCTGTCCTGCCTCAACAAGGTCAGCATCTGCTCCAGCTTTGATAGCAACCACGCCAGCTGCATTGATTGATGCGTCAGCCACTCCTTCACCTTTCACAGCGGCTCGAGCTACTCCCTGTCCTGCCTCAACAAGGTCAGCATCTGCTCCAGCTTTGATAGCAACCACGCCAGCTGCATTGATTGATGCGTCAGCCACTCCTTCACCTTTCACAGCGGCTCGAGCTACTCCCTGTCCTGCCTCAACAAGGTCAGCATCTGCTCCAGCTTTGATAGCAACCACGCCAGCTGCATTGATTGATGCGTCAGCCACTCCTTCACCTTTCACAGCGGCTCGAGCTACTCCCTGTCCTGCCTCAACAAGGTCAGCATCTGCTCCAGCTTTGATAGCAACCACGCCAGCTGCATTGATTGATGCGTCAGCCACTCCTTCACCTTTCACAGCGGCTCGAGCTACTCCCTGTCCTGCCTCAACAAGGTCAGCATCTGCTCCAGCTTTGATAGCAACCACGCCAGCTGCATTGATTGATGCGTCAGCCACTCCTTCACCTTTCACAGCGGCTCGAGCTACTCCCTGTCCTGCCTCAACAAGGTCAGCATCTGCTCCAGCTTTGATAGCAACCACGCCAGCTGCATTGATTGATGCGTCAGCCACTCCTTCACCTTTCACAGCGGCTCGAGCTACTCCCTGTCCTGCCTCAACAAGGTCAGCATCTGCTCCAGCTTTGATAGCAACCACGCCAGCTGCATTGATTGATGCGTCAGCCACTCCTTCACCTTTCACAGCGGCTCGAGCTACTCCCTGTCCTGCCTCAACAAGGTCAGCATCTGCTCCAGCTTTGATAGCAACCACGCCAGCTGCATTGATTGATGCGTCAGCCACTCCTTCACCTTTCACAGCGGCTCGAGCTACTCCCTGTCCTGCCTCAACAAGGTCAGCATCTGCTCCAGCTTTGATAGCAACCACGCCAGCTGCATTGATTGATGCGTCAGCCACTCCTTCACCTTTCACAGCGGCTCGAGCTACTCCCTGTCCTGCCTCAACAAGGTCAGCATCTGCTCCAGCTTTGATAGCAACCACGCCAGCTGCATTGATTGATGCGTCAGCCACTCCTTCACCTTTCACAGCGGCTCGAGCTACTCCCTGTCCTGCCTCAACAAGGTCAGCATCTGCTCCAGCTTTGATAGCAACCACGCCAGCTGCATTGATTGATGCGTCAGCCACTCCTTCACCTTTCACAGCGGCTCGAGCTACTCCCTGTCCTGCCTCAACAAGGTCAGCATCTGCTCCAGCTTTGATAGCAACCACGCCAGCTGCATTGATTGATGCGTCAGCCACTCCTTCACCTTTCACAGCGGCTCGAGCTACTCCCTGTCCTGCCTCAACAAGGTCAGCATCTGCTCCAGCTTTGATAGCAACCACGCCAGCTGCATTGATTGATGCGTCAGCCACTCCTTCACCTTTCACAGCGGCTCGAGCTACTCCCTGTCCTGCCTCAACAAGGTCAGCATCTGCTCCAGCTTTGATAGCAACCACGCCAGCTGCATTGATTGATGCGTCAGCCACTCCTTCACCTTTCACAGCGGCTCGAGCTACTCCCTGTCCTGCCTCAACAAGGTCAGCATCTGCTCCAGCTTTGATAGCAACCACGCCAGCTGCATTGATTGATGCGTCAGCCACTCCTTCACCTTTCACAGCGGCTCGAGCTACTCCCTGTCCTGCCTCAACAAGGTCAGCATCTGCTCCAGCTTTGATAGCAACCACGCCAGCTGCATTGATTGATGCGTCAGCCACTCCTTCACCTTTCACAGCGGCTCGAGCTACTCCCTGTCCTGCCTCAACAAGGTCAGCATCTGCTCCAGCTTTGATAGCAACCACGCCAGCTGCATTGATTGATGCGTCAGCCACTCCTTCACCTTTCACAGCGGCTCGAGCTACTCCCTGTCCTGCCTCAACAAGGTCAGCATCTGCTCCAGCTTTGATAGCAACCACGCCAGCTGCATTGATTGATGCGTCAGCCACTCCTTCACCTTTCACAGCGGCTCGAGCTACTCCCTGTCCTGCCTCAACAAGGTCAGCATCTGCTCCAGCTTTGATAGCAACCACGCCAGCTGCATTGATTGATGCGTCAGCCACTCCTTCACCTTTCACAGCGGCTCGAGCTACTCCCTGTCCTGCCTCAACAAGGTCAGCATCTGCTCCAGCTTTGATAGCAACCACGCCAGCTGCATTGATTGATGCGTCAGCCACTCCTTCACCTTTCACAGCGGCTCGAGCTACTCCCTGTCCTGCCTCAACAAGGTCAGCATCTGCTCCAGCTTTGATAGCAACCACGCCAGCTGCATTGATTGATGCGTCAGCCACTCCTTCACCTTTCACAGCGGCTCGAGCTACTCCCTGTCCTGCCTCAACAAGGTCAGCATCTGCTCCAGCTTTGATAGCAACCACGCCAGCTGCATTGATTGATGCGTCAGCCACTCCTTCACCTTTCACAGCGGCTCGAGCTACTCCCTGTCCTGCCTCAACAAGGTCAGCATCTGCTCCAGCTTTGATAGCAACCACGCCAGCTGCATTGATTGATGCGTCAGCCACTCCTTCACCTTTCACAGCGGCTCGAGCTACTCCCTGTCCTGCCTCAACAAGGTCAGCATCTGCTCCAGCTTTGATAGCAACCACGCCAGCTGCATTGATTGATGCGTCAGCCACTCCTTCACCTTTCACAGCGGCTCGAGCTACTCCCTGTCCTGCCTCAACAAGGTCAGCATCTGCTCCAGCTTTGATAGCAACCACGCCAGCTGCATTGATTGATGCGTCAGCCACTCCTTCACCTTTCACAGCGGCTCGAGCTACTCCCTGTCCTGCCTCAACAAGGTCAGCATCTGCTCCAGCTTTGATAGCAACCACGCCAGCTGCATTGATTGATGCGTCAGCCACTCCTTCACCTTTCACAGCGGCTCGAGCTACTCCCTGTCCTGCCTCAACAAGGTCAGCATCTGCTCCAGCTTTGATAGCAACCACGCCAGCTGCATTGATTGATGCGTCAGCCACTCCTTCACCTTTCACAGCGGCTCGAGCTACTCCCTGTCCTGCCTCAACAAGGTCAGCATCTGCTCCAGCTTTGATAGCAACCACGCCAGCTGCATTGATTGATGCGTCAGCCACTCCTTCACCTTTCACAGCGGCTCGAGCTACTCCCTGTCCTGCCTCAACAAGGTCAGCATCTGCTCCAGCTTTGATAGCAACCACGCCAGCTGCATTGATTGATGCGTCAGCCACTCCTTCACCTTTCACAGCGGCTCGAGCTACTCCCTGTCCTGCCTCAACAAGGTCAGCATCTGCTCCAGCTTTGATAGCAACCACGCCAGCTGCATTGATTGATGCGTCAGCCACTCCTTCACCTTTCACAGCGGCTCGAGCTACTCCCTGTCCTGCCTCAACAAGGTCAGCATCTGCTCCAGCTTTGATAGCAACCACGCCAGCTGCATTGATTGATGCGTCAGCCACTCCTTCACCTTTCACAGCGGCTCGAGCTACTCCCTGTCCTGCCTCAACAAGGTCAGCATCTGCTCCAGCTTTGATAGCAACCACGCCAGCTGCATTGATTGATGCGTCAGCCACTCCTTCACCTTTCACAGCGGCTCGAGCTACTCCCTGTCCTGCCTCAACAAGGTCAGCATCTGCTCCAGCTTTGATAGCAACCACGCCAGCTGCATTGATTGATGCGTCAGCCACTCCTTCACCTTTCACAGCGGCTCGAGCTACTCCCTGTCCTGCCTCAACAAGGTCAGCATCTGCTCCAGCTTTGATAGCAACCACGCCAGCTGCATTGATTGATGCGTCAGCCACTCCTTCACCTTTCACAGCGGCTCGAGCTACTCCCTGTCCTGCCTCAACAAGGTCAGCATCTGCTCCAGCTTTGATAGCAACCACGCCAGCTGCACTGATTGATGCGTCAGCCACTCCTTCACCTTTCACAGCGGCTCGAGCTACTCCCTGTCCTGCCTTAACAAGGTCAGCATCTGCTCCAGCTTTGATAGCAACCACGCCAGCTGCATTGATTGATGCGTCAGCCACTCCTTCACCTTTCACAGCGGCTCGAGCTACTCCCTGTCCTGCCTCAACAAGGTCAGCATCTGCTCCAGCTTTGATAGCAACCACGCCAGCTGCATTGATTGATGCGTCAGCCACTCCTTCACCTTTCACAGCGGCTCGAGCTACTCCCTGTCCTGCCTCAACAAGGTCAGCATCTGCTCCAGCTTTGATAGCAACCACGCCAGCTGCATTGATTGATGCGTCAGCCACTCCTTCACCTTTCACAGCGGCTCGAGCTACTCCCTGTCCTGCCTCAACAAGGTCAGCATCTGCTCCAGCTTTGATAGCAACCACGCCAGCTGCATTGATTGATGCGTCAGCCACTCCTTCACCTTTCACAGCGGCTCGAGCTACTCCCTGTCCTGCCTCAACAAGGTCAGCATCTGCTCCAGCTTTGATAGCAACCACGCCAGCTGCATTGATTGATGCGTCAGCCACTCCTTCACCTTTCACAACGGCTCGAGCTACTCCCTGTCCTGCCTCAACAAGGTCAGCATCTGCTCCAGCTTTGATAGCAACCACGCCAGCTGCATTGATTGATGCGTCAGCCACTCCTTCACCTTTCACAGCGGCTCGAGCTACTCCCTGTCCTGCCTCAACAAGGTCAGCATCTGCTCCAGCTTTGATAGCAACCACGCCAGCTGCATTGATTGATGCGTCAGCCACTCCTTCACCTTTCACAGCGGCTCGAGCTACTCCCTGTCCTGCCTCAACAAGGTCAGCATCTGCTCCAGCTTTGATAGCAACCACGCCAGCTGCATTGATTGATGCGTCAGCCACTCCTTCACCTTTCACAGCGGCTCGAGCTACTCCCTGTCCTGCCTCAACAAGGTCAGCATCTGCTCCAGCTTTGATAGCAACCACGCCAGCTGCATTGATTGATGCGTCAGCCACTCCTTCACCTTTCACAGCGGCTCGAGCTACTCCCTGTCCTGCCTCAACAAGGTCAGCATCTGCTCCAGCTTTGATAGCAACCACGCCAGCTGCATGATTGATGCGTCAGCCACTCCTTCACCTTTCACAGCGGCTCGAGCTACTCCCTGTCCTGCCTTAACAAGGTCAGCATCTGCTCCAGCTTTGATAGCAACCACGCCAGCTGCATTGATTGATGCGTCAGCCACTCCTTCACCTTTCACAGCGGCTCGAGCTACTCCCTGTCCTGCCTCAACAAGGTCAGCATCTGCTCCAGCTTTGATAGCAACCACGCCAGCTGCATTGATTGATGCGTCAGCCACTCCTTCACCTTTCACAGCGGCTCGAGCTACTCCCTGTCCTGCCTCAACAAGGTCAGCATCTGCTCCAGCTTTGATAGCAACCACGCCAGCTGCATTGATTGATGCGTCAGCCACTCCTTCACCTTTCACAGCGGCTCGAGCTACTCCCTGTCCTGCCTCAACAAGGTCAGCATCTGCTCCAGCTTTGATAGCAACCACGCCAGCTGCATTGATTGATGCGTCAGCCCTTTTGTTTTTCTCACCAATGGCCACTGCCACTCCCTTTGTTGCTTTGACAATTTCCTTGTCTGCTCCAGCCTTGATGGCAATGATGCTTGTAGCGTTTGCTATAGCCCGTGTCTTTCCCTTTTTGGTTCTGATTGCCATTGCTATGGATTTTCCCGCCGTAGCTGCATCGCTTTCAATTCCAGCCTTTTCTGCAAATACTGCTATGGTACTTACAGTTGTTTCGAATTTTCTTTTCTTTGTTTTTAGTGCCTTAGATATATCTGCACCGGTAGCTACTAGATCTTGATGGAGTCCAGTCGTATCTGCTATTTTATCTATTTCTTCGAAGACTCCTGTCGTTAGCTTGTCACTGTCGAAACCGTCTTTTTTCAATCTCACACGTTTCCCTATTGATTTGGCTGTTTTCAGAATGTTTTTGGGTGCTTTATGAATTTGTCGCTTCAGTGCTTGTTTGTTGAGCATCTTTTTGCTGACTTCAACATGAAAGGAGAAGTCGGATTTATAATCCTTGATATTTTTTGATTCTTTTGCTTTGTCTGTTTCAATTCTCTGCTCTATACCGTCGTGTACTGTTCCATTTGTTGATGTAATTACTGACTGCTGATCGCAGGAACTTCTATCGATGCTTCTATTTACTCCAAAAATGATCTCCTTCGCAGAAGCTCCGATATCAAATCCAAAATTGCACTCATCTTTTGAGTCATGTAGATCGTGACTTACTATGTTGTCGGCGAAGTTGGTGACATCACCTGAAAACTCTATTGTTGCAGCTTTCATATCCAAATTCTTCACGTGAAAACCTTCACTTTCTGATCGTGTAATGCTTATTCCAGATCGATTCTGTATCATTGCCTTTGTCGACGTTCCAGCATTCATTCCAAAACTTCCTCCTCCTGAAAAGTCCCTTCCAACCCTTATACCAAATTTTGAGCTGGAATGCCTATCTTGCTCTGAGGTTATCTCTAGTTTATTTATTTCTCCACTGATTTTGGCGGCGTTGATATTTGCTCCGTGAAGTTTGGCAGAGGAGACTGTCTGTATGAATCGAAGCTCCCCACCTACCTCTGTTTTCTGATTTTGGTAGATTTCTGAAGATGTTGTGTTTGCTTTGAAACCAGCTTCAACACCTGGTATCCCAACACCCGCATACACATGGGCAGATGACTTTTTAGAGGATAATTTGGCTGCAGTTATTGTGAGGTCATTTACATCCATATTCGCATCTCCTGAACAGACAAGGTTGAAGGCGTCTGCAGCAAATTCGTCTGCTTTGATATTTAAATTTCCATCAGCACTTATATTACTGCTACTAACGGATTGACTTTGATTATTTTCAGTACTGGCTCCAAGTCCAAGACCAAACGTGGGCGTCATCTGCAAGCCAGCAGAAGCTTTGGAATTCCAGTTATTCAAGATTTGTGACTCACACCGAATGTTTCCAGAGCTTGCAATTAAGCCAATATCCGAAGTTGATGTGACAGAGCTTCCCTTGACATGAATATCTTTCTCTTTTGACATGATGCAGGTCTTATTGAGGACAGCTTTATCTTGCACTAATGTACCGTGGTTGATCTCTTGTATATCTCTTTCGTTTGTTTCAGAAAGACCCCAACAGGCCTGTTTACGCGTTTTTGTAGTACGTTGTGTTACAAGATTCAATAAATCGATCTTTCCTTTGGCGTGTATTTGATTGCCATCTCTCGAATCAATTTTTGCAGAAACTGTTTTCAAATTTCCACCAGCAATAATTTCATTGCAGCCCTCACGAGATTCTAGTGTTGTAGACGCCACTTTGCTGCTCCAAACTTCTGTCGTTTGCTTATTGAACCCCAAGAATCCAGATTCACTCCTACGTGATTCAAGACATCTTTCTGCTTTGGCTTTAAAATTGACATCACCACCTGCAATCATTCTATTATCTCCCTGGCTTTTAACAGCTGTATCAGCTTCCATTGTTATGTCCCTTTTAGCCGATAAATTCGTTTCTCCTTTGCCGTTCTCAGATTTGTCGCCAATTGCTTCAATGTTTCCTTTCTTTATGTTGATATCATTTTTTGAAATCAATTTTGCATCTTTATGCGCAGTTATGTCATCTTCAACTGTGATATCACCTTCTGTAGCGCTTATAGTAAGGTCGTTACCTTCAATAGTATTTTGGATTGAAAATCCTTTTGCAGCAATTTTTAGATCAATGTTTCTTTTTACTGTGTCCGCTATGATGATGTCTTGATCTGTTGCTGACAAATCTAATGAATCAGATATTTTCAAGCTACGATAAGGTCCAGTTCCGCTCAATAGATCATTGAATACCTCATTAGGAATTTTCTTTTTCCCTGTTACTTTTAAATTCCGAACTTGATGATCAGCTAGTTGTATTTCATCTCCGATAAGATTCCATCCATCTTCACCACCTTCTACATTCAAAGTATTGGCCACGCAATGATCTTTCACGGATGCCAATCCTCTATCCGCTTCCACTGTCATTTTAGATCCTGTTTCTGTCGAGCTGATGATGGCATCTCTTCCGCCACTTACTAGAATATCATTAGCAATCTTGCCGCCTTTCACTTTTGCATCGGTCTGAGCGATGATTCTTGCATCTTTTGCGTTAACATCAATGACAGACGCATCTCCATCAGATTTGACATTCAGCTGATTATTTCCTCTTAAACTTTCTGCTTCGAGCTTTTTGGTTGCATTTAACGAAATATCCTGGGCAGACAGTTTCGACGCGTATAAGCTCCTTGAGCGCAGTGAAACAGACTTCTTTGATTCAAGATAATTCACATTTAGATTATTTTTAGCATCCATTAAAATTGACCCCAATGCTCGAACTGCCCGACCAGGAGCTGAGCTAAGTGAATCAATATCTTGCGCACAAACGAAGAGATCACCGCATACAGTGAAGGAGCCCTCATTTTTCCAGATAAGAGCCTGAGCGGAATATGAACCGTTTGAAATGACAACGCAAGGACCGCTCCTTTGGCTAAAATATGACACTTCCTCTATGACATCCTCCAAATCTTCTGGTCGTGTAAATTGTTTTGTTAAAGCAAAAGCTTTGGACCCATGTGCTGAGAAAATTTTACTTACAACTGATTTTCCCTTTTTGATAATTTTATCTTTAATTTTCTTTAGGCGTATTGAATTCTTAAGAGCACGAATTTCTATGTACTTTTGATGTGAGTGATTAATTGCTGTACATAGTAAATTTAAATCGAAGTTATCGACTCCTCCTGATACTATCTGATCTGTAATTGATGTTATTCTTTCACAAAGATGACTGGCTGCGCTCAGACTACAAGAGACATTGTGCATTGAGGAAACCATTCCTTGAGCTGCTAACTGCTTAATCTCGTCTTTATTGCTTGTGTTTGCAATTGGAACCATATATTCCTTCATAACGGTATCCCATGTTTTAAGATCTTGATCTGAAGGCGTGCTTGAAGTCCTTCCAGCAAACTCAAAATGAAGAACTGATTTCTGAGTTAATTTCTTTGCCCATTTGCTGCCACCAATCATCATCGCTAAAAGACATTCTATTATGAGTTCATTTGAAGCTCCCATTTCTGCGCGATTTTCGTTGCCTCTTGGATCGTATGAATTGATAAATACGGTTGAAACAACAGCTAAGGTAGTACAATTGATACTTCCCTTATTCACAAACATTTTTTCGCTCATCATTACTGTTTTAGCTGTACCAGAAATTCTGCCTGCAAACATACCTGTCCACTGTGACATATTAATGCTGCCAGGAATATTAAAAAACCTTCCTTCATTGGTTAAAGTAACACAATCAAATTGCAAATGCGTGACATTTGCCACTCTGGCTGTATCAGAAATATCGCAGACATTTAACGATTGGACAGACACACTTTTGAAAAATTCAATAAGTAGATTATCTGCTGATACATCAGAGCTATGTATGAATAGGTCAGGATCATACTCTGCATCTGTATGACTATCACATGGCTCGACACTTTCGCTTATTTCCCCCTCAGATTTGCCTCCACACCACCGTCCCCTCATGATAACCGAATGATCGTCTGTGTCATCATCAAATCGACTTTCTATCTTCACTTTTGCATCTTGCACTCTGCAATTCGTATTGTCGAAGAATTCAACGAGTATAGGACTGTAAAACACTACCTGAGACTCACTAATTAACCAATCCCCTCCAATGATCAATTGTTTTTCTCCAATTAATTGTATTTGTCCGCCTGTTATGGTGACTTTTCCAAGGATTCGACCGATTTGCGACTTCGATTGAAGGACACTCTGAGACTTATTAAGGATGCAAAATAATTTACTTTCTTTGCTTAGAGTAATTGATTCTGCCGCCATTTTGATGCACTTGACTTCAATCACGCCATCCGAGACAAATTTCTTTAAGCAGTTGTCCTCTTGATCTGGCAAATTATAGAGCTCCTTACAGCGCAAGTAACTAGTGTTGCCAACATGCCAGTGGTCTCCCCCTTTCAGGATGATTGCGGATGATATTTCAACAGCACCACGAGAAATAGCAGTGACTGCCACCAGCTGACAAGTATTTGCAATCAATGAACTACTTTCTTCCATAATCAACCGATTTGTCTGTAACTGAATTTTGTCAGTGTTAGACAGTTTTCCACTGAGGTCAATCATCTCTTTTGCACATATATCAACGCTTCCATTTGTATGCAAAACACTTCCAGACAACAAGTTGACCGAATTCGCCGATAATGTCGCTTCTCTGCATTTTATTTCATTGTCATCGTGAAAGGTAAGATCACTTTCGGCCTTCATATTTACGTTCATTTTGATTGCCACATTACTGACAAAGATCTTTTCTCCAGAACATTTCAGCATCGGCTCATTTAAATGTTTCATTGAGTTACGATGGCCGTCCGTGTATGATTCCACTGACTGGAAAGAACACTTATTTTCTATTTTCAGGCATTTACGACAGTTGATAGAAGTGCGGCTATTCCCAGATGAATTTATGCTTAATCTGCTGGTTGATACCGTTGTTCCTTTGACATCAAAATTGCCGTTCTTTTGAACAATGTTACCGGATAATATTGCGATGTTGGTGGAGAATACAACTTTTGCATTGTTAAAATGAAGATTCATTGAACCTCCACAGCGCAGTTGTGAAGCTTCGCAGGAAAGGTGTTGGGAAACTGTCATCTTTCCATCAATGGAAACGAGTGAACTCGCGTCTGTATCAATATTCGATTCCTCATTTGATGTGGATCCATATATTTCTAATCTCCGTGCTATCACTTCAGCTTTGTCATCGATTGCAATATCTCCTGAAGCGGATGATAATTTAAGACGATTTCCAGCTTTTATGAACCCCTGAATGAAGCAGTTGCCTTTGACTTCCATAGATAGGTCTGTATCTATCAATATCGTTGAGTTTTCGGTCAAGTCAAATGATTGCGATTTTACCCGATTTACTGATGGCAGAGGTTCATGATTGGTAGAATTGAGAAATTTAAACCCACCTTGGAATCGAGTTTTGCAGTTGCAATCTAATCTGCTCAGAACTATTTCTCTCTTTTGAGATACGTTGAAATTGTATGTAGTCTGTTGTGATTCTGTTGTACAATTTAGATCAGTAACGTGCATATCGGCAAAAATTAATGCCTGTACCGAAGCATCTGTCACAGACTTGTATTTATCGATATCTTTTTTAGCATGATTTCTGACATGTTTAGAGTTTTTTTTTTGGAGTTTTGTTTGATTTGTTTTTTTTTTTGTTTTTTTTTTTGTTTGTGATTTGGTGTATTTTGTAGTTGTTTTTTTTGTTTATTTTATGTTTTTGTTGTTTTTTTGTATTTTTTTGTTTTATATTTGGTTTTTGTGTTTTGAATGGGTGTGGTTTTGATTTTAGGTTATTTTACGGTTAATATATTTTTTTTTTTTTGTTGGTTTATTGGATTTAGGTAATTTGTTTGGTTTGTGTGGTGTGTTTTTTTTTTGGTTTTTGTTTGTTGTTTGTTGTTTTTTGGTGGGTTTTGTTGTTTTTTGTGTGGTTTGTTTTTTGTTGTTGTTATTGTTGGTGTGTATCTTTTTGGGTTGTGTGGTTTTGTTGTGTTGGGTGTTGGGTTTTTTGTAATGTGTGTTTTGTTTTTTGGTTGGGTTTTGTTATTCTTGTGTTATGTATTGATTTTTTAATTTTGCTTGGTATCTGTAGGGGGGTGGTGGTTTTTGTTTTGTTGTTTTCTTTTTGTTGTGTTTTTGTTTTGTTTTGAGTCAGGTTGTGGTTTCTTATTTTTAGATTTTATTTTTTTTTTTTATGTTTTATTTTAATTTTTTTTTTTTTTTTTTTTTTTTTTTTTTTATTTTTTTTTTTGTTTTAATTTTTTTTTTTGTTTTTATTTTTTAGTTTTTTTTTTTTATTTTTAATTCATTTTTATTGTTTTTTGTGTTATAATTCATTTGCACAAAACTCCGCATTTATTCGTACTTCATCAGCAAAACTTATAGTAACTTTTCTTTTCATTTCATGGTCTTTTATGTTGCTGTCTACAATCACCTTGCAATCAGCTGTCAAGTCAATGCCTTCTTCCTTTGGTGGCTGATAAGAATTTTCTTGGTTAGAACATGCAAGGATAAACTCTTCTTTCTTTTCAGAGGACAATGATAATCGGACGTCGGTGTCAATTTTGCCCCTCAGAATTGCTTTAGTGAAATCATCTGACGCTTCCCATGCCAACCGAATTCCACCGGACCTTGTTTTAATATTTCCTAAATCATTGTCAATATTACCACTGTCTATGTCAATGAATGATTCAGCCTCGACATCCTTCCTGTTTGTAAAACATTTCCAAGCACAAATACGAATGCCTCCCTGACTTGATCCGACTGTTCCATGGTTGAAAAACGATCCATGAACATCAATATCTAATTTTCCAGCTGCTTCTATTTTCGATGATTCAAAGTCATTTGAAAGCGAAACAAAACCTGCAGTATCAAAATTCTTTCCAGCAACAACTCGACCTTCATTGTGAAATGATCCCCCTCCTTGAAAGGACATTGAGTTAACCAAACTTGAAATTACTCCACGATTCACACCAAACTCGGCAACACATAAATCGAGGGGTCCAATCCTAGAGATGATAATAGCGTCATTTTGAAAATTATTGCATCGCAAGAGCAATTGATTTTTTGACTCTAGTCGAGATGAATTCACGAAATCCTCCGTTACAGTGAGATTGATCGATCCCACATCTGAAATCTCGCCATTCTGAATAAATGTGTCACATTGTATCTTGTACGAACACTGGGTGTCATCACACTGCGACATCATTACTCCATGATGATCCAGCTCATCACAGTGGATGTAAATGACGTCATCCGAATCTACTTGAAAGATGCAACGACTCTGTGGCTGTGTTCGGAGCTTTGATGCTTTGAAAATGATATGTCGTTCAATTGGAAGCACTTGTGTTTGAGAATCTTCAGCCAATAGCATTCCTGCATTCGGTGCTTCTATTCCTTGCGATGTGACGATGTTATTATTGATAAAATCGCTTGTGCTGGCTTCTAAATCATCGATCCGTTCGATACAAAGAGATCCGTGAGGTGAGGAGATTGTGCCACAATTGATCATGCAGCCTCTGGCATTGTCAGTGCTCGACAAATTGATTGATACGCAGGCTCCACTCTTCATAAGCCCGGTGTTTCTACCATTATCGAAAATGAACAACGTCATTGATCCGCTTTCACATACAAAAGCAGCGTTATTTAGAAAGTGACGACTTCTCAAGACCAGCTCATCTTTTGTGACAATGTCGCCTTCGACTTTGTTGATGACGGAATCTAGCTGTCTCAAATGCAGTATGTTGGCTGACAAGCTGCTTGTGTTAGTAATGCTGCCTCCACCATCGATGAGCAGGGATCGATGAACTTCCAGCTTTGATGAGTTCAGCATTTCCTTCGTTGTGGTGATATGCATCACTCCAACTTGCAAGATCTGGCCATTTTGAGTAAATGTGTCACATTGTATCTTGTACGAACACTGGGTGTCATCACACTGCGACATCATCACTCCATGATGATCCAGCTCATCACAATGGATGTAAATGACGTCATCCGAATCTGCTTGAAAGATGCAACGACTCTGTGGCTGTGTTCGGAGCTTTGATGCTTTGACAATGATATGTCGTTCAATTGGAAGCACTTGTGTTTGAGAATCTTCAGCCAATAGCATTCCTGCATTCGGTGCTTCTATTCCTTGCGATGTGACGATGTTATTATTGATAAAATCGCTTGTGCTGGCTTCTAAATCATCGATCCGTTCGATACAAAGAGATCCGTGAGGTGAGGAGATTGTGCCACAATTGATCATGCAGCCTCTGGCATTGTCAGTGCTCGACAAATTGATTGATACATTAGATGCACTCTGCACTAGACCATGAAGACTGACGACGTCTTCTAGTGTGACAGTTACGGCTTGCCCTTCAATAATTCCTTTCCAATTGGATGCATTGGCTCTTTTGATCTTGAGTCTAATTATGGCTGCATTTGAATTGTGACTGTCGGCTGTCTTCATTTCTCCTAGTAAACGACCTGTTGAGGCAAGGCAAAACTGATCAACAGTCATTCCGATTTCATCGGAGTCAATGCGCCATTTCCCTTGACAGATGAATTTTCCCTCCACGTTTACAGTTCCACCTGATTGTAACTGAACAGCTCCTTCGTAGGCGGTCTCCAGTTTTCCCAAAACCGACAGTTCCAGTTTCTTTAGCATGACACAGCCTTTGAAGGACATATCGAAGCACGTGCACGATACATTTCCACTTCTCCATAGAGATCTTGCAGGCACTGTGGCTGCACCTTCGATGTTTATGCTGACATCTTCGCCGATGATTTGACTGAGATCTTCACAATGTCCACTGAAATTTCCGTGAATAGATGGTGCAGTGATACATCCATGCCGCTCTGAATGTCTGTCTATCAAGCTTATCGAGCGTCGTCTTTTATTTATAGTTTCTTTATTAAAATCACTTGAGAAAAAATTAGTTTCCGATTGCGCCATTAAAATATTCTCTTTCATTAGCATGTCTCGATCTGTTGTGTGGACCTTGATGATGTCAGCTTCGCAAGTGTTCTTCAGCATTACAGCAACTGAAGCGGATTCTCCACTTCGTATTGCGGCTTGTAAATTGTGTTCGACATTCTCAGCCGCTGTTTCTGGGAGTGGTATATTATTCACATGAATCATGGCATCCACACCTCTTTGTGCTGTGTCAATGTGAGTCGCTTCACAATCAAGCAAAGTCTTCACATCAAATGAAATGTGATGCTTTGCTAAAATATGTCCAAATGATGTCAGATTCCCATTGATCTTCAGAATTAAGTCACCACACATATGATTCCGAATCTTTCCAATGCAACCATTGAGTCCAATTAATGTGTCACAGTCTATTTCAACTAAAATTTGTCGAGAATTTCTGACAGATAACGATCCGTCTATCCTGAAAAGCGGATTGTCTTGGAAGTCGCTGACTGTATGTTTCATTTGATTGCATTGGACGTTGCTTCCTGTACACAAAGTTGTAAAGGATGACTGAATTTCAAGGTCTGATACATTGACTTTACTGTATCCTTCAAAAACCACAGAGTTGCTGCTTGATGTCAATCGCAGATACTTTGAACTTCTGAAGCTGTATTTGATGTTTATCAAAGGTGCATGGATTGTTAAACCTTCATTCATCATTCCTTTAAGGATCGTCGTCTTCGTTGAGGCATTTTTGGTCGTGAAGATTTGGAGTTGAACATGATTCGCAGCATTTGGAGGACCCTGAAATAAGAGAAGTATTCTGAACAATTGACTGAAGACAATGCACTGCAGGCATTGCCTACATGATGTCTTTGGTGATACAATTGGTTTTTTGGAGCCATAGATTTAACCACGTGCAAGAACATGTAGCTACTCCCTAAATGCAGTTACCTCGATAAGTGGACGCCCTATGGTACACACGGAAGTGGTCCATGTAGAAGTAATCAAAATTTTTCAATATTTCAATAGACTTTCTTAAGATATGCAAACACGCACGACAAGTGAAGCAATTTTCGTCAAAAATAAGGCATTCATAATTCAAAGGAATGATGAATAGGTTTGATTATTTTCTGTAAAATTAATCGGCTATATAATGCCATCGTAAGTAAATTGTAATAATATTCATTTCGCAAAAATGAGTGCCGCACTTCCATCACAAAAGATGTCAGTTGTTAACAAAAGATTATAGGATACAGATTGATGTTTGACTTTTCATCTTCTCGCTCTATGATAGTAAAGGAATACACCTTTTAACTTCTATTTAAAATCAGTCAAGTTCTGATTAAAATAAATCAAGTTCTAATTAAAATAAGTCAAGTTCTAGCAAGAATAAGTCAAGTTCAATTTAAAATAAGTCAAGATATATTTAAAATAAATCAAGTTCTAGTCAAAATATGTCAAGCTCTAATTAAAGTAAGTCAAGTTCTATCTAAAAATTTTAAATTACATAATATATATATATATAATATATACGAAATTATTTCTTATTTTAGACCGTTTACATGATTCGTAATAGGGAATTTTTCCCCGACCGCACATTTCAGCCAAAATTTCCCAATTTTGAAGAACTACCCCTGATTAGGCCTATATCTATTACCGACTGCAGTGATAGACGACTTTTTTGTAGTTGACCATGCGGCGAGAGAGATTAGTCATTATCGTTTGTCCAAAATGGTAGCGAAAATAGCAGTTCTCTCGAGATACTTTTTATGGTCAGAGTTAGAAAGTAATAAGTTAAAATGGCTTTGACAGGGCTTTCGGCGTCCAGCGCCTTCTCTCGGTCGATGTAATTGGTAACGTCTTTTTTGTGTGAGATAGAACAAAAATGCGGTAATCATACACGCTCGCCTACCTATTCTCATCTTGAACAACAGAAGTCTACCCAAATGTGATAAAAAACATTATTGTTCCACTAACCACTCTTAATTTATATATATTAGTATATGTATAAGAGTTAAGCTACTGTAACAATCTCATACACTAACGTTGTCGTTTATTGGTAAACCGTGAAGAGAGATGCAAGAAGGAAAATGACTTTGAACATGATTGCATGCTCTTAAGCACAAGCGGGGTCTTAAATCCATCATTGCTTTGTCAATGATGGCTTCGAGCCTCGAGGTACCTAAGACGATGTTCGGGTTGGAAGTGTAGCCTAATGTAGTTTAGTTCAAACTCGATGCTATTTCTTTCAGCTTCATTCATTTCGTCGTATTGACTTGACGTATTCAATTCGTCAAGTGACTGATTCATCGACCACTGACGCCAATGTTTGGCATTAATTTTTGCAATCCTATTCACAGCTCGTGTGCACTCGTGTGCACACTAGACTAAAATCTTAGATTAGTTATTCCGGACAACGGTGCAAAGCGAACAAACTCGATGGAATAACTAACACTGGATTGTTATTTGCCATACATGTAATTCTCAACTACCTAATTTAAAAATTTTAAATAGAGCTTGACTTATTTTAATTAGAAGTTAAAAAGGTGTAGAATGGACATGGACATTGATACGTGCGTGGTTATGACGCATCTTTTGGGTTGTGTTGTGAAAAAAATCAGAAGTGTCTAGCAAGCTAAGAAATGTATTTTATTCAAATCTATAAACATGGCTTGCCAACTAGCGCAGACAGACAAACACATCAAGTCAAATATCTACAGCTCAATTTCCCACAGATACAATTTGCACATTGAAGCAATTCTCGCGAACATGCGCTACCATGACAACAGTTCCTAAACGATGGCGGCTTCCAGTGTGGTTAACGATGCGGGTAGCATATGAGTATTCTTTGTAGGACTCTTTAATTTCTCTTTACTTATAAAATCATGTTGATAAAATGACTTACAATAGACCGCTTTACGGCAAAGATCCACTATTATTGCAGGTTTAAGTTATTCAATTATTCCTGAAATCTAGCAACATTAAATTAAATCAATGATTGACCGAGCAGCTGATGTATGGTATATTTCATAGTCGGATTTCTATGTCTTGATGCATCAAACATCCTCTGATAGCTGCAACCATATAAATCCGACTTTTCGCTTTGTTTAAGTTAGTGGGATTAGAATGGACAACAGCTGCTTGTTGATGGCAATTTAAACCGCTCGGCTATGGCTATATCTTTAGAGGAACCAAATTACTGAAACATGCAGCAGTAGCAGATTCTTGCCACACGGCGATCTATCGTAAGGTATTCTATCAAAATGATTTTATATATTAAGAGAAATATTGATTTATAGTGAATATTTACAAACTACACTAATAAGCTGCCGGTATCTTCGTATTGTCAACCACTGGAAGCCGCCATGGTACCTAATTAGGTACCGCAGTCATGACAGTGCATGTCCATGGCGCTTCTCCTATTTTCAATATCTATGTCCAATCTACTCCTTTATTAACAGAGTTTCGGATTTCTATGGTTTCGACTCTTTAAGTCTTCAACCACCATCTTTACAGGAATTTTAATAAAGTTTCAATGAAAAGTATAAATATTTTGGAAAATCTGGCTCTTTCCTGGTGGCAGATGAAATATATCGCTATAGATAATCCAATATTTTAAGATCAAAAAAATTGGCTCTTTCAAATTATTTATATCTTAAAAATCTAACCAAAATCTATTCAGAATCAATGAAAAGTAAATGCCCAGAAAAGCTGAACTTTTGTTGTTGCAGTCAAAAACACATGATCATATATCTATTGGTCACATCTTTCTCAAGTAGCCTATTGTTTGTCAATATTACCAGTCTCCAGGTGAAATCTATCTAGGTAAATATCTAGGAAAAATAACATTTCCTTTGCATCATGCAGTTTTTTTAGATCACAGAGGAGATCAGCATGGCACAGAATCATGCATAGTTTTAGAGGTTCCAATGACAGGAAGCAGAGCTACACGTAAGTCCATGACTCTTGTTATTGCACCTCGTAGAATAACAAAACTCCCATAACTAATTTTTGCGACCCAATGAACCTATCAAAAGCGTGTAGATTTTGACTGCCATTTCACAACCAATGAGGTGTAAACCAATCATCTGTGAAGAAATATTACCAGAGTATTGAAGAGCAGTCCCCAATCTTATTGCTTTCAATATCAGCAAGTCGGTGACGATATAGCACGGATTATCAAAAATTAATTGAATTTCATTTCATTAAATTCGTTTAATGTCCTTTTCTCCACCTCTATTGGTCTCTACTAACTGGACCTCTATTAAGTGGACACTTAATTATTCAAAATAATTTCCTTCCATAATTATGCTAAGTTCACTTATTGAAGAGTCTGTCAATATCTATGATGTCCAGATATCCATGACTATGCTGGTATAAACCTTTGTAACATACTTGCCAGCTTATCTTTCATAAGACATAGAAGAGTAAATTCACAAAATTAAATGTTTTGTTTATCTGCTTCGGTTTGCTAGAAGTGCGATTAATACGAAATCGACGGCACATCGAGGAACCTATTAGGTGGACAAAAAGGAATTCTTAATGCCTTACAGAGATAGGAAAAGAAAGTCGTGCATCGCTTGCGGATTAATGTGAGTTCCAGCAAAGTACTTCGATTGCCAAAATTCCTTCAGATTCGAAGAATTCAGATCATTGCGCACAAGTTTCTCCATAATGTTGGCCCTTCCGATCATTATCAAAAATAGTAGCAGGCGTAGGAAAATTAGTTCACTTGACATGTTCACATCCTCTCCTTGGCACTTCTCACTGTATAGTGCATACTCTGAATCGAATGTTAAGCTAAGACAGCGATGTGTGTTTTAGTATATGCGAAGTGATATCACAGCACGCACGCATCTCTCACTGGCTCTGGTGTCCTTTGCTGACAGCTTATTGTTTTGCCATTTCCAATAGCAAGCGATACATGAATTATCCATTCGAGAAGGAGCAAGTTGTCTAATTCTGTGATATGCCATTTCGATATCAAAGCTACATATAACCCTTCCTTTCTAGGAATCCGAAGCGCAAGAATAATAGTAGAGAAAATCCGTTAAATCAACCACAAAGGATGCCTTCCAAAAGCAAATTTGCAAGAGTCAATTTTAGAATTTAAACAATTTTGTGGTAGTCATCTTGCTAAATATGGCTTTATTACAGTTTAACATTAAGTTGAACAATTATATTTGCAGATCATTGCCTTTTAACCTTCAAACATGATCTAAACACATGCATCAAAGAGATTTATCACTAGGAGCAATTTTCGTCGACTACGAGCATGCTCGTATTGGCAAATGTTGGTCCACCACCAACTACGAGTGTACTCTTAGCTGGCAATGAACGTGTTAATACGTATAGCAAGTTGAATTGCAAAGTTAGTAGGACCGAATGGGAACATCTTATCCAAGGATAGATTTTAGCAAGCAATGCAAACTTTTCACTCGCAATAGTAATCAAAATAGTTTCCTATCAATATAGTCAAAAATAGTCACTACCTTGGACTAGGCTGATTAGCTTTAGCGTAGGCCAAAAGTTACTGAAGAGCGTTACAAGGCGTGCCACCCGTGAAGTATATAGTCCGGCAACCAAAGCGAGTTTCTGAAGGAAACGATGCCTAAAATGAGAGTTTCACAGAATGATGTACAATGTACACCCTATACCTTCTACGAATCTACGTGTCTGCCGAAATCAACCCGGCTCTTCCTCTTGCCACCCACGGTAAAAACACGTCTTAATGCAATGGGAAGTAGATTGCAGTTTTTAGTTAACCCGCATGCAATCGGTAAAAAAATTATACATTAAGTGATAAACGGACAATTTTGTCCGCTCATCCTATTTGCTGCTGGGGAGAACAAAATTGTTATCATATGGAGTTGTGGGATGTATATTTATGGATTACACATTCAGCCATCAAAATTGCACTTTCAGAATCCATTTATTGATCTGACAAGTAGGTAGTTGGGCCTATTTACTTGTAGGCCTAGGCAACATTGTAGGCATATTACCTGTGCCCACTTCTTGTATGTATCGGTCTATATTTCTTATCCTTTTATTATAATGCAATCTGAGTGTATCACAATGTATCGGAATGTTGTCTACATAAGTAGGTAATCATAAAAATTATTTTTCAATCATTTATTAATAAATCCTTTTTATTGTAGCTTATCAAATATCATCGGAATTTGTTATCATAAATCCAATTATACAATTAGGCCATGCACTGATTATATTATACATGACAAATTATATTTTGATCTATTTGTGGTAATGTAAAAATAATTGATAGGCACAAACTGAAGATGAAATATAAAACGAACTGTCATTTTCAAACATACATGTGTATATATGTAGACCGACTCAAGATGAAACAAAATCATGAAACCACCTTGCTAAAGTGCGTTTCTAACTACAAAAAGCAGAATGAACAAAGATTTTTTGTATGTTCTCCACACACGAAGTTGTGACAGCTATCACAACGATTTGTACATTTCCTCTTTTGACCGTCAGGACATTGTTGACAAACACCTCGTTTACGCAATTCCACAGGTGACCCAATGGCAGGTCTACCGCCAACTCGTGAACATGTTGCGCGTTCCTGTAAATGATCCGAAAGCAAGGAATGACCAAGAGCAAGCAGAAACAGGCGTCGGCGTTGCAACTTTCCTTGATTCCACTCCGGATTGTGAATTGTATGCCTAACGAATGCATTCAAGGCCGATAAATCAACAATGTTACAAAAGAAAATAACATGTCAACGACGGCTCTTGAATTTTACGCTGTATGTACCGACACGTTCGTCAGCAGCATCCACTCCACCTTTAGTGGTGTAATAATATGTGACAACATCAGGTTTGTGCTTTGGTCCACTTTCAACCATAGATTTGCGATGTACGGTAGATAATAAATTGACAACTCTGTTCCGCTTTGCAACATAAGAAACTAGGAGCACTTGATTCTCACCACTGTTGGTTGTTGCGTGCTTGCTGGAATACAGTTCCCGTTGTTGATGAGTTGTAAGGGATGACGGAATTTCACGTCGATTTGCACGAATCGTACCAACCAAAGTCATATTCCGATCGAGAAGCTCTCTGGCAAGATGAAGCGACGTAAAAAAGTTATCGCATGTGACATTCCGTCTACTTCCTCTCAACTGATCCGTAAGAGCCAGTACTATTTGCTCCCCGAGGAGTAAGCCTTGTATACGATCTTCTTGTCGACCACAGTAAAATTGAATGTTCCAACAATAAAAGTTCTCCGAATCACACAATAGCCACCACTTCAAGCCATATTTGCCAAGTTTTGATGACATGTACTGCCTGTAGCGGCACCTTCCACGCCAAGGGTACAATTGTTCGTCAATAGTTACAGAAGGCCCGGGAACATATGACTTTTGGCTATGATCGACGAAACCATCGATAAGTAACCTCACTGCTGCTAGCTTGTCGCGTGCCAAGCGGCCTTGTCTCGTTTCAACGTTATCGAATCTGAGAATTCTGCAAATATGTTTGAATCGAGTCAAGGACATAGTCTTATTGAAAATTGGGCGTCCATGCATTTCGGACCACAGTTCATCAACGCACTCCCCCGCAGCTCTATAATCCGATGAATGCTTTCATCTCGTGGTAACTCACAGACTTGAAGTTTGCTCCAAAAGTTCGCCGCCCTTGTCTATTGGTCTCGATCATAATAGTTTCGATCATATCGGCACTGAAGAATAGGAGGAAAATGTCTCGAATAGGGAAATCTCTAATCCGTTGGTATGCATATGCGGTTAACCCTGGACTCGGTCGCAATAGTAGTATATAGTGTTACATCCGGCGCGACGCTTCGCTTCGCTTTGCTTCGCTTCGCTTGCGCCGGATGTCACACTTTTGCGGGTTTTTTCAAAAAATCAAAATTTCAAAAATTTCAAAAATTTAGGTAGACTTCAAATTTCACGTGGCCGAAGGCCGAAGGGCGAAAATTTAAGCGTTTTTAAAAATACCCAATTTTTCAAATTTTTCAAAATCTCAAAATTTGAGAATTACAATTTTCACCCTTAAAATCATGACCGTTCCAGGACACCGAAAATCATAAAAGTTAAGAATCTCAAAATTTGAGAATAACAATTTTCTCGCTTAAATCATGACCGTTCCAGGACACCGAAAATCATAAAAGTTAAGAATTTCAAATTTGAGAATTTCAAATTCATGAATTTTATCCATCTTTCAGGTTTTCAAAATATATCATGTGACTAAAAATATTTCTTTAAAAATGGAAGAAACAAAAGTGGAAGGAACTTCAGAAATGGAAGGAACCTCAAGAATATATCCTTCGTTATCATATGAACGTAGTTCTACTTTAATGGACATTGAAAAGATTAACATTGAAAAAATGAATAAAGAAAAACACAAAGATAGAGTAAGGTATATGAAAGATAAGGAATCTCAATTATTATTAAGATTAGAGCATTATAAAAAATTAAGAAAGAGATGGAGTAAAGTTAAGAATGTAACACAAGGAATTGGCATATTCTTTACAATAAGTTTAGGTGCTTTAACAATTGTTATATCTTCAGGTGTTTTAGTAATTCCAGTAGTTGCTACAGCTTTAACAGGTACGGGTGTTTTTGCAACTTCACTTGTTACAATGTTAGATAAATCTTTAATAACTAAGAAACGAAAATCATTAAAAACTAAGCATTTACATATTAAAGAAGTCTATGATAAACTACATTATTACTTTCAAAGAGTATGTGATGATAATGTTATTACGTTAGATGAGATTGAAAAATTTGATCAAATAGCTAATGAAGTAAATCAAACCTTTCAATTACAGTCCGAAAAAGTTGATGATAAGAATAGACAGGATGGTAAAATTTCTAGTGATGGTAAAACTTTTACTGGTGGTAAAATTTCTAATGAAGAAAATGATAAAATTTTTTTAGAAGAGCTAAAAACTTTAAGCGAAAATTTAAGCAAAACTTTATTAAACAAAACTTAAAAAGAGAAAACTTTAAACGAAAAGATGTCAAACAACAAAGCAATAAAAAAATAATTTGTTCAGTAAAATGTTTTTGCTGTATTCCAATGTTACCACAAAATTCAAATATTATATTTTAAAAATGGATAAAATTAGAGCTGATAATTTTAAAAGAATAAAACAATTAGAAGAGTTAATAAAACAAAGAAATATTATGAAAGAAAATCATCTTCAACATAGAATGATAAAAGCTGGTATTCAATCTGATATGTTTGAAAAAATGCAGCAAACCGAGCAAATAAAAACTGATTTTGAAAAAACTATGAAACCATTTAAAACTCTTGAAAAAGAACTTACAAATAATGATAAACAAATTGATATAACAGATCCAGAGCACAAAACTATATTAGATGACTATGGATTACTAGAATCAAACATTAATAAGAAATTACCAAAATCTATGCAATTTGAACATTCTATTTCATTTATAGATGGAAAAACAATACCTAGATTTTATCTCGGTCAAAAAGAAATATTTCCACGACCTTTTCGAGGTTTAATTTTTTCACCAGATAAATCTCCTTTTAATTTAGATAGAAATTTTGTTAATCTTTTAAGAGGAGCAGATTTAAATAATTATGCTGTAGAAGATCTCATAAAATATAAAGCTATGTTAGACAGAGTTGGTGCAGTAAAATCTCTTAGACGTTATAAACAATTAGAAAATTTATTATCAACGGGAGTTAAAGTAGGAAAAGGTTTATCTGAAAAACAGAAAACTGAAACAACTGTATTTTTACCAGATGATCCACAAGAATTACTAAATAGATTAAATATTTTAATATCTGCAATAAAAGAAGGACATAATTCTAGTTTCAATGAAATTCATGCTATATTGAAAAGACTGTTAGAAAAGGAGATTCTAAATGAAGAGGATTATAAAAGTATAACCGGACATCTCTGATGTCCTCCAGGGCTTCGCCCGTAGCTGAAATATGTTGTTGTTTTTAATTTTTTATAAAAAAAATATTTCATAAAAAAATATTTATTTAATTTTTTAGTTTAAAAATGTGTTCAGGAGATTTAGACAAAATTAATAATCATTTAGAAAATCTAACAGAGATTTTGGGTTCATCAAAATTTAGTACGACGTTAAAAATTATAACAACTACTTCATCACACACTTGTAATTTAGAACCCATTCTACATTTGGAACAAAATAAAAATTATCAAATTGCATTGACTAGTTTCTCTACATTTAACACTATTCAAAACGTTATCAAAGATGTGAATGATCAATTTAGATATTCTACTGATAAAGGCAAAACATGGAAAATACTAACTTTTCTTCCTGGTTCTTACGAAGTTGAATCAATATCAAATGAAATTAAGAGACATTTAGGTATATCATTTAAAGATAAGAAACAATTACATTTTGCAGTTGAACCGGCAGTTAATAAATTTTCTCTTACTTTAGACGAAAATCATCAAGTTGATTTTAATCATGATAGATCATTGTCAAAGCTATTAGGATTTAATAAACAAACCTATAGTCAAGGTTATCATTTAGGTGAGAAGATTCCAAAAATAACTGAAATAAATTCAATTGTTGTACATTGTGACATTATTGAAGGAGGATATATAAATGGTAAATTATCAAATTTAATATTCAGTTTTCCAGCTTTTACTGTACCCATTGGTTATAGATTAAATGTAATTCCACAAACATTAATATATTTTCCTATTACAAGAAAAACTATTAACAACATTGGCATTAGAATCACTGATGAAAAAGGACAAGAAATAAATTTTGGAGGTGAAGAGATTATGATAGATCTTTTGGTTCGAGAGGTATAAACTCCCACGCGAAGCTAGAGAAGTTTAATTTTCTTCTTCTTTAGAAACAAAAAATAAAAAAAATAAAAATAAATTTTTTTATTAAAAAATGAGTGAACTCCATTAAATAAAAAAAAACTTAAATTTAATCATCATCCAAATTTATCTAATAAAGTTTTGTCAGTTATTTGTGGAAGATCAGGTTGTGGAAAAACGTATCTATTATTTAAAATTTTAACGACTCCAAATTTTTTGGATTATAACAATCTTATAATTTATACAACAACAGCAGAACAACCCGTCTATCAATTTTTAAAATATGGATTTGAAAATAATCTTAAAAAAACAGCAATTGCTTCATTATTCAAAGAATATGAAAAATCTGAAGATGAAGAAGAAATAAGTTCGTGGTGTGAAGAAGCAACAAAAAATAATCAGTTAGTAGAATCTAATAAAAATAAGCATATAAAAATACAATTAATAGATGATAGTGGTAATATGCAAGATCCTAGTAAACTAGATAAAACAATGAAACATTGTGTAATTTTTGATGATTGTGTTAATGATAGAAATCAGTCAGTTCAGAGAAATTATTTCACAAGAGGTAGACATAATAACTGTAGTGTTTTTTATTTAACACAAAGTATGTATTCATTAGACGGAAGTGTTATTAGAAAGAATGCAAATATATTTATACTATTTGAAATAAATGCAAGAAACTTAAGTGATTTGTTAAGAGATTTATGTGTAAGAAATAAAGATGAATTTAAACAATCGTGTAACAATGCTTGGTCAAAAGATTATGGATTTATCACAATTAATATTGATAAAAAAATTCATGAAAGAGTTATAGAAAATATTTTCGAGGAGTGATCGAACGGAGTGACCGAACGGAGTGGCCGAATAATTTTTTCTTATAAATTTTTTGTTAATAAAAATAAAAAAAATATGTTGAATGATTATAAGATAGAGCATGTACCAGTTTTAAAAGATTATCGTCATCCTACAAATCCTGTAAATTCGAAGAAAGAAGCTAGATTTTATTATCATCATAAATACGTAGCGCTCGTTACAGATTATAAAACAAAACATGGTATTAAACCGTGTGTTAAAACAAAAGACTTTCCACTTTGTTTAAGAAGTTTCCGAGTATTTTTGGCGTATAATAATTTATGGTGGTTGGTTAAGAAAGAACATTTAACAGCACATGAATTAGAAACATTACATCAATTACATATTCCTGTGTATATGCAAAAACGGAACCGAGGTTCTATGTAAAAATTCATTTTTTCTTTTAAAAAATATGAATCGTGAAATGTCTCTCGGACAAACGTCTAGGATTGATGAATTAATCAAGAAACAAACTGCTGAGTTTGATGCGCAAATTAAACATAGTAAACGTAGTAAACGTATTAAAAAACAGAAACGTACTAGGCGTAGTATTAGACGTAATACTAAAAAACAGAAAAGTGGAACAAAAGAAATATTTGAAACTCCTATTACTGATATCTTTTTTGATGATAGAATTAAGGATGAACTTGGTGATGATTTATGTAATTTATTTAATCCAAATGAAATTAAATATGAAAATGTATCTTTTATTAATGTAGTAAATGATATGCGGAAACTTTTAGCAAATGGTAAAATTATTAATTTACTTGGAAAAGTTATTAAAGATCAGGAAAATATAATTCAAAATTTTTACGTAACCTTCTATAATAAAAATCATTTGAAACATGGTTTTCGAATCTGGATGAGAAATCCGATGCTAACGAATGGATTTTTACAGGTAATATTAAATATGAAGATTTTGGAATGAAGTTAGTACAAAGATCGCATAGAGGGGCAGGGATTAATATGAAATATAGAATCAAAGAATATTTCGGTGAATATTGTTATATTCCTTCTGAAGATTTTTGTTTTATTAAATGTTATAATGTTTTACGAGGTTTTAATGAAGAACAAGGAGAAATGATGAAAGAAATGTTTAATTATTTTTTATATAAAGAGAAAGCCACATCTAGAACAGGAGTAATGTCAAACTGCAAATTTTCTCAATTCAATAAATATTTTGGAGAATGTGTTCAATATTATAGTCCTGCCAATCGTCATTTAAATCCTAGAGGAATTGAAACGCTTCATAATTATGTTTATTACAATTATTTTCACGCAGGTTCAACAATTGGTCACTATTGTTTAATTAATAAATCTCATAAATTAAAAGCTATTAGAGAAATTGAAAATAATTTCAAACCCATATATAAAACAGTTACTGATGAAAATCTAACAACGCGTCCATATAAAATCATAACAAAGAAAAAAATTGACTATAGTTCAACATATATTTGGGATCTCGAAACTTTTCCTGATCCTAACTGTTCAACAGCTCATCCTATTCCTTATGCTGTAGGAGCTATTAATTTTAATAAATTTATATGTTGTTTACCGAAACAAAGATTGAAAGAATTAGAAACACGTTTGTTAAGTGATATGATTAAAATTAAACGATCAAAAGATGAAGATGAAATTAAAAAACTTAAAAAACAGATTAATGAGTATAATAATTTAACTGAATTAGAATTTAATAAACTTCAAAATTGTGTGAAAATATTTACGAGAACTGAGGATGATGAATGTTCGATCGGGGGAAACCCAGAGGATGTATGTCCGATCCATCAATTTTTTAAAACTCTTGGAAAATTTAATTATTCGAGAGTAACTTTAATAGCTCACAATTCATCAGGTTTTGATTCCTATTTTCCGATAAAAGCTAATTTTAAATTATCTAAACCGCCTCTTAAAACTTCAAGAGGAATATTGACTGCTTCATTACAAAATCCTTATACAACTGAATGTGTTAGTAGATACATCCAAAAATCTTTTAGATTTAAAAACAATATGAAAAAAGATTCACCTTCAGGTAAATTAGCACTTCAAACTATTATAATGAAATGTAGTTATCAACATGTAAAAACAAGTCTTTCTAAATGGTGTGAGAATTTTAAAATTCCTACGAATGTGTGCAAATTAAATTATGAAATTGGAGACATAACACATGAAAATTATAAAGAAAAAGAAATTGAATGGAGACCATATTTAGTTAACGATATTCTTTCTTTAGCTTTTTGTATCTACAAATATAATAATGTTATGCAAGATTTAGTTGGTGAAGATATAACTACTAATTTGACATCCTCTGCTTTAACATTTAACGGTTGGATGAAAAGCGTACAAAATGACAATATAAATATTCATTCTCATATAGATTTATGGCCTAGAAATTATATTAGAAAATCTGTTAAAGGTGGAAGAGTTTCAGCAAATATAAGAAAATACATATCGCCATTTTGTAGCATCTTGTTACCAATATTAAAACAGTATTTACCTGGTCGCTGCGCTGGGGGGACTTTGTCCCTTGGTCGCTACGCTGGTGGGACTTTGTCCCCGGGAAGTAATTTAATAGATTTAATGAAACAGTATCGAGATTTAGGAGATAAAACTGAAATTTGTAAGAAAATTTCAAATCAACTACTTGAACAAAAAAATGAATTTCTAATGGCTTTTGATGCAACATCTTTATATCCATCAGCTATGTATGATGAAAATTCAGAATACCCTAAAGCTGAATCAGCTAGAAAATTTCGTCAAGAAGAAGAGCGGGAAATAGTATATAAATTTAATACTCAAACATTTAGACCTAAAACTGGAATATTCTCTGTTGTGTTTCAATATCCGAATGATATGTTTTTCCAACCAGTTCCTATAAAAGATAAAGTTAAAAACCAAATTAATAATTCTCATGTAAAAGTAATCAGGTTTAGAAATGGTATATGTTATGATGTATTAACTTCTGTAGACATACAAGAAATTGTTAGATGTGGGGGAAAAATCTTACATATTACTGATGGTATAATTTATGAAAAAAATATCAAGTTTCACCATTTCGAAATTATATTGAAAAACTTTTTAATTTGAGAAAAAGATATAAAACAGAAGGAAATACTGTAGGTGATGAGTTAATTAAATTATTGATGAATTCGCTATATGGCAAAACTGTGCAAAAAGATATAACCACTAAATATCATTTATGGAATGAGAATACATTGAGAAAAAAATTCACTCAAGAAGTAAAAGATTATGAAAAATTAAATGATGAACAATATTTAGCGAAAGTAGAAATGGAAGATGATGAATGTCTCAAAACTAATATTGTAAAAGATGGGAAGACGTCATTCATGCCATCACACTTAGGTTCTTTCATTCTTTCTCACTCTAGAAGAATCATGAATAACTTTATTTTAGAAATTAATGGTTTCAAAGAAAAATACATTCATTATACAGATACTGATTCAATATATATTTCCAATGAGCTCTTTAATAAATTAGACGCTGCTGGATATGTTGGAGGAGAATTGTGTCAAGGGAAAAATGATTATGGAAATGGTGGAATTATTTTTGCAATGTTTATTGCACCTAAAGTAAAATACTGTATTACTGTAGATGAGCAAGGGAGACTTAGTGAAAAGAAAACATTCAAAGGTTATTCACAAAACAAAGTAAAAGTAGAAGATTTTCTAAAATTATATTCGGGGAAAACATTATCGACTACAGTTAATAAACCATGGAAACGATCTTTAGAAACTGGAATTAGTATTCCTGATAAAAATAATAATACTGAAGAAAAAAAATTTTCTGGTCAAATAAATATTCTTAAACGTCAAGCACCTGATGAAAATGAAATTATGTTACCTTATAACGGAGAAGATATTCAAGCTGAAATATTTCAAACAATCATCTGTGAGAGTAATTTAAGTGATGATGATGACACGTGGGAATAATAATTTTTTTATTACATCTAAAAATTTTATAACATCTAAAAATTTTATAACATCTAAAAATTTTATAACATCTAAAAAATTTATTACATCTAAAAATTTTATAACATCTAAAAAATTTATAACATCTAAAAATTTATTACATCTAAAAATTTTATTACATCTAAAAATTTTATTACATCTAAAAAATTTATTACATATGAAAATATATTTATCGAATATTTTGGTATTTTCTATTAAGTTTTATCATATTAAGTTTCATCATATAATGTTTTATCAAAAGATAATTTAAATTTTTTTTCACTAACTATTGATTCTTCATCATCATCATAAATTGATTCTTCATCATCATCATAAATTGTTTCTTCATCATCATAAATTACACTTTTTGGGATTGGATGCCCTTCCATGATAGGATACCATTCTCTTATTGGAATATCTAATTCTAAATTACATCTTTTATCTGATAATAATATAATAGAGAAAAATATTGGTCTTTGATCTCTTTTGGAAAATTTAATAACACCACAATAATCTGAATCACTTTTAGTTTTTGTTAAAGATGATAAAATTTTAAATTGATTAGATGTAAATCCTAATTTAAATTTTGTAGACCCGACACATAGTTGTCTAACAGTATCTTCAACTATACCATCATTATTATTTTCAATTGTAAGAAAATGAAATTTAGATAAATTTTTATAATTACTAATATTTTTATAATCTTTTTTACCATTTACACCTTTTTCAGATGTCACAGAATCATCATCATTATCATAAGATTCTCTAAGATCGGGCAAAGCCCTAGAACCTTCAGTTCGTTTATTATGAATATGATTATGGTCATTGTTAATAGTATAAGGTGTAGACCACATATAAATTTTCTCTTGTTGAGCTAAACCATTTATATAAGATTTTAATAAATTAATATTTAAGTTGGAATATAATCCTATATACGTATCATCATCATATCTTTGGGGCATTTCTAATGTTTCTTGTTTATAAATTGTGTCTCTATAATAAACTTGACATAATAATTCTTCATTATGTTTTTTACTCTCTATGTGAATGTTATATTGATTTTGATCGTCAACAAATAATCTAATTTTTTCTTTCGAAAAAGATTTTAATTTTTTAACTAATTCTTTAATATTGATATAATTGATAATTTTAGTTTCTATCCAATCAGTATTACTAATTGGTAACACTGCTCTAATAAAACCATAAACATTATTATGACCTATTATAACCATATTTTCTTTATTTAATTCAACATAAGCTACATCATTATATTTACTTACAATCTCCATAAATTTAATAAATGGTTCACCTGGAAATAAGCAATAATTAGTTTCTATAGAAGGTAAACCTTTTGTCTGTTCTCTAAATATTTCGGCTTGTAATTGAAATAAAATATTAACATCTATACATGGATTATTATTATTATTATTATTATCAAAACATTTATTTTCAAATCCCGTTGATCTCGTCGAATAAGAAGAACAGGATGATGCGGGCGAATATAATTTTTTTAAATTTGGATTTTCCATTTTTTTATTTTTATTAGAAAAAATTTTATTTTTTTATTTTTATTAGAAAAAATTTTACTTTTTTATTGTTTTAAAAATGATGTTACCAAATGTTGGTGGAGGTGCATATATCCCGAATAATCGTGAATTAGAAATAGAGATAGAAAATTATATCATGAAAACTGGAGACGTTTTATCTGGTCCATTGCATCTTTCTATTCTTCCGCAACAAAATACAGAGTTGACAAATAAACAATATGTTGATACACAAATCAATGACTTAAAGGAAAAATATATAAACGATGTTTTGGTTCCACTGATGAACGAATTAAAGTTGCTTAAACTTAATGACAAATCATTAAACGAAAAATTATTAAAACTTGATAAAAAGGATAGAGAGCTAGAAGCAGATATAGCAAAACTTTTTAAAAAGATTTCTGAACAATCAAAAATTTTAATATTACTTTCTTTAAATTTAAAATCTGCTGTAATTAAAAATAAACATCAGATAAAAATGTTAAAAGAACAATTAGAAGATGAAATAGAAAAACTTCCTGAAAGAATTAAAAAAAATTTAAAGCAGTTACAAACTACATTCCAAAAAGTGTTGATGAATTAAGTTCTAAAATTACTCAACAAATGAAAAAGATGAATAGAATAATAAATGAAGTAAACTCACTTAATGAAAAAGTTGATAAAATGAAAAATCTGAAAATCAATTTAGAAAATGAATTAAAGAAAAATTTACAAGAAAACACTAAAGAAAATAAAGAACAGTTAGATTCTGTTAAAAGACAATTAGATGTTCTTAAAATTAAGTTAAATGCACTTAAAACGGCGTTGAAGATGAATCAGGAGAAAATGCAAGTTAATAGAAAAGAAATTAAAGTACATCACACGCTGCTTGACGCAATAGATAAAGTGCAACAGTCAATTAATAAAGTTATCTCGAAGTTGTTGTCCATTCACAAACGTAAATCTTAACACGTAGATATTTTTCCCAAAAGTCAAATTTAATCCTAAAAAATGCCTATAATTTATAAACACAATCTTAAACATTTTGCTTCAAATCAAAAAATTGCTCATGAACCATCTATGAAATCTGTTTACCATTATAACAATGTAGAAACAATCGGAACACAAAAGTTCCTAGGCACCGCAGGTGCCGTTCAAAAAGAAGGGGCTGGCATCTTTTCTGGTATTGGCAGTATCGTTAACTTAATTAAAAATAATAAAGATTTGATTACATCTGCTGCAAAAGGAGCAGCTGCTATAGGTAGTACAGCTAGTGCAATATCAAATGCTGTCAAGTCTCAAAACGAATTAAAACAACTAGAAGCTATTCGTAAACTTAGGAATGATTCTGAAGAACTAAAAAATTTAAAAAAACTTTCAGAGGAAACAAAAAATAAAATTGCTAACATTGCTGTTGGGGAAACCTTGAGGAGCGGAGCTCCGTCTGATAGTAAACATAATGAAAAAACAATTGAAGAAATAAGAGGTAATGGCATTAATAGCGGAGCTGGTCTAGCAAAATTCTAAAATTATATTTTAGTAAAATTTTTTAGTAATTTTTTTAGTAAAAATTTTTTCTGTCTGTGAGAAAAACAAAAAGTCAAATTATTTTTTATAAAAATGTCTTCGCTTATCGAAAATAAATTTAGATTAGACGATCCTCCGTTCGTCAGTAATAATCAAAAAAAGAATGACTATATAAGAATTGCTATGAATCCCGGATCTTCCAGTAAAGTAAATACTGGAGGTGATTTAATTTTTGAAGTTGATAATCAGCAGAGTTATTTATATCTACCTGATTCATTTTTACACTGTGAATATTCTTTGTATAGTGATGCCAATTTTACAACACCATTACCAGAAACCAATAATATTGCACTAGAGAATAATTTCTTTCCAAGATTATTTACACAAATGCGTTTAGATGTTGCAACTCAAAATATAGAAACAATAAGTGATTCTCCAGGTGTAATTGATACAATGCTTAGATTTGTAACAATTGGTGAAAATAATAAAAAGTATGAAATCGAAGGTTGGTTTCCTGATACTAATGATGGTATAATTGTTGATGATTTAACTCACGCTGGAACAGATGCCGCAGGAATTGCGAAAGATGTAGAAAATATTGCAAAACATTTAAATAAAACAAATAATGATGCATATAAAGAAAGACGTGAATTTAACAAAAAAAGTAAACAGACAGTAAATTGGTCATTGTCTCCATTATTCGGATATTTAGATTATGATAAAATATCATATCAATTAAAATTTAAATTAATAATTCATCGTACAGCAAATAATGAATTAATCTTTTTTGGTAAGACTGGAAAAAAAGCATATTTAAAAATTGATAGACTTGAATGGTGGATTAAGCATATTACTCCTAGTTTAGAGATTGAAACAGCTATTGCAAAAAGATTAAATACTAACAAACCAATTCCAGTAAATTTTCTAAAGAGAACTGCTAGTTCAGTAACTTTTTCCGAACAAAGATTTAACTGGCATTTTACTAGAACTGCGAATACCCCAAGATATTTATTACTAACATTTCAAAGAAATAATTCTCCAAGTTTTGATAAGAACAATAATATCTTCCATATTAATACAATTCGAAGTTTACAACTTTCATTAAATCAAACCCGTTACCCAATTGATCCATTAAGATTCGATGATACCAATAATCAATTTATGGAAGGATATGATTCTTATCGAAATCTTTGTATAGAATTTGGAGTTGAACCACAATTAACTCCTGGAGATTGGAGACATTTATATCCTGTTTTCTGTTTCGATTTAAGTGCACAATCTGAAGATATTATCAAGACTGGCTGTGATGTAACAATTAATATTGAAAAAAAAGATTCCACAACTTCATTGATGGCTTATGGTTTATTGCTAGAAGATGTAAAATATTCTATTGAAATTCTTAATGGAAAGATGGTAAGGATAAGTTAATTAAAATTTTTTCATAACTAGAATAGATTAAAAATTCTTAACTTAAAATTTTTCATAACTAGAATAGATTAAAATTTTTTGGTAACTTAAAATTTTTTAGTAACTTGAAATTTTTTAATAACTAGAATAGATTAAAATTTTTTGGTAACTTAAAATTTTTTTATTAAAAATGTCGCAAGCGAAAGGTAATAATAATAAAACTGTTGAATTAAAATTACGTAATATTGTTGACAAAAATACCCCTAAAACTATTACGATTAACAAAAAAAAGTATTACATAAGTAAACCAATGATAGAGAATATTCAATTACAAGAAGAAAAGAATGGCGGGATTCTCCCATTAATTCCACTAATAATAGGTGGCATAGCTGCAGCAGGAAGTGTTGCAGGTGGGACAGCTGGTATTGTCCAAGCAGTAAATAAAAATAAATCAGAGAAGGCAGCATTAGAAGAACAAAAACGACATAATAGAGAGTTAGAGAAAGTTGCTAGGGGTGAAGGAGTAGTAGATAATTTTATTAGTAAATTAAAATTAGTTGATGAAGGAAAACGAGTTCTTAAAAATATTCTCCACAATGTTGATGATTTAATTGAAATTAAAGAAACTAAAGATGGTTCTGGAATATATCTAAGTCCTAGTATGATTCGGTAATAACCTCAGGACCTTTGGTCCGATCGGCTAAAGCCTCAGAACCTTTGGTTCTATTAGGTAAAACATTTATTTTATCTTTTAAATTTTTTTTTATCTTTTAAAATGAATTCTAAAAATTCCGAAAATTTAATTAAATTAAAAATTTCTAATTTAGATTTATTGAATTATCTATTAAACAAAAATAAAAACTCAAATTGTAAAATTTATGAAGGTAACGACGACAAACAAAGTTTGGCTACTACCTACGGTAGTGACATACAAAAAACATTAGAAAACTTTCCTGGATTTATTTGGAGTAAATATTCGAAAGAAAAACATCTTCCTGGTCATTCATATACCGGTCCAGGAACTCGATTAGATATAAGACTAGATGAGAATAATAATCCGAAACCAGGTGAAGAACCGATAAATAGAGTAGATGCCGCAGCTTACAGGCATGATTTAGCTTATCGAAATCATGATCTAAGTTCTCGACATGCAGCTGATAAGAAGATGATTCAAGAATTAGATAGTATTCAAAATCCTACATTTAGAGAAAAAATTGAAAGAATGTTTGTTAAGAAAGCTTTACAAGCTAAAATATTATTCGGTCAGGGTTTAAATGAAACTAATAACTCTGAGAGCAACGCTCGAACTAATAACTCTGAGAGCAACGCTCGAACCTACGCGTCTGAAATTCATAAAGAATACAGAAGGCCTAAATATTTATTGAAAGTAAAAGTATTTAATAAAGATGATATTTGGAGTGCTGATCTTATTCATATGCCGAATGAAAGGGACTACAAATACGCATTGACCGTTATAGATTTATATACACGATATGCTTGGGTAAAGCCTTTAAAAAATAAAAGTGGTCTATCAGTTAAATATGCGTTTGAAGAAATCTTTAAAGAAAGTAATAGAAAGCCAAGGAAATTGTTTGTTGATAAAGGGTCGGAATTTTATAACAGAAACGTTCAGCCACTATTTGAAACTGTTTATTCAACTGAAAACGCAGGAAAAGCTGTAGTGATAGAAAGATTCAATCGGACGTTAAAAAATAAATTATTCAAGAAATTTACTGAGCAAAGAAATCAGAAATGGTTAAAAATATTACCAGGAATTGTAGATGAGTACAATAATAAAGTTCATTCTGGTATTGAAGAAACTCCAAAGAATGCTTCTGTCGACCCTGATTTGATAAGAAAAAAAATATTCGAGAATAATAATTTGAATGAGAGTAATCCGAATTTGCAGAAACTTAAGCCGAAATTTAAAATTGGAGATAGAGTTAGAATATTTAAATATAAGAACAAATTTGAAAAAGGCTTTGTTGGCTATTGGACTAAAGAAATATTCGAAGTTTGCAAAATAAATCAAAGTTATCCGATTACTTATGAAATCAAAGATTTAGATGATGAAGATATCAGAGGTCGTTTTTATCAAAATGAATTACAGAAAACAGAGCTTTAACCTCTAGGTGGCGCTTTAGCTAGCTTCGCTTGAGTTATAGATTGTTTAACTCTAACATAATATCTAGAAATGGTACTCCTTCCTGTAATTTAAATAAAACATAAAGACATAATTGTCCACAATAGGTAGTGCCTGGTGTTTGAATTTGAAACGTATTGTATGTTCCCGTTCCAAGTAATTCTTTTACTTCATTTGTAGGAGGCAAACCGTATGAATCAAAATAATAATTATCTCCGTTTTTACTAAAGATACATGCTGACCAATGTATGCCGTTTTGGTCTGAAGTGTGAAGATTCGTTATGAAATTTACAGTTATTGATGGTCTATTTTTTAGGAATTGTAATTCGTTTCTCATTAGAACATGAAAATTCTTTATTCCTAATCGATTAGCAATCTTATTTAAATCGAAATTCGTTGTTGTCTGTGTTCCATATAATTTCAAAAACTCATTTATGTTGCTCATTTAATAATAAAAAAATTTCTTAAGGGACCCCTAGAAGTCAGAGGGGGGGGTATTGATTTAAAACTGTTCTCAAATGATGTCTTTCCTTACTACTTAGTCAGAAGGGGGTATTGATTTAAAACATTTTTATAATGATGACTTTCCTTACTACTTGGGGGGGTATTGATTTAAAACTGATCTATAATGATGCCTTTCCTTACTACTTATTCAATTTTGAAATGATTTAATTTAATCTAAATTTAAACGTTACATTGTTGCATTGTAGCAGTAGAGTTGGTGTTTCGTACATCTTTTATCAATAGTAATTCATTACTCATCAATATGTGAAAATTCTTTATTCCCAATTGCTTAGCAATCTCATTTAAATCGAAATTTAATGTGATTTTGTTTGCCGTATATTTTTAGAATGTCTCTAATGTTTCTCATTTTAAATGGAATAAAATCTATTTCAGACATTTCTCAAAAGAATTAGCGTGTAGCAGCTGCTAAAATTGTTTCAGCTGATAGGGGTGAAGGAAATCACAGACAATAGCGCATAATGCGAGTTGTGAAATCTCATTCACACTATGAGAACAAAAGAACAAATACAATCTAAACACAATAGACATATGAGAGAGAAGAGAAATGAATGAGCATTTCTCTTCATTTTGGTTTCCATACCAATCATTCATGCGACATTGCTTTGAATGGAAAAATACACCAACTGTCGCGCCGATGTCAGAAAGTTTGTCGATATGGCTGTCGACATGGTTCGATAGTTGGTGTATTTTTCCATTTGCGTTCAAGGTCATTCTATTAAAAGCATATGGGAATTATTCTCATTGAAGACAAGCAATTGTTTTAAAGAATGTATGTCATTGTGAATACAATATTCCTGTAACAGACAGGATCGAGAGAGAGAGAGAGAGAGAGAGAGAGAAAGAAAGAAAGAAGTCACGCTGCTCCGTAAAAGTTTAATTGAGATAACGAAGGATATATTCTTGCGGTTCCTTCCACTTTTGTTTCTTCCATTTCTGAAGTTCCTTCCATTTTTGTTTCATCCATTTCTGAAGTTCCTTCCATTTTTGTTTCTTCCACTTTTGTTTCTTCCATTTTTAAAGAAATATTTTTAGTCACATGATATATTTTAAAAACCTGAAAGATGGATAAAATTCATGAATTTGAAATTCTCAAATTTGAAATTCTTAACTTTTATGATTTTCGGTGTCCTGGAACGGTCATGATTTAAGCGAGAAAATTGTTATTCTCAAATTTTGAGATTCTTAACTTTTATGATTTTCGGTGTCCTGGAACGGTCATGATTTTAAGGGTGAAAATTGTAATTCTCAAATTTTGAGATTTTGAAAAATTTGAAAAATTGGGTATTTTTAAAAACGCTTAAATTTTCGCCCTTCGGCCTTCGGCCACGTGAAATTTGAAGTCTACCTAAATTTTTGAAATTTTTGAAATTTTGATTTTTTGAAAAAACCCGCAAAAGTGTGACATCCGGCGCAAGCGAAGCGAAGCAAAGCGAAGCGAAGCGTCGCGCCGGATGTCACACTATATACTACTCGCAATATGTTAGCTCGTCTTGCTCGACCAATATCGTGGTCTTCACTCCTCAGCTCTGTTCATTCCGTAATACCGTCTTTGCCAAGTAATATATTACTATCATTGATATTGGCACCAGCGCTATGATTTTATGACATTTTTGACAGATTTTATGACATTGTCTGCGAATCAAATTGACATAGAAATGATGCACGTGTGTACACACCATTCATGCTAACTTTAGAAGAATTTATAGTTACCATTAAGGGTGGAATCCTGTGCAGCGAGTTAACCTGTGGTTAAACTAACTCTAGTTAAATTCGAAGGTTGTTCCAGCATTGCTTCAATTGAGATCCAGTTCTTTTTCGGTGCGGGAACTCATTGCTGAACTCAACCGCCACTATATCCCAACACTCATCTTTCTGCTTCGTTGTTGTTTGATCCATCTTGTCAAAATCAATTCTATGACGACATCATGACGTTTTCTGCGTCATTTGCATCATAGTTTATGTCGTCACAAAGATAACCTCTCCTTTGACTCGAGTTAGCTAACCTGAAGGCACTGGATACCGATTGCTGGTTAACTTCATTCGCTGGTTAGCTAACCTAAGGTTTAGTAACTCTCGACTTAACCTCGGGTTATCGCACAGGATTCCACCCTAAAGCAGGTGAAATAATTGATGAAGTACACTCAATCCAAAGGGACATTTTTTGTCCGTTTATCACTTAACTATAAAAATGACTGTAACTTCTTTGGTATTGATCCATTGTACTAAAAAATTGATGAGCATTTACCTTTTACTAAATGATTAAAAGTTATAAAAGTTCAGCTTGATAGAGCAAATACTTTTTTAGGGCATAATGATAAAGACACGCCATGGACAATTTTGTCCGTAAAATCGTATGCGGGTTAAAATGGATTTTCTATATTTCTCTTCTCAACTGAACAGTACTAAGTCTACAGCCATAATTGTTGGCATGGTGTCTTCAGGTCATGTACTATCATCTATATGTGTCATTATCATGTTTTTGATCAGCAATGCATGCAAGAATGTGTTTCAGTCTGGAAAAGTGGGCCAGCAAATTGGTGTTTGCCAACATTGGGAGGCCTGCCAAATCTAATGTGTGTAGCTTCATAGACAGGGGTACATGTGCATGATAGGAAGTGACCTGAAGACATTCCATGTCAAAAACTCTAGACTTAGTACCTTTCAGTTGATAAGAGAAAACGTAGAAAATCTAATTTTTGTCAAAATCTGCTATCTGCGTTCCTTTGGATTACCATGCGTTTATGCGTTTTTCTTTGATCCTGTCTAACAGGAAGAGGTACCAACTAGAACTCGGCAGACGCGCAGATTCGTAGTAGGATTGGTATGTACATCATTCTGTGAAAGTCTCATCTCGGTCTCTTTCCCTGCAGAAACTCGTTCTGGCTGCCGTAATAATATGCTTACTCATCAGCGCTAGATCGCTCCCTCACTTGCAAACTGACAATGTAATAATAATATCCACATAAATACGTTTCACATATCAAACGTATAAGAAGTGTGCAGAACGTCTTGACATCATGAAATCAAAATTGCGGAACTCGAATAAACCTTTATTAGATGTATCGCACAAATTTTCGGCCGAAGCCTTCATCAGGTGCATAAATTCTGAATAAACGGCTGGCATGTCAAAAGATCGTAGAACATTAGTCATACAGAGAGTGTCACGATGTGGAATCGATATGGAATAGATATTGATACTGGCATTGTCACAGTGTGAAAGATAAAACTGAATGCTAAAATGCTGACAGGCAAGAACTGAATAAAACATTGTACAACGATGACAATATTTACAAAATCATATTAAATATACTTAATCAAATATGAAAAACATACACATAAATGAACAAACAAAAAAATTATAAGATAAAAATGAAAAAAAAATTTGGAAAAAAAGAAATAATACTAAACAGCAACAATATAAAAGGGAGATAAATCTTCATGTGTATTTCAGACTGTGACAATGCCAGTATCAATATCTATTCCATATCGATTCCACACCGTGACACTCTCTGTATGACTAATGTTCTACGATCTTTTGACATACCAGCTATTTATTCAGAATTGATGCACCTGATGAAGGCTTCGGCCGAAAATTTGTGGGATACATTTAATAAAGGTTTATTCGAGTTCCGCAATTTTGATTTCATTATCGACTAAACTCGATGGCTGCTATCATCAATCGTCTTGACATCAATTGTGTAAGAAGCGATGCAGAGTGATGGAATTAATAAAACCTTTATAAAGCATGAGTTCATTGAAAACCTGGTCCGCGTTGAGACTTGCAGGACTTTGGGCGATTGCAGGATTTTACTTTATAGAAAATAAACAAGCGCTGAACACCAGACATAAAAATGCTTACCGATTTGTTGATCCATAAATTGTAGAATGCTTTGACTTGACCGGATTCTCGCAAACTTCCATTAGCTATTTTCAGGACAGCGTTCCACCCATCACACGATTCTTTTACGTTAACAGCTTCTCTGTTTTGCGGTACTTCAATCAACAATTGGAGACATCCTTCAGAGAGGTATTTCCATTTGCAGAGAAATCGGTGACGTTTCGTATCCACAATGCTGATGGTAACTTTCCAATTCATTTCTGAAAACACAAAAGTAAGCCTTTCAGCGAAAGAAAATTGCGACGGATTCAAAACCAACAGATCTTTAGCAATACGTCCGAAACATCATCCGTCAAAAATAGATGCTGACAGAAAAACTAAATGTTTAGATTATACATAAACAAAAATGATTGATAGATATATTTAGATAATTGACGGGCCTTATATGCAAATCGCTCACAAATAAGGAAAAAACGTGGTAGCAGGGACAATCTCATATAGATGTAATTATCCACCTTTTTTAGTTTGAAAAATAATTATTACATGTAATTGATTTGAATGAATTTTATACATTCTTATTCCTCACCTTTTAAGGATTTTGCAGAGACCAGATACAACATCTCTCATTAAAAACGTGAGAATGTGGCATATTCAGCCAATTACAAAGTGACTTAAGAAGGTAACAATTTTCTGCTAAATTGACGATATCACAATTTCTCTTCCAAAAGTCCGGTAGACTTTTATAAGAATATGACTGTTCATAGATGCAATGCAGGACAGAAACACAAAAAGCCTTGTGTTTGACTTTCGTAATCGAATTTCGTAATTCCGTCTTCATTCATAAATGCAGAAATATTTCATTGATGCTGAATCAGAATTAACGAAACTCATTTACGTAAATACGTTAAGAATGATGATTCCCAAACTTTATGCTTCGTTATCTCAAATAGAAAATACTTCTCCTAGTCTAAGCTCTAAATATCTAGCGGGATCAAGCACAAGCTTAGGAGATTATCTTATCACTTGATTATTGACAAAAACTGGGTGGGAAGCAGGTAGACAGTAGGTGGATTCCCCCACTTTGGCAGTGATATCAACAAAACAGTATATATGAAATGCATGTAGACTGCATTGAGCAATCGAAGTAATTAATCTACTAAGTTCTTCTTGAAACATTTGGTAAAATCCAAACCTTTTAGTGTTTTTTTGGAGTAATTCTCGTCTTTTGCATTTTGTGGCCAAGATACAGGTCCATTGGCAATGCTCAACACAACATTGGACTAGTAGTCGTCAGTTCTAACCGAATATGTCTATCACTTTAAGCTTCATGCAGGATTTTTGACATAATTTTGGATCAAAATTTGCATCCTCTAAATTTGAATTGACTGCATAAATTCAAATGCAACTTTACAAATAGAATGCTTAACTGGTCGTAATTGAAAATCGAAAGTCGCTTAACTAATGTTCATTGATCAACTTTCTTGAAAAATGCCATATTTTCTCTAAAAGGGTGACCACAAGTCGTCATCACATCGGCGGTTGCTAGTTGTGATCTCCTGGCCGGAGGCACTGCTCGATGGATCTCATTTTTCCTGGTAAATAACTTGCTCTAAGACTTCCATAAAGACATAGCTGGATTTGTCATTCGACCTATTGACTTTACTCCATGCTTCAAAAATACCACAAGCTGTCAAGATTTATTGACCTTTTATTGTCCATAGCTAAAACTTAAGATTTTTATAGCGTAGATGTGATGATGGAAACTTAAGTCACCATTTAATTTACAATGCTTGACGAAAATGCTTGATGTCCCACGACGCAAATGTCTTCTAAACTGTACCGACTGGAAAAATAAGGCACTGCGCTGTTTCTACAGCTGCACCATGAAAGCAGCTCCTGTGCATGTTTATGTTTCTCCTTTTCATCTTCAATGGAGAACGTGACAAAAGAAGGACCCCGACTATTGATCATTAACTCCGGTACCGAGTCTGAAGACTTTTTACAGAAAATCTAAATGAGTCATGAGTCTGAGGATGGCATAACAAAATGAGGATAACCGAAAACACAGAGAGAACAGCAGTTGTCATATGGCAACTGGTCTTGATGACTTAACTATCCGAGTCTCTTATATTGTGGTCATTGAGGTATTCGAGTTTTTAAGTACCTCATTTGTTTTAATGCTATACATGTAGATGACACGTGGATGTCTTTATCAAGGTCAATGTTCTTCAGAAAGTCTCACATGGCCTAAATCAAATCTAGACCACAGACATCTCTCCAAGCATGCAAGTATATAAGCCTAGACCTAGAGAGAACTAATCTCATTAGATCTCAATTGAAATTTTATAGGCTATAGAGCTCAATATAAGTCATAATGATTCTAATACTCTGAGAATATCTTGTTCATGATGTACTCAAATCCTGCAATCCTAGATTTTGTCAATCACTTCAGCTGCATTTTGATTAAATGCCATAAAGATCACGATGATGTGATCGCAAAAAAGTTGAGTAAGAGAGGTTCCTATCTTTAGCAATATGAAGCATGGTAATGATGTTAAGTCTGCACACTGTTCATTGTGACATATTTTGTTGATGACAAGTATTTATGATTGTATAATTTCTTTTGTGCGTCTGTTGCATGTCTTGCGTGTAGAGAGACCCTATGTATAGGCCTATACATTTCATGGAAGCCAATGTCTCATCAAACATATTTTAAATATGTTGACTCTATTGATTCTAAATCATCACATTATTATAAAAATTTGTCAACAAATTTATCGGCGGAACTTCGATGAGTTCTGTACGTTGAATATTTTGTAAGCCTACCAGCCGAAGACTTCTATCTATATGATTTATCTGACGACTCTGTCGTATGGAGCAATCACACTAAAAAGCGATAATTTTTTAGAAAGAACCTCAGGGCTCATATTTGTTGATGCCACTATAAATTAGCAACATAATTCTCCTTCTCAGCTGAATTCTGAGATCAAGAGCGTAAATTCGTAGAAGTAATTTGAAAACGTGTCCCGATGACAAAAACGAGAAAGTTATGTATGAATGATTAGACATTGCTCGATCAAGTCAATTAGATGGATAAGCAAGTTGCCGTAGGTTAAAACAATTCACTTGAGCATGCAATCGCTCAATGGATAATAACATTGAGGACGGGTGGTACACGTTTCCGTCATTCCAGTCTTCCTCCACAAAATAAAATCGTTTTTTGCGCAAATGTCAAAAGACGTATAGTACACGTGTTCAAGCAGGAAAGGGTTAACTCCCGGAAACTGAAGTTTTTTTCAATGATCACACCCTCTGCGAATTGAGAGGGGGACCGATTTTGCAATTTCTTAGTTTTAAATCGATATCAAAATAGAAGGAAAGTTGATTTTAGTGAATCGTGACGCTTGCTTGCAGCTGATCGGTCTTTCCTAGTGCATAAATAGGCCATTAAGGAATGCAGAAATATGATACTTTCATGAGTCAGCAAAACGACATTAATAAACACAAAATCAGATGTATTTAAGGAAGCGGTTTCACTAGGTTGCCTGTTACAATGTAACCTCAGCTACTTTCATTGAAATTGATTTCTTTCGAATTGCAGAGCCTGTGCATTTGTTCAATCTTTAATTTCATTCACACTTTTCGGAAATTGGCCTTCCGGATCATACCTACAACAATTAAAAGCCCTCAAAGCAGCTGTGGAGATCTGAAATGCATCAATTACTGCTAGGAAACTTGGGCAACCGGCCACTTTTGGTGTCGAACGATTAATATAATGTTAGCCTTGACAATGGGTATTGATTTATGCCGAGTGCTCAGACACTCAGACACGCGCAATCATGTGTGAAAGAAACATTCTCGCGCTATGGTCTCCAAGCACAATGCACAATACACCAAGATGACGCAGACAAAAGTAAGTGATTTTCACTAATGTGCCATGATAAACATGCACAAAATCAGCTCTCAATCGATAGTAAAAATATTTTGAACGGAATTTCTACACTCTCTGAGACCTGAAGGGGAAGTCAAGTGGACGTGGCCTTCTATCATACTTCTGCTAGTTCAACTGAAAATAAAACATCATGCAGGATCATTGTTGAGATGATGACCTTGCGTGTGTACAAGCGATTGAAATATCCTCAGTAGAAAAAATGAAATAGAAGAATTTGGCTCGACGGTCCACGGGACCCCCCCCTCATGTCTCTGAGGCTTAAAACATGCTTTTCATTATTTGTTTGAAACACTAACTGTCAACCCTGCCAATAAATAATTCAATTGCATGAAGCAGTCCTGAAAGACTTGAGGAAATTAAAACGAAAAATTGTTGCTACTTGCATAGAATAACAGTAGTCTCTAAAATTCAGAATAATTATATACAGATTCCTAATCCATTTGGATTATGAAACCATTGCAGATTAAAAACTAAAATTCATTCATACTGAAACTGCGTTCTGGATAAAATTCGATATTTTACCTAAAAGCTGATTTGCAGAAAAACGACTTTCATTCGCATACAAAGCTAAGGAAAATATTTCTTACCCGTTCAATTTCACTCAATAAGCTTAGAAAACAAACTGCTACATTTACCTGCAGTGAATAATTAGTGAGAAATTTAAAACTGATGATAATTGTTATTTTCAAGAAGGCATTCCCTTTGCATAATTAGTAAATTTGAAGATGTTTGGTAGACGACATTTGTCACACATTTTTTGGTAGGACAACACGACCCTGGAGGCCTTCCGTCCTGCCCTTGCCTGGCTAGCACACCAGAATGACTTGGCATCTATGATCGGCAATGACATCATTTTATTTTTGATAATGAAAATGTACCATTTTTAGTGAAATATGCGCAGGTCTACACTGTAAATAGAACTCGTCGTACGAATTTTTCGATTTACACTGCTACCATGCTACTTTTACTGCTCTTAGCAATGAAATTAGAATTAGATTGCATGCAGCATCGATAAATTCCAAATAATGGAAGACTGAAGGAAGCAGTTTAGTCATACAAAGCTTCTTGCACATCAAAACTTAGGTAGGGCCTATGGCCTATACATTGGACATCGCAAGTTTTGATTTAAGCTTTATATACTCGAATTACAGATGTGCCTACAATGTGCAGTTGGTTTAGGCCAACAGTATCTAAAGTACGAAAAAAAGCTAAAAATATTTCGATTAGAGGGAAGACTTCAAAAACAGTTATTAATGAGTTCAATGTTCAATCATGGGCCTACTGGAAGTCTGAAGTAACCAGCAATATATGAGATATGCACTGTACATATAGAGCTAATCCTAGAAAGCGGCGGCTTTTATTAACCAGACAGAATTTTTCAAGACAGAAATGTCGAGCTTTGACCGTACTTGCATTTTCAAATTTCAAAGCCTCTTTTACATATTACTAATAATTTATACATAGGCTTATATTATACTCGCATTATAAAAGTAGAAACTAAGACAAGTCGGAAAAAATCAAATTCAAACTAGTGCTTCTAAAGGTAAATATATATCAATAAGAATCAATGCATTTACCGACTCCGCGTTATATTTCTGTGAGTCACGCATCTGCTTCTTAACGCACCTGCGGTCCTGCATTGCTTGACAATCTGTGTGATAGACAGACTGACAGACAATCTGTTGCTTTTCGCTACATGAATCAACCACTGGGGAAGGAACATGGGTAGAACAAACGAAAGAGGCTAAATCAAAGTGTGGGCTAAATTAGGTTCAATACAAAATGCGAAGAATCCATGATAAGAAAATTTTTGATGATATCATTTTATCATTGCCGATCTTAGCTTGGCATGCATTGATCACATCAATTTATCTGAACATGAATGTCACCTGATGCATCAATGTATACATGAATTTTCTGAACTCTTACTAGAAATCTCTGATAAATGCGCGCTACAACAACAATAAAATCAAAGATTTTTTATTTCATTGCGTATATTTTGTCACTATACCTACTTCTCTTTTCATCATAACTAAATAACTAAAAGCTGATAATCACTTAATTAAATACCGCTGAAAAATTGACTGAAGCCAATAGGAAAGCTAACCGATTCCTATCGATGCTATAAAGTCATCAGTTCCATCAAGAAGATCATGTTCATAGAAGTAAGACTAAAATATTTCATCAAAATTTCGAAATGAGTGAGTTTATCTCGAAAGAATATTCAATTTTGAAATCTATAAATCTGATGGTGATATTGAAGATGAAATCTAAGTGCCGCATTTCTTTAACTATCAGCCGCTCAAAAATAGTAGACGCGCTCGAATAGTAGAGACGACTACTATTCGAGGCAACGGTAATGGAGAACTTAGCATTGCAGTACATTATAACATACACACCCATTTCTTACATATCATAAAGCTTAATATTAAATGTTCAATATGCCTGTGTCTAAGCCTATTTCTGCACATTATTAGGCCTAACGGTTATAACATAAAGGCCTTCATTACAGTGTACGAATATACCGTATATGTCTAAATTAGGATGAGGCCTATTTTATTTCTGCTTTCAAATTCGAATTTTAAACTAGGTATATCGGTAAATTTCTACAAGTAATCGACTTATAATTCATACTTCTGCAGGTCCTATCTCTGATCCCAAATTATAAACCCACAAATCAAAATTCTTTGAAGCAAAAGGAAAGCAGTGGATGTGATAGGTATTATTTTCATGTAAAAATCTGATAATCTGCTGATCTGTTATCCACTATATGTTACTGTAGGCGCTAAAATCAAAGTTCTATGCACACATAATTTATCAGTGGTCAGCAGGTGAACAAAGAAATAAATCTCAAGTCAATATTTTTGTCTCATCGCATCAGTCAAGTTACTGATCATGGGACTTTTTAATTCGAAGAAAGCTACTATTCGAAGAAATAGGTAGGCTACTATTATAAAAACTGCTTACTTACAGTATCAGCATTTACACTTTCTCATTCACAGTATGAAATACACTCTTGCTACATTTTTATTTACATGTTATTGTTTATTATTTACATTTTTCTTGCTACATTTTTATGAGACATGTTTCATGAATTTGGAAGGAACAGTAGTACAAATGGAGCACTTACTCTGTGTTTCGGTGGGGTGAAACTCAAACCGCCTCTATCTGCATCGCCTGACGGCTTTGTACTGACGCCTCGTATACCGCCAATGCACACTGTATAACCACGGTTGGCAATTGTGTGGGAAAACTAGTTATTACCACGGCCGATGGGACAAGTAAGCAAACACCTGTAAATACCGGAAAATTGGAAATAATGGGAATATAAGGGTACATAGACTTGTATTGTCATCAAAATTCATTGCCTTATCTGTTGTCATCAATGGAGTATACATAATAATTTTGGTTATGTATTTTGGATGTTTTGAAAGAATCAAATTAGTTAGTTTCGAATCATTTATGATGAAAGGAGGAATAGGTTATTGATGACATATTAGACATGAAAATAGACAATGTCAACAAAATTGCTATAAATATAACTAGACGCTGGGTACAGAGGTCGAGCCCCGAAAGTGTCATTGGAAGTCGGCAGGAAGAGTATCCGGACTAAAAGTACCACAGCGCTCCAGAAACATCTGACTACTGTATGTTAGCACCGTCCAAGCACAAGTTTGGGAGAGTAGTGACGTGATATTTGTCAATACGCCTAAGTTTTGAAATGTGCACGTTTTACAAATACATCGTACATGTAAAATTGTACTGTATATCACAGAAACACATTGTCACAGTTGTCACAGAAACACATTTAGTAGTTTTTGCCAGTTTTATGGCTTTCCCGTGACGGTTTTTAACACTGGTATTTGCCATCCCTTGGAAAAGCCATCCAACCCCATACATAACTCGAGAGATAAGCATCATTTATAAATCTTCTTTATGCGCCTGTAAACTGCTAGCTGCAGCACAGAATAAATTGAGTATTACAATGAGACATATTCAATGCAGATTTTTCTATTAAACGAGCACTGGAGAGCGGAGATTTTGCAGAACAGCATCAGCGGATACGTGAAATCTGACGTTTATGAATTTCTTGGATTCAGTATATCAAATATCATATCAATGAAAAGAATGGACATCAGATTTCGATGCCTCGCTATTCATGAATTGTTGGAATCCGAGGAATATCTTCCGACTGAATGACTTTATCATCATGATGAAGTAATCGTGAAGTGACAAAGTCTTCCCACATAGATTGAAACATCTTAGTTTGCCATTAATCAATAAAGGAAAACTCGGCATCTAATTAGCAGCTCGGCGCTTCGTCCGTTCTTATTGAGAGCTTTACACGGAACTGAATGACATTTGCACAAGCATTAGATACAGGTTCGATGACTGTTGACAACTGTTCTACGAAGTGGCAAGACTGACAATAACACGGATGAGACAACCAATAAGAATGCAACTGACAACTTGCTACATGTAGCCTACTGTATATAGAAAAATCATGATATGTTAAGTTTACAAGTAAATGCACTTATACTTTTGCTTTATCTTTTATGTGCAATCTTAGTGAAGGTCCAACTTTGCTGTTTCTTTCTTTGTCTTAACTAGTGCATTTACTTGTGATTTTTCTATGTACAGTAGGCTACATGTAGCAAGTTGTCAGTTGCATTCTTATTGGTTGTCTCATCCGTGTTATTGTCAGTCTTGCCACTTCGTAGAACAGTTGTCAACAGCCATCGAACCTGTTAGTCCGGGAGCTAACGTGAAGTTGTGCAGGGAACGAGGTAGTACATAAAACTTTCACATAGCATAGTACACCTCTAACCTACTGCAAAACTTCGCGTCTGCCGGATCAGATCATTTGCTTTTCAGAAATAGAGAGGATAACACAATCCTTTGTATTTCCAGTTGTAAAATTGTGACATTTAAGGTGTTGACTCCATTTTTTCGAATTTTTGCTCATAAAAGTTACACAAATTGGTATTTTGTTGAACTGGTCATTATAGAAATCATCTACAGATCATGATCTTTCAAATGAGTTATCATTCAGTGACAGAGGATGAAGTAAAGTGTACAAACAGACACTTTTCGTTAAAGTATATCAACAATTTTCCTGAAATTTCTATGTTAAAATTTGCAGTTACACCAACGAAAAGTGTCTGTTTGTACACTTTACTTCATCCTCTGTCACTGAATGATAACTCATTTGAAAGATCATGATCTGTAGATGATTTCTATAATAACCAGTTCAACAAAATACCAATTTGTGTAACTTTCATGAGCAAAAACTCGAAAAAATGGAGTCAGCACCTTAAATGTCACAATTTTACAACTGGAAATACAAAGGATTGTGTTATCCTCTCTATTTCTGAAAAGCAAATGATCTGATCCGGCAGACGCGAAGTTTTGCAGTAGGTTAGAGGTGTACTATGCTATGTGAAAGTTTTATGTACTACCTCGTTCCCTGCACAACTTCACGCCAGCTCCCGGACTATGTGTCTAATCAGGGCTGTGGAGCCGATGCGTTATCTCATCGGCTCCGGCTCCGGCTCCACGACACTGATGTGAAAGGCTCCGGCTCGGCTCCGGCTCCGGCTCCGGCTCGGCTCGGCTCCGGCTCCGACTTCAAATTCAGGTTCTATCTATGCTGGTTATCCTGGATCCGTTGAACGGGTTTTTTTGGATAACGGTGTGGCCTTTAGAGGCTTGCTACAATCATCAAATTAGTTTTCATTAACAAGCAACGACTTAAGTTAATAATAAAAATGATAATAGCCTAATATAATGACAAATAACATACTTGTCATATATTTTTGCATGAATTGACTATCTCTGAAAGATAAAATAAAGTTATAGCCAGGATTGGTTAAATTAGATAAAGATCTCCCGCACTGGCTAAATATAAATTGGCCTAGCCTGCAACCAGTCTACTACGAGGCTACATTAAATAAGACCACATGAGTGATGATGATATATCCTACCTAATTAGCCGTCACAGGGGCCGAATAGTAGTATAAGCTTTTTAACAAAGCTTGAACCTGAAACTGAAACTGGATAGCGTATGCCTCTAAATAGCTTATAGAGCCTGTATCTACTCGAACATGGAAAGGGTATCGGCTATCTAGCCAAATATACCGTATCAATAAAGATATCAATTGCTTTGTTGAATATTAAAGTGTATATAGGCTAGCTTAGGTTGTTATTGTTATTTGTTATTGCCTTTATTCAATAGTCTGTTGGTCCATGAATAATATGATCGGTGGGTAGCCCACGACTCATCATCTGTAGAAATTGTAATTTAGATAGCCTCATTGCAGTGTAGGCTAGAAATGTACAATTGAAAATTATACTTAAAAAAATTAAAAATATCTAATTTAGGACAAGTTTTGTAATTCTATGCAGCATACTTAATAAGTTAAGGCCTAACTTACATTATATTAATTTCGTATTTTTCATTATGGCGTAAAGTTGCACTAAATAATTCATCAATGATTCATATATATTATTATATTCAATTTATGTATAACACATTACCACTATTCCTCTGATGATGGTTAGGCTGATGAAACTGAACTCGGAGTATCACACAGTATGTTGCAGGGTGCTACTATGCATAATAAAAATTTGACTGCGAGCACCGAGCAGAAATCCCATCTACTTTGCTAGCTTTCAAATGCGCGTGCGGTTTAATGTCACAGACAATAGAAAAGGGAGGTCAAAAGGCGCCTTTATTGAGAGCGTCTCAGTCTTTTTTTATTGTTTACATATAAGTCAGCTTCAGCATGATATCAGCATAAAGTGTTGACAGACGGAAAAAATAATAATGAAAATTCTTGAAATCCACAGGTCTATGACATTTGGGGAAATATTATTACACGATACGGCTCTTGTGCAGTCCTGCCCCCCCCCATTTTTTCTCTGGTCAAAAGATGCAGCACCATTGGATGTCCGTTTCAGCATCACCGGTTTGAGTGAAGCATTCCGTGCTGTTGTAAAAATCTACGTGGGTAATTGCGATGTCATGGTCGCAAACTTCGTCAGCAAGTCAACATTGTAATTTGACTTCGGGTTTTTCGCATTGAAATATACCCTTTGAATTTTGAAGTCAAAGGAAATTCATTGTGAATGAGATACCTTTAAAATAATAGGGCGCTACTAGAAGTGGCTGGGTCGCTTATTGCTATAGCCATGTGAGGACTTCTATAGGGACTGCTAGAGCCAGTCAGGTCATTCGTGTGAGTGTGAAGTGTTATCCCTCCAATCAAAATTGATCAAATTGAATAATCGATTGTTTTGAAAAATGTAGGTGGGGGGACTGCACAAGAGCCTATAATACAATCTAAGGAAATTGGCATTGTCACAGATGCCAGTAGCTTCTGCCAGTAGCCATACCGATAGATGATAGCCTACATAGTAACCGTATTAGATTTAAGACATTGCGCAAGAAATGTAGCTATATTATCTTTGCTGACTGAACTGGAAATGTGTACATAAATGACTGGCGACTTGTCTCTAGGAATCTACAATCATCTAGTTAGCATGCATATAACAAGTCTTCAAATTAATGGATTTTGGAGAATACGTTGTCAATATGGAAATTAGTCTGACGAAACATATGCAATAAAAAAATATTACACATGTGTGTAAATATATAATAAATATAATACAAAAGAAGGCGGCAACTGCAAAGAAAGATATCGTGGAGGACAGATCATTGGTATACTTAAAAGACATATCTTTAGATTTCAAATGATTTAATTTTTTTATGATGCCAATTAATAACTTTCAAAATTCTAGATTTATATCAAAGCTCAAACTATCGGAGCCGGAGCTGGAGCCGGAGCCGGAGCCTTTGTGATAAATCGGCTCCGGCTCCGGCTCCGGCTCCGACCAAAACCATCGGCTCCTTAAGGCTCCGGCTCCGGCTCGGCTCCGGCTCCACAGCCCTGTGTCTAATGCTTGCGCAAATGTCATTCAGTTCCGTGTAATGCTCTCAATAAGAACGGACGAAGCGCCGAGCTGCTAATTAGATGCCGAGTTTTCCTTTATTGATTAATTGCATCTATCAGTGGGCACCTACAAAAAGACTATCTTAGTTTTCGTCGTCTTTCGGCATGGATGAGAAAAGGCCTTTACGCATGAAGGCCCTGATGAAGGACAGCGGTGCTGTCTGAAATTCTGGTGTTGACCAATTATTTTTATAATAATGATGCATCGTCAAAAAACTCATTCCTCATTCTTCCCACATGTAACATCATGTGTAAGCGGGTTTGAAGAAGACTAAATCGAAAATCTACTCTACTGAGTCTTCTCTTTTATTATACCCACACGGCCGCTATTACATACAAATTGAACGATTTAAAAATCGGGCATTGTCAACTTATGTCGAACTCTACAGTCACACGTGCCAATAACAGAACATGAAATACTGCTAAATGTTGTCATTATAAAGCATGGCAATATAGAGATAATAAATGCGTTGTGCACCAAATATTTCTCGATTAGAATTATGAATAAGAGACGTTTAAAGCTAAGTATCTGAATAAATCACTGTGGGATGCTATGGTTACAACAACTGACTAAGACATACATGAATGAATCCACTTTATGCGTGTTAATTTGTTTCTTTATAGAAAAATGACAATGAATTTTCAATTTCAAATTTTAAACTAACTTAAACTTTTGATCTAGTCTAAGATCTTTATGAGTAAAGCAAGCATATGTTATTTGCTTCATCATTTAGGAGTACCATTAGTTGAGCCTACATGCACAAGCTTTATTACATAACAAAATTTAAAAATTTACATAATGTAGCTTTAAAACTTAGAAACTAGCTTTAAAGTTTTAACATTTAAAAATAAAAATCAATAAACTTGTCATCTGACTTAAGCATTTAGATGTATGTGCAATTTGAATATACAAGTGTTTATACTAATTAATATGCATTAAAAACGCTTTGACATCAGGTTTGAAGAGATTATCTGCACTTGCAGTTAGCAAATGCATGCAAGTACATGTGAAATGAATAGACTATAAAATTCTTTAAACCAATCTTTAAACTTTATAACCAAATTTTGTGACGAACAATGCTTGCTCGGATGCTTTCAAAATTACGCAGCTTAGATAAAAAAATTACGATTAGAACTCAGGAACAATATTTGTGCTATGTAATTGTTTAATATGAGGCTCTTGACTCATGAATTGCAGAAAAATGTAAGGATGACTTTTATAGAAACCTATTAGCAAGCGGATTATGAATCAAGGAGCCACGGAGTGCGAAAGTTGTCTGTCGCAGACCGCGGAATTCAGCAGACTGTGGAAGTGACCGATTGGTCATTGAAGTTTGTCGTAGCCTTTCTACCTTTAGCCCTGCAGACCTATAACCTCTGTATACAACAGAAAGAATCACAGTAGGCAACTTTCACATTGGCCTAGCAACAAAAGCAACTTGTTATACTTACGTGGCCCTAAATTTTCAATGTATGGCAACGAGGAAGCACCATCTCCGCCTCTACACCATGACAGATGCTCAGGAACCCCTCTATGAATTGGTCTGTGATTGATTGTTGCATATGCAACAGAAAACAGAATCTTCTTACATTCATCACATGATTCATCCATTGCGACTTATTTTTAGAACAGGGTTTTCCTGCGAATTATATAAATAGGATGCTGAATGATGACGATAGAGAAACTGAAGCACTGATCGGCTGAATGCTACTTTCTAATTTTGAACTTCGCAATAAGCAGGGGAAACCCTGGCGATTACATCACGTTAAGCTTATGAGTTAACAAGGAATGACGATCGCATATCTTTGACAAATGCAGTAATGGAAGGCGTCAATAATTGGTTAATCGCATTTGAATTTTGATGGAATCTACCAAAGTTAAGTCGCACTTCTTGTCCATGTTTGTTTCATCTATATTTCGACTCACTTCACTCATTTTAAAGCGATCCAGTGCGTCGTCAACATTACAAAAACATAATTGAAAAACATTCATTGTCAATTGCATTTACGATATGACTTCATGGACATGTTTTCGGTAGACATCGATTCCTCGCTACTGATTGTCCATGTATAGGATTATTAACTGGTTTAACTGGTCAAACATATTTAGGACTGGATTTTGGTTCAGCAAGCAGATTTTTCTTTTTATTACTTCTTTCTTAGAATCTTTTGACATTCAATTAATGAAATATTAGATTTACACATGCAAAGTTGACAAGCATAATCTTGAATCTTGAATAATCTTGTGGCTACCATCTCTTCCAATCATAGCATCATCGCAGTTATATTACTTGAGTATTACATTCCAGGAATTTCATTTGAAAATACGACTGGATGGCGAAGATTGGAGAACTTTTGGCATTTTTCAACACTTCTTCAAAAATGTCGATCAAATAAATTAATTGATTAATGAACGAATCGATTATCTCAAAATTTGTACAGACACTATTTTTTCCATCGGTCTCATGGGAGAAAGCATCAAATTCTGATCAAATACGACCGGATTTTAGTGTTAGAAATTCATTATCTTTCGAACGGAGATGTCGAACAAATCGGTCTTCGATTATCTCGAAAACCCGTCGATAAAATATTTCCTTTTGGTCTTTCTGGAAAGAGCGCAAAACTTGATCTTAGATAAGTCAAAGTAATCAAACGGCATTTTTTATAGCTGTTGAAGAGAAATGTCGATCAAATCCTTTGATTGACAAAATCGATAATATTGATTATCTTAAAAACCTGTCGATGAAATATTTTATTCTTAGTCTCATTGGAAAGAGCGTAAAATGCTGATCTAGTGACATCCACAATAACTAAGGGGCATTTTTTTCGCTCAGTTTTGTTTCCGACACACCGTGATGAAATCCTATTGGAGTTGTGTTCAGCACGGCTTAGCTGTCTCGGTGCAATCAAACATGCTCCCAGCACTGTTGTAATACGCTTCATGTGACAACAGATCAAAAGGGCATCGCTTATCAAAATCATATGCGATCAATTTCCAAGAGATACTCATGAAGCATTATTTTTTAAGAAAAAGTGGAATTCCAATTTAAATTGCTATTTATAGTAACGACCAAATTTGTAAAAACTGTTGCAACCAATGGAGCCAGCATACGTCGATGGTGTTTTGCCGCAATTTTGGAGACAATTGAATCGCCAGAGCATAAAATACGAATGGGCGGCGGTCCAGGAGCCCCGGGTTTTCGGAGCTCAAGATAGCTCGGGTAGAATAGGGATAGGCACTGGTGATGTGCGGTTGCAACCATGGTTACGGTTAACGGCGGTTAATGGCTGGTTACGGTGAAAATTACTTCGGTTGCGGTTGGCTACGGTTAAAATTACCACGGTTGTGGTTGGCTACGGAAGCTTTCTGTACGTTCGGTTACGGTCAAGAAATTTATCTAACCGCACATCTCTTTGGATATACTTGCATGCAAATGTGCATGACCTAGGATATTCGTTCTCCAGAAGTAAAGCGTATTAAAAGATCAAATAGTTTACGGGGTGAAAATCACTACAATTTTTTTATACCCGTCCAAGCAGTGTTAATTGTTATACTAAAAGTAATGATGCATTCATAGAAATTCAATTATGTGAGAAGCATTTATAGGTGTTCTTTTAAAGAGAAGGTATATTGTTGAGGTAATATATTTATCAAGACTGACGATGGGTTCTTGAATATTGGAATTTTCTTGAACAAATCTTTTTTTGATTTTCAGCAGATCTGCGTAATTTATAATACATAATTATAAAATTATTTTACACATATTGTACAAATTTGTAGGTTGTTTGAGCTTTGTCGCCGCTGTCGCGTTTGTGTGAGGTGAGAATGTGTTTCTCAGTTGAGATTCATCAGTCTCCCATGCATGACGTCACTCTCACCTAACATCAATGACATCATATATCAATGAAAATGTGACTCCGAATTGAAAACGATGAATCTTTTGTGAATATATAACACAAGTGTAAATGCCTCAATAAACAAGAAAAGTTGATACGTTACCGGTTGTCTTCTCAGACGCTCTCTTATCAGACAAGAAAATTTATATTCATTGACCTAACTTACAAAACGAAGCATTTCGCTACAGAATTTTTGGCTGCCCGTCCAACTCCCAAGTATTCTCGTCAGAACATCTCTTTAAGAAGCTCTTAATTTACTTGACATCCGTTAGTTTTTGCGCTGCCGTATTGCGTCAAATTGATAATTCATGTTGCTTGATGCTCTTTTGTCGAATGTCTACGCCACGACATAAGAAATTTAGCGAAATACATCCATCAATTAACAGCTACAGTTTTGAAGAGTTTCATATTACTACAAATAAAAACAGAAGTGCATCATCATTGGAACTCCTATTTCTAAGAAATCCTAGTGTCACATGACAGTGAGACCAGAGCCGTAAGTAGGGCCTATATGCATTGCAGTCCTCTGCCAGCATGACTGCGATTCGTTGTTAACGGTGTGGTCGTTGACTTTCTTATCTTCTTCGGTCTCGGAATTCGTTTTAGGATTGAATGCTTTTTGTAGTGTGCGAGAGATAAAAATCTATTGATATTGCAACTGATTTGAATGAGCTTAATGAATAACTTAATTATTTAAAATCAATAACGCCGGTTGATGTAAACCACAATTCACAAAATGCATCAAAATCTTAATCCTATTACAAGTATATATTTTGTAGATGGGATTGTTTGCAAATTCAAAATCACAAGGGACGGAATTATTGACTGATTTTCTGAAGCTGATCACGGATGATGTACAAATACATGTAGTTTCATAAAAAAATGGATCACCCTTAAACATCGCCTTAACTTCAACTTTGTCTAACTCCGCCAAACTTGAACGAATTTCTCTGAAATTTGGAAGATATGTCAGTTGTGCTTACTAATATCATTGTTGGAAATTTCAAGCATGAATATTGAGTTGTTTTTCTGTTATAGATAAGAAAGTAGTAGATAATTTGATCTTCATTTAGCAATGTTACACAGAATCATACCTCACTCTTATAAAATTACATTTGTTTCCTTTGTTATGTAATATGTTGTTCTACAAGCCAAAAGCTATCAAGGAAAACAAAAATAAAGAAAATCGGTCAATCAGAGCCAGTATAGCACCATTATTCATCAACAATAATGTAACTGCTACATGTGATTAACTGGACTTCATGTTCCATAGCTTCCTGACTTCGTTGCGGTGGTGTTGGCAGCCCTCCTGATTGCTTTCAGCTAGAAATCTATCTCCTACCGGTTGAAAACAATACAAAGCACAAATGAACAATAACGAGATCGCATTCACAAAAGGCAAAGTGTCAGCCTTGCTAGAACTAGGGTTTTCTTTGCGAGCTATAAGCAAGCGACTAAATGTCCCTTACACAAATGTGCATCGATGGCATAATGATGATTTTCGACTCTGTCGTAAAGAGGGCTCTGGCCGTCCACGCAAAACATCCAAACGTAGAGACCGCCTGATTTTGAGATTTGTAAAAGTTGATCCAAGTCTCTCGTTAACTGAGATGGCTGCACTAGACTCGTCTATTTCTAAGTCCACTATTCGTAGAAGACTTATTGAGTCGAATTTCAAGAGCTGTAAGAGGCCCTCTCAGATCGAATTATCAGATCAGCATACAAAAAGACGTCTCAGATGGGCAATGAGTCATTGTCACTGGCGAAATCAATGGGATCGGGTTGTCTGGTATGATGAGGCATCAGTCCGTCTGAAGGATAGTGATGGTCGATTGAGATTATGGATAAAATCTGATCAGGAAATTCCGAGACATTACATCGTCCCCGGGTACAAGGTGGTGCGACTCTACTGATTTGGGCTGGCATTTGGACTAATGGCCGCTCTGAACTTCACATACAGCAAGGAACCATGAATTCTGAACGTTATGTGAATGTTTTACGAATGAACATTGGCCAAATGACAGATCAACTTGGTGATCCATCGACTTGGTTATTTATGGATGATAATGCTACGTGTCACAGGAGTAGTAGAGTCAACTAATGCAAGTCTCAATTAGGGCTTAGGACATTATCTTGGCCAGCTCGTTCTCCTGATCTGAATCCCATAGAAAATGTATGGAGTATTCTAAAACGTAACGTTCGTCGTTCACTGCTACCTACAGATGGCGTATCACAACTTACGTCACTGTTAAAAAGAGAGTGGAGAAAGTTAGATCAGTCAAGAATCAACGATATCATCGAATCAATGCCTAGACGAATTGGTAATGTCATTGACAATAAGGGTAGGGCCACAAAATATTAGCTTCTTAAGAACCGTTACTGCATCATAGCTTATCAGATTATATAAGGACATTTAAATATATTAGGGACATGAAATAACATGAAAAATGCTTTCTGTATCATACTTATGTTTTATTTAGTCAAATTTTAGGATGATCCACTTTTTATGAAACGGACTGCATTACATGAAAAAATATTTTCACCTAGCAGATGGTTATTCTCATTTTTGATTTACTTATAACTATTTCTTCAATTTGTTTTATTTCAACAACAGTAAGAAAGTGGCTTTGATTTCAAAATTTGAAAAAACTTTTTGAGTTCTGTGCAGAATCCAATCCCATATTTCAACCAACTTGCATCCAACTGTGAATGCAAAAAAACCGGGGATTTTCAGTTAGCCCCCTCTAGCCCAAGAGAACTGTATCATATGTTTTTTAACATGTTCATATTATAGCCGCAAACTCAGTCGCCTCTGATAGCTTGAAGGCAGGCCTCCACGGATTGTCAGAGGCTATTATTTATAGAAATAAATATCGGTTTCAGATGCTGCTGAGAACACCATGTTGAAACCTATACCCAAGTATACCGATCATGGATGCTATTGTGGCAGTCATAGAGTTTACGAAGGAAAATTGGAACAAAATAAATAACTTTGGCATTGATTTAGAATCAATTGAAAAAATGCTCAAGTTTGTATGTTTTAACTACGAGATCGAATATAATGGCAAAAATTACCTTCAAATTAAAGGCTGTCCTATGGGAGCCCATTTTAGTCCGCCTTTTGCGGTTTTGTTTGTGCATTGAAAGTAAAGCTCTGCAACTTTTGAAATCACAGCACAATGTATCTCCAAGCATTTATGCTCGATACATTGATGACGTAATTATGAGTCCCTTTGACAAAGACCTCGACTTTGATGTAATATTAAGAACTTTTAATGGCATCGATGAGAATATTGAATTTACTCTGGAAGTTCCAAAAAAGCTTACACTTAATTTCTTGGACATAAGCATCACGTTGAAAGAAGGCAGTATGAATTAATTATAAATGGTTTGAGAAAGAAATACATTTGGGTATTTCACTGCGCAGCGATAGTTACGTGCCTAATCATATCAAAAACAATTACGTAAATAATAGCATCAACTACGTAAAGAGAAGATGTAGCAACGAAGCTGATTGCGAGGTAGCTTTTAATAAACTTGAAACTAAATTAAGTAAAAATGGATTCTCAATGAACATAAGAAAAGTACTAAAAGATGCAAAGAAACACGTAAAAACAGTACGTATTTAAAACTACGTACTTTGTTAACGATAAAACTGATCGTGATATCCGCAAATTAATTAAAAAATACGAGTTACCGATAAATCTTGTTAGCTCCCCTTATAAAACTTTATATAATGCCTTGAAATTCAAACAAAAAGTAGAAAAACACGAAAGTTGCCTTGTTTGTGAGAGTTTGCCTAATAAGATGAAGTGTTCAGATCGGTTTTGGTATACAAATTTACATGCCATCATTGTAAAGATTTCTATATTGGTCAAACCTCGCGTCCTTTTAAGCATCGTTTTAATGAACACAAGCGTGCTGTAGATAAAGGTAATGTTGATTCGAGTGCTATGGCAGAACATTGTCTGAAATGTAGATCAAAACGTTTGACTGATTTTGACCTTGAAATTCTTGATAAGTGCAAAGATGCATTGGACACTAGACTGACTGAAGCTCGTTACATTAAAGTTGATTCCAAAAATCAATCGAAGAAAAGAGTTGACGGTATTTTAAACATCTTTCAACCGATAGCATTCTATATAAGCAGCCCACATGAGCGGCCAGATCAGTTGGTTTTAGCGAATTACCCCCTGAGGAAGAGCGAACGCTTGAAACGCGTAGGGGTTGTACATATCTTTTAATTAACTATTTTAATCTGGTCAATAAATTTCAAGGAGAGACGAAAGCTGTTTTTAACATCAACTGAAGTATGAAGAACCTCCTGTTGGCGGCCATCCTGTATGTCAACACCATGTTATTTCAATTTCATTTCGAAGTTTTTTCTGGGACAGATCAATAAAAAGGAGGACCTTGATTTATATGAAGACCTTCGACTAAGAACCAACATGTTCATAAAATCAAAACATGCCTCTTACTAATTGTCCTTCATTCGTTATCATTATATAATTCCTGATTTTTGCTGAAGATACTACGTTCACATTTAACTGTCTAATTAATTGCATTATTCTCTGACTTAGATATCAATCAAATATCCTCTTGTGTGGGTGTCAAGCTATTAATCCTCGCACAACCAGACTCATATTTATCTGCCTCGGGAAGGTCTCATCCCCAGAAAAAATATACAACAGAAGTATTCTCAAAAACCCACGCTTCTCTCAAACTTTTAGCTGGAATGTCAATGATGTAGGCTCTGAAATTTCGTGGAGCCTAAGTCAGTTTCCGGCTAAAATTCTAAGAGAATCATAGTCCTCTTAGATGTTGTCTAAGAACGTTTCTGTTGATTCATTTTGAAACTTCCCATGGGACAACAAAAACCAAGTTTTCGGACCATTTTGTAGAAAGATTATTCTGTTTACTTTCAACAAGCGCATTACCTACCTATTTACTAAAAGATGATGACCAATGGCCGTTTTAATTAATTTGCTTAGAAAGACGAGACATGGAAAAAATATCTAATTTTGAGATTTCTAAAATATTTTTTGTGTATTTGTATATGTGTATTAATACCCTTTAATCAAATGTCAATAGAAGGTTTTGGATGGTCTACGCATCAGTGTTCAATAAGACTTTAGTGAGGTTCCATTAATTAAAGACGTGTTCTAGGCACGGATGCGGAGTCGGAATCCCGGAGTCCTATCATTTTTGCTGGTGTCAGAGTCGGAGTCCTATCAAATGATAGGACTCCGGACTCCGACCTATAACTAGACCCCAAATATAATACAAACAAATTATTTTTCCTCGTGCATATAGCTGTCACTGTTTTGATGTCAACTTTCTCCGTCGAACAAAAGTAAAGACAGCAGTGCATGCAAAGCTTGTAATAGTTGAGGGAATGAACCGTGATAGTGAAAAATCATTGTCTGTTCACTCGGTGATTTAGTAGAGAAAAGAAGCCTTCCTAGCCTCGATCACTCCTACGCACCGAAGGTCACATCGGAGACAAAAGTAAAATATTAGTTTGCTTGAGAACATTACCTCTAACCTTCACGTCAATCGTGTGTGATGGCTCCTCCAAAGCGTATATTAAAATCGAAAGTGTACTCATAATTTTTGAAGAAGAATGGGGATTTTCCTGCCTGGTAGAGACTAGAAAAAACCGCATGAAGTACACATCAAGATGATGGGAAGAGCCGAGTCGCATGCATCCAACTTAAAGCGACATTTAATAAACTTTCATCGAAAATGATTGATAATTGATACAGCAATGATCACTAAAAATAGGTTCAGGTAAGCTTATAATGATCCATGATGTAGGTTACCAGCTTGTTTTAAAAAAACTAGACTATATATACTTGCCACCCGGAGTCTGAGTCCTATCTAAAGCCGGAGTCCTATCGAACCCCGGAGTCGGAGTCGCATCCCTGGTTCTAGTACATATCCATTGACAGAATACAAAGTAATCTCTCCTGGTGTTGGGAACGATTATTTCAATATTTTAAAAGAAGAATCGGCCTGGACTCCAGCGAGTTGCTTTCTTTGGAACAAAAACTTCATGAACTTACGTGACCCACGACTTCGAGAAAGTGAGGCAATCAGAGACCAATTTCCAAGACTTATATTATCTTTTGTTTCACATCACAATTGCTGCAAAAGGTCCAATAATCGTACACATCCAATCGAAGCACAGATTCCTTAGATTCAATAGTGATGCGTTTCTGTCATATTCAGATCACTTTCTATAAATACAATCTGCAATACCCTTATTCATCCGTGTTGTAACTACCAGACAGATCTCTGAGCTCCGATTGGATCCATAAGGTTATTAAACCTTTTACAGCAATTGTAATGTGAAACAAGAGATAATACAGCATACAAGAAAATTTTTATAGGTAGAGTTGCACTGAAATTTAAATGTATTGAATGAAAAAATTCTTGAATGAAAAGCTTCTTCTGCAGTCAGTATATACTCATTGACAAAATTTTTGAAACATTAACTTCTTTAACTTATTTCTTTTTGACTGGTTTATATACATGTACACTGTATGTATGATGCCTTGATAATTTAGTCACAATCTCCACCAAGTCGCTAGCACAGAAAGCGGTCTCTCACTCGCCGCCCAAGCTCGTCCCAGACTTGTTCAATGGGTCACAAGTCAGGTGAGCGTGCAGGCCAGTCAAGGGTTTGAATGCTCAATCTCCTAACAGTGGCAATGACAGCCGAGGAGCGATGTGGTCTTGCGTTGTCGTCTTGGAAGACAAGATCCTCCACCCTGACCACTGGGGCAACAACAGGAAGCACAATTTCATTGAGATACCTCTCTCCAGTCAACGTGCCTTTGATGATGACTGCTGTCGTTCGTCCGCCATGCCAAATGCCACCCCACAGCATAACACTTCCACCACCATATCTGTCGTGTTCTTTAATACAGCATGGGGCAAAGCGTTCACCTGGAAGACGATGCACTCTGACACGACCGTCATTGAAATCCAGAGTGAATCTCGATTCATCGGTCCACAAGACTTTCTGCCAGTGATGGTCATTCCATGAGCGATGGGCATCACACCAGGCAACTCGTCTTCTGCGGTGCTCAAAATGACAGCTGGTCGTCGCGATTGAATTCCAGATTCTCGCAATCGTCGGTAAGCCGTTCGAACGCTGCAGTCTATATTTGAGGCACTCTTCCAGTGTACGACTAGCTTTGGGACTGACACAAATCTATTCCTCTTTGCAGCTAAAACTAGACGTGCGTCTGTCCTTCCTGCAGACTTTCTTGGTCGACCAGATCCCTTCTTCTTTTCTTCTTTTTAAAATCTTCTGCTTTCCATCGACACCACCACCTCCAAACAACGACTCTCGATAGTTGCAGCTCTTCGGCAACACTCGTACAACTTCCACCACAACGAATCATTCCAATAGCCATACCTCTGGTAAACTGATCGTGTGCCATTTCATTTAACAAAGGCTGGATTTCAGTTCACGTTTATGTTCAATTTGTAAAAGCAATTGTGACAGTTGTATTGATATCAAAAGATGAAATTTGAACACCATAGATCCATAGATCTTTCTCCATTCTCTTATGTGTTGAATGGTAACACATAGAAAGCGAGATATTGCATCATACCTGAGAAAAAATGAAACAAACTTCAATTCAAGCCAATGATAGTTTGTTTCATTAATTATGTCAATGAGTATATTTACTGCACCAACATCACCAGTCAAAATTCCTACACTAATAATAATTCATAGTTAAGGAGATCGAATTTTAATTGTAAGAGATACTTTTTTTAAATGATGGTAGAATTGGATAAAAGAATCGTTCTAAAATTGGTGGTTGAATCGGAAATTCGAACAATCACACTTTCCCTTAGATTCCATGCAGTCCTGGCCTTCACTTTCAGATTCTGTAAATAATTCAATCACCTTTGTGAAATATTCAAATTCAAATTCCAAAATTCTGTATTTTGCCTCACAGAGGCGCTGAATGCATTGACAAATTCGATGCATATCTACACATGATATAAAACATTAATCGAAGTATAAAGAGAGAGTTCACAGATCAGTCATTTACAATATTCAATAAAAGAATTTAAAAGATGGTTAGTCTTGATGAGGATGCGAAGGCAAAAATACGGCACTCCCTTTAGTAATGGCTTTAATAAAATGAGTTGCTAAAAATATTTACACGGCAAACGTTTCGCGACGCAGTCGCTGCCTCAGTGCACTAAAAAGAAGGTGACAGTGGTTAGTCTTGGCCTTAGGTCGTTTCAATGCACATCGATTTCTACATATCACTGCAGTTCGTTCATCAAAGAAAATTCTCAACGGGCGGTCCTCAAACTTCAACACTTCTTTGAACAAATTAGTACACTGCTTGTCGCCAACTTCTAATAAGACTGACGCTTAAGGCCAGAGACCGAGTCACCAATAATTTGAAAGACTCTTCTCTCAGGTCGAAGAAGCCTGTTGCACAGATAGTGAGGAGTATTACAAAATACCGGATAAGCGTAAAGGAGAACAGATCTTATGTAAGCGCAATAAGCTTTGTAGATGATGTCTCCGTTGCATCCAAACCGCTTCAGGTTCAAAGTAAGAAAAATTTGTGTCGAAGCTTTGCTTACTATATAGTTGATGTGTTTATTCCATTTTAGATCACATGAAAATTGACATCCAAGAATTTTCCCATCAACAGCGCTTTTCATGGGAATGTCGTCTGATAATCTGACACGCACGGTAGATACAGACTTCTTTGTGACCACATCCATCACACTACTCTTGCTAAGATTGACATTAAGCTGAAGCTTGTCAGTCCAGTGGAGGACATTGTCAATTTCATTCTGAAGATGGTCATCGGGTTGTGCACGCATATAATGAAGGACAGTGAAAGCATCGGCGTATTTGTAAAAACACGAATTTCTTTGTACTGGCGATAGAAAGTCCATGACAAGACAAAATAAGATAGGTCCTATCACACTTCCTTGCGCTATTGCCACTTAATCGCTCCAAAAGGTAGAAGTATTGTAAGAAGTCCTGATAATTGTCCTGAAAACGTACATTATATAGGGTTCGACAAAGAAACTGCGTTTTTTCTACGGCCTTTGATTTTTTAGATTTAATGGTGTTTGATTGTGTTCATTTAAAAGTTCATGAAAGTTTTATTCAAAGGCAATGTCTATGGCATTATTCTCTGCACTGCATACGCTTTAATGTTGGAATCATAGATATAAACATAGTGTATTTTTGATTCCCGATCGTCATGTCTCTAGAGTGCTTTCCGACTATCTCCGAACATGGACATAAGATATGCTCTTAATCAATCATCCAATTTTCTTTCCTGATAGTCATGGAGTTTCAGCAGTGTGATGTCTACTTCTTCATCCGAACACTGTCTCAAAATGGCTACTCAGCAACAAAAATTCATCAGCTGCTTGCTAGCGTTTGGGGTGAGAAGAACATCATGAAAGTGAGAAGAATTCAAGCAATAGTAAGAGAGTTCGTCGAGGGACGTGAAACGGTGACACGAAAGGAAGGATCTGGAAGACCACGATCAAGCTGTTGCGATGAAAACATCGAAGAGGTGAAAGAACTAATCGAAGATGACAACCACTTATCCTGTGCTGACATTTCACTGCAGATAGGTGTTGAGGAGAGGTCAGTTCATCGGATACTTTCTCATCATCTGAATAAGAAATCCTTGTGTTGTCGGTGGATACCGCATGAACTGAGTGATCGAAAGAAGCAACAACGTACTGAGTGTGGCAGAGGCATTTTGGAAACCTTGCGACGTCGGCAAATCAAAAGTAAACTTGTCGTCGTAGACAAAAGTGGGTCTACTACAAAAGCATCCCACCCAAAGAATGCAACCGAGTCTGGGTCGATTGCGCAGGCGACAGACCTCAAGTATCGCGCAGGACAATAGCCGATAGGAAGGTCTTAATAATGGTTGCTCTCAATTATGCAAAGTCTTTCTCCTATATCGAAGTGCTGCATGATGGTGGAAGCATAAATGGTGATCGATATTTGTCATTCCTGCAAAACATGTGTGCAGCGTTCGAGCAGCAACTCAATTTACCTCGTTGGGAGATGTGTCTCCAACATGATAATGCAAGACCACATATAGCAATACAGGTTCGACGGTGGATCGACCACGAAGGCATGAGTCTCGTGAAACAGTCCCCTTATTCACCAGATTACAACTTGCTCGATCGATATGTCTTCAGAAATTTTGAAGTTCATCGTCGTCAACGCAATTTTGACTCAATTGCTGAAATTGAGGCATGTATTGAACAATTTCTTGCTGGAATGACCATCACCCAGTTACAGAAGGAGTTTTATGAATTCCAGTGGCATATTGAGAAAGTTATAGAGGAAAATGGTAACTATCTGTGATGTGAATGATTATCTGGATAAATAGATGTTGATTACAAAAAACGCACTTTTTTGTCGATCCCTATATTATTCATTATTGTATTGATATAATTATTTGTGATATAGGTTCAAGGATTTGAAATCCTTATAAGTGACGGCATTGTTTCTCCGTCAATTGCTCGACATGAGAAGACTAATACGAATCAAAGCAATCTGATTTTCATTTAATAAGCAATCAATCGAGGCTATCATGTTTTGTGAATCTCCCAAATATTTCACAAATCTTGAAAGGGAAACAGTAGCAACAGTCGCCGGCATCATATTCTCTTACATCTGTTTATCTTAACGAATACGACGCAGACGCATGTTGAGCATCCGGTTTTTGATATTTATAGAATGTTCACTATGTACAGCTGAAGGTGCGTCTAGACTTCACTCTGAAGTTATTTTTGACTTTACAGAGGCACAGTCTGCAGAGTAGGCTAACTCGGTCACCTCTACAGATATCTACAGAGTTGTTATAGTAAATGTATGATCGGTTTCTGTAGCCTGATGTGTTTATTCCTATTAGCCTTACTCTGCAGTTCAGTTTAACAATGAATTCAACCTGAAAAATGGAACTAAATTTTTTGTCTGCTTCTTCGCCTGTATCTAAAACGACGGAAAGGCAAGAATTGTATGAGAAAGTTCTTCAAGCAAAGATTGTGCCGAGGAGATAAAACAATGCAAATTCCAGACTATATAGAAGACGATGAAATGTTTTATCATTACTGCCGGATGACAAAAGCAATGTTTGAAGGTTTGCTAAGGCACGTATTTCCACTGATTGAACACAAAAGAACACATAGTCTACCTATTGAATCAAGAGAGAGAGGGCGACTGTGCATTGTATTGAGAATGCTAGCTAGTGGTGAATCGCAAGCCAGTACAGAATTCAGTACAGGATATCGTTTACAGAATTAGTAAAGCATCAGTTTCTATTGTTGTCAAAGAGACCTGCGCAGCCATGCTCTGCTCTACAGACCAAGTATCTCCCTATAGCAACGAAATCTCATTTTGATGAGACTAGCAAAGACTTCTGGAAACGTTGGAATTTTCCAAATATTCTAGGAGTTATAGTAATAGATGGCAAACACGTCGAAGATTCAGCTCCACCGAAAACAAGTAGCTCGAATTTTAATTGCAAGAAATAGGCCTACTTTTCTTATGTTCTTATTAGCCATTTCTGATGCAAGGCATGTGTTTATTTTCGTTGATATTGGTGCACCTGGAAGATTGGTTGTGGGGGGGGGGAGAGTTGCATCCATCATAAGGTATGGTGATTTTATTTGTTATTCATTTCGCCATAATTTGGCGATCGTCTATAATCTACAAATTATGAACTTTCGTTGGCATTGATATTAAAATATACATCGCTACGAACCTACAATTCGTGAACTTTGAAAAATAATTCCTTGCGATCAAGAACAACACTTCTCCTCACATCGTGACATTTATGAGATACTTGAAAGCTAATTTCACTTTGAAGTTTCGGGATGACGCCATTGCACTCGATCTGAAATAGAATCATGAATTCGTCAGATTCAACATTTTTCACATCGATAACATTCAATCAATATTCTATATTCAAGTGATCAAAGTAACCAGTTAAGTCACATTTCATGTCAAAGCTATGCTACATGTGTACGTGAAAGCGTTGCCGAAAATTCTGCTTTATCAAGTACCGGTTCTGATTTTTGTCAGTGTCAGCTACCTGCATAAAGTATTGCAGTGTTAATGGCAGCTACTTCGCTGACATTTTACATCTGGTGTACATGTACATATTTTTTATCATTATCATAAGCTCACACTGCATACAATGACAAATGAGTACACAGAATGCATATAGCCACCCCTATTTCATAGATATAGCCAGCATTGCAACACAAGTGTTTATCAGAATGATTCCATCACTCATTTGAATTTTTCCCTAGCCGAATATGTAATAGGATTTTCTATGGTCTATCCCTTTACATAAATTCCTGAGAAAATAGTAGGAGCTCAAATTTTATTTCCACTCGAAACCGTCTGAATTAAATTTGTATTATTGAGAATCTAGTGACGTCTTCTGTTCTGAATAATCGGCTAAATTGATTTGATTGTCCGTCATCTGTGGTTTCGTTTAGAAACTTGAGGCACCTGGCAATGCTTACGCTCCTCATCTTGGGGCAAATGGTGGATGGAAATTGTAGTACACTGGTGCAATCACTTCACTATTAAAATTGCTATATACGAGTACAATTCCATATTGTCAAAATGCTATGTTGCCTGAGTAGGTCTACCAATGAAAATTCACAATTGAAGAGATCGAATTAAAGTCCTTTTTATAATTTGAGTACAATCGGTAATCCGAGCAATCACAGGTCGGAGCTTCATTTTTATTCGAATCAAACTTCCGAGCTATAGAATTTGATAATCGATAATCGGACTTTCAATTTTTGAATCTCACTCACCTGTGCTTAACTGAATCGATTACATGCAGTTCTGGTCTTCATTTTCAGATTCTGTAAATAATTGAATCAAGTTTTTATATAAATAAGCATAAGCTTGCAAGCTTTCGGCATGGTGCCTTAATCATGCACAAGTTTGAAGTTTGACTTTTAAACAAGCTCACTTCAAACTTGTGCCTGATGAAGAGTCTTCCTTCTTTATTTCTTTTGTCAATCTGAATTCAGGCGCGTGGAGGTTTGGGAAAGCATGCTCTACTCCCTATTAAATCACTTTTGTGAAATAAAGCCGCTTAACCCTTTAATGCATATTGTACCCTTTTGAGGACTTTTCGATCCGCATCTTTTGGAACAACAAATCCGAAAGCGGCAGAAGTTTGTAACCAATTTACACAGGAGATCAATGCGATACTATTAGCACCTTCCTGACTTCGTACGATCCCCAGAGCGCCCGCAAATTGAATTTGAAGTAATTTTTTGAAAAAAAAAATTTAATTTAGAAAATAGTTTGAGCATGAAGGGGTTAATCGTCCCAAAACATAAAGGTTGGCCCTTGTAAGAAGTTATACAAATAATTGAAGTGGAAATCCTTATAAGTGAAGGTTTGTTTCTTCGTTAACTGCTCAACGTGAGAAGACTAACGCGAATCCAGGTGATCTGCGAATCTAAGTGAATTGCGAATCCAGGTGATCTAATTTTAACTTAAACCCGCTAGGACAAAAGCTAGCACATATTTCGCACAGCGTATAGTGTATAGTGTACTAGCTAGCACATTAGGATTAGCTAGCACATATCTCGAGCGAATCACGAGCGCATTGCTTCCGTTTTGTCTCACAAAATGCTGGCGAAAAGCTCGCTAAATTAGAAGCAAAATCGCTGCTGTTCGCTCACGATTAGCGATGTTTTTCGAAAGATAATGTAACGCGCTAATCGCTTTCTTCATTGAAAAGCTAGCTGCTCGCTTGATATTCGCTGTACCCCATTAATATATAAACTCTAGTTGTTCGGTACTTCCTTTAGCCACTTGCACATTTAACATGACACAGAAACATGCTGCTCAACGTCATACTGCCACGAAATGCTATATGGATCAACAGTAGAGTATGTACACCTGTCAAAACCACAACATTTGGAGACAGTGACAAAAATTGTGAGACTCACCTCAATGAAACAATTATAGGCTTGCAGAAATTCAAAGCTTCTTCCATGCCATGGGTAGATCCGATGAGCTAGTTTGGCTACATTAAATTGTATTTTCAGCATAAATTCCTGTAAACCAGCGGTTCGTGTCTAAAATGTAGGACAATTAAGCCCTTTGATTTACTCGCACATGCAAGAATTACAATTCATAAATGAACATTCGCACTACTTACTGTTTTCATTGATTATTTTTATGGAATATTTAGGCCATACGTATATAAGACTGTTGATCACTGTCATCTTCCCACGAAATGCAGCGAGGACTAACAGCAGAATGATTCAATGCTGCTAAAACCAAAACATTCGGAGGCAGTGACAAACTGAGAAATCACAAAAATTGCGTTCATATTAAAAATTTTTATTTTCACCTAATGCTGAAAATTCGTATTAGAACTCACTTAGTAAAACTCACCTCTGCAAAATGGTCGCCAGTTGCTCTCTGCCATCGATGCTTATTGAACTGGTTTGGTAGAACCAACATTTATATTTGATATTTACTTTTTTTGGGCAGCGATTGTGGTCTGAAATGTACAATAAAATTTTTTATCTATATACCTTTTTAAAAGGCGTTGAGGCATATGCGTCAATATGAAAGTTGTGCAATCTGACCTTAAAATAGAAAACAAAAAACACTCTTATCTAGCCATTGTAACAAAATGAATAAAAATATAATTTGTTCCTACTAGTTTTACACATTCTAGAGTAAATGGTTTGACTTTGGTTTGAATAGCATGAATAATCCTGAAAAAAGGATTCTCAAGTTGTAGCATTTGCCGTTTTACGGAAAATCAATAAATTTCATATTTTCGTAAAATTTTAATTTTCTCCATTAACTGAAATCAGCCTAAAGATCACCTGAAGAAAACTTCAATGGTATGCGTCATAAGTATGATGCTTTACTTCTATTAGTAATTGTCCATCTAATTTCATGTAATCAAAATCAATGAAAAATGATTGAGGTGCGCATAATAATTCTATTGAGGCCATTGCAGGATTGAAATTCTTTGAGATGATGTCAAAGCCCCATCCGTCAAAGCTTCAACATGATTCACTGATGACGAGTTTGATATGTTTCATTTACTACAATGTTATCCGTATTGGCTCATAGCTGGCACAACATGCATATCTCGTTATCGAGTTTAAGTTCACAGCAGAGATCTAACCTGTATATAGCCTTGGCGGAATGTCGCGGTATTGTCATAACGACGGAAAGTCGATGTATGCTGTTGCACCCTGTGCTCGTTGTGTGAATAATGCCATAATTGACGTCATACAGTGACTGTCTGATCTGATTTAAGGCGTGCGTAGGAAGAAAGGCAATTCTCTGTAGAGATTATCGACAAACAACTAATTGCTCAGACTAGTGACTAAGTTGCAATGCAAGCTTGTTGCCCGATCCATGTTTGGTAGCGTAACATTTTACATAATATAAGCAACTTGATTGAAACATAAAATCATTTAAGCATTGTGAATCACTGTCATTTGCATTGACTTGCAAGCAAAGATAAAGTCGCTCATATGAACGCATTTTCATTATTCGACACACTAGTTCAGTTCATTATTCGACATTTTAGTTCAGTTGCAATGCTTTATAATAATATATAAAGTATATTATATATGTATATAGTATATATAACATATATACTTATGTTTATTACTGTATTATTGTGTTTGAATAGCTGTCTACTTTGGTCTTAAATGACCATCAATAATGGATTTCTGAACACTGATCTTTAAGGACAAATTATAGTGACATGTCAAGCGAAATTTCTACATGTTTCACAACAAATTTATTAGACTATAGAACACGGAAGAAGCACACTCCAATATTGAACTCTTTGATGAGATTAAGAATTATTGAGAATATCTAGAAATGAATAGCTGCATTTTTCGATTATAGCGTTAACATACACTTTTTGCATTTTGCTCTAACATGAATTCGACTTCAAACAACAGGATGCGTTTGACAAATGGACGTAGGCTATAGCTGGTGATAAAAGTTAAAGACGACCTTGGCGACAATAGCCATCTATTGGTCAGTGACAAGAAGCTGGCGAATTTCGCTTTGCCAATAGCTATCTACTGGCCAGCGACAGAAATCAAGATCACTTCGGCTTGCCAATAGCCATCTACTCGCAAACTGCATTATCGGTAGTTAAGACATCGCTTGCTCGCTCACTAGAAGCTAGCGAATAGTGAGAACTTTCCCCAGCGGGAAGCAAATCAATCCGGGCTATCATGTTTTGTGAAACTCCCAAATAATTCACAAATCTTGAAAGGGCCGCAGTAGCAAGAATTGCAGGCATCAGATTCTCCTGTTTCTGTTCAAGCAATATACTGGTAGTCCGGTATACCGTATTTCTTCTATTACTACCCGGGCCTCTAATAGAACCCGGGTCAGGACAGTCAAAATTGAAAAAAGCTCGGGGGTTGCATTAGAAGAAATATAGTGCATCATGATTCTTCCACCGTTCAAGATTCTTCAAAAGTTATGCATTAGAAAATTGGTCGTTTCATCACTGTTACTTTTCACAACCAAAAAAAAAGATTCGAAAACTTATATCGCGCAAAAAATTGCTTTTGATCTATACAACTTGGACGTCTTTTAGAGCCCGAACCTCTCATACAACTCCCCAGGTTGTATAAGAAGAAACACGCAGACGCATGTTGCAATTCAGCATCCGGTTTTTCATTTAGTGTACTATTTATAGAATGTTCACTAAGTGCAGTTAAAGTAGTGAAACAAGCATTCAGCTATTTCACTGATCTGATGAGAAGTGAAACTTAACGCTTTTGCGATCATTGCTCTAACCCTGCACTCCTTGACAGCAGTGGTCGTAAAGAGAGATGACTGAAGTCAGTCATTATCACCAATCTACATTTTGACCTCTTTCTCAGCCGTCAGTGGTCAGATTTCGGTGATCCACACACCAAACTGATCCCCAGAGTGTGAAGACGTTGATGGCGCTCATGGCGTCCACATTGAGAGAAATTCTTGCCTTCGCAATCCCATGTCCGTGGAACAATGGCCAGCAGTGACAATTGAAAAGCTATGTCCATGGAAGACAATAGCATAGTCGCGTGGATGTCAGGGCAACATTACAGCCTATGGAAAAGATTACAGCCTTTCACACATGTCGCGCGTTTTGAAAGCGGATAATTCTCCGGTAAATCGCGCGATTTTGAGTTTTGACCAACTAACGATCTAGAACATAGCGTCAATCTGATAACATTTCTGAGTGTAGTATGTTACGATGATTAAAAGGCATTCCGAATTGCTAAATTTCGGTCAGTAGAACCGATTCCATCACAAACAATACATTTGAAGTTCGAAAGTGCTGAGGTTATTGACCTTCGCATGCGTCAAACAATAGTGCCCTCCATGCGCGTGCAATCGACGATGACTGAAGTCAGTCCATGTCATCAATTTACAAATTTGACTTCGTTCTCAGACGTCAGTGCTCAGATTTTGATGATTTCCCAGAATATGAAAAAGTTGATGAGTCGCATGGTTTCCTCCATGGAGAGAAATATTTTCATGATATGAAAGACTCACAGAGGCCCCCTCCCTGCCCATGCACTATGCTTTATTGATTGACTAGACTGGTACACTTGCAAAAACAGCGGATATTGACAATAGATGCAAGATTTTGAAAGTTGTTACTGTTCTTATTAATATGATGAAAGTGGTCGCTTCGTGAAAACTTGTTGACATGTGGTATGAATAGATGACGCAATCGGCCACTTATCGATGAACTGATTGAATAGGTTGCTGAGATTTCTATGTCTCTCAAATGAGCTTGCATGTCTATTAGCAGACGGCAAGACAAAATTGCTAAAATATGAATATCTTACGCTGACTTTAAATATTATGGCGAACTGTGAAATAAATTTTAGATATTCTGATAGCAAATTGATTACCGATTTCGATGAAAGCAAGAGCAAATACAACTGAAGCCTGCCTTCAGAGTAATTTTGGTTCAAATTTTTCTCCAATGGGCTGAGACACATCCACTTTCTATGTCTCATGAACTCGAGAGATCGAAATGGTTGTACGATGATTGGCAGTCGCTGAAATCGAAGTCCAATGTGAAAGGCCAATACCAAATTTTAGCGACAATCGCGCTGCAGAAAAGTCGTATGTATGAAACAGCACTTACTGTAAAATAGACATTGTAACTTAATAAAGGTCATTTTGTGAGGCAAGTCATGGTATACAGTCAATCCCTATGTCAATCGTATTCCATGATCTGTGCCTTGTTACCATCCTATGAATGAAAATGTGTAATGATATGTGTGGCCCCATTCTTTACAAAGGTGAAATATCAAATCATCAATTTTCTTAAAATCATGTCGTTTATAGCATTGGCAACCTCCACATCTTAACATCAATTTGCAATGTCAATCCCTCAAACGTATGCCGTACTTCATTAGCAATTGGAAAAAATAACTTTAGCACTTCGGTTTCTTTCATCTGTCTGTAATTGTGCGCCACTCCCTCAAGCATTTCGATGAAGTCATCAACACTCTACGCATCGTTTATTTGAATTAGATCGTGAAATTTCTAACAAAATAGTTAAAACGCACTTCTTTTAAAGGGAATTTTCACGAAGTATGAGTAGATGATGGTGTCTATTTTGATGTGTCAATTATTTAGCAATAGGAAGTGTCCATAATTACATGGTATGTAGAACTACAGATGTACAACTTTGCATATTTCGTTATTGGATGACATTCACATTTTGCCCCTCGCCACGCGGCTGGGTGTGAACAGGCATTTTAATTGGTCACGTGGGTCATGAATTCGTGAGTTAGGTGGGTTGTGGCTAGGTAATCTGATCCCGAGATCCCGGCTATAATTTAAGCGTTCGAGTTGTTGAGTGTATTCGGCTCTTGATATATTTGCAAAATGTTTTAAGATTTTTCACAATATTTATTCATTTACAAGTAAATGTGTCATATATGTACCACATGCTAACAGAAGGCTGAAATGAGAAATTTTCGATATCTGAAATGAATATGCTAAGCAACTAAAACGTGAAATGGATCTCTCGGGTAATGCAATTTAGTTGAGAGTCCCTTGTAGAAAAGGGCAAAGATTGAGTGACAAGCGCTGTGTTAAACTTATATATCTGATAAAATTGAGAGATACAAGGATGGGTCGACTGTGCCAAATAGCGAATCGCTTTGTATTTTCGGCAGTCTGACTCGGTTATTCGATCCATTTGTTGAGTGTCATGTTGATTCAGGTACTCCGACTGTCCCCTTGTAAGCATAGTACGGTGATTTTATAGTACGGCTATTATTTATTTCGCCAAAATTTGATGACTTTCTACAATCTACACATCATGGAGCTTCGTAATTTAGCGATTCGTGAACTGAAAAATATTATTGATTTTAACTTTCGAAAAATAATTTCTTGCGATCAAGAACAACACTCCTTGCATCGGGGCACTTATGCGATACTTGAAAGTTAATTTCACTTTGAAGTTTTGGGATGCCGCAATTGCACTCGATCTGAAATAGAATCATGAATTCGTCAGATTCAACATTTTTCACATCGATTTCTCGCACTGCATACAATGACAAATACGTACACAGAATGCATGTAGCCTACCCCCATACCATAGATAGCCATCATTGCAACGCAAGTGTTTATCAGAATGATTCCATCACTCATTTGAATTTTTCCCTAGCCGAATCTGTAATAGGATTTTCAATGGTTATCCCTTTACATAAATTCCTGAGGAAAAAGTAGGAGCTCAAATTTTATCTCAACTCGAAACCGTCTGAATTAAATTTTTATTATCGAGAATCTAGTGACGTCTTCCGTACTGAATAATCGGCCAAATTGATTTGATTGTCCATCATCTATGCTTTTATTTAGAAACTTGAGGCACCTGGCAATGCTTACGCTCCTCATCTTGGGGCAAATGGTGGATGGAAATTGTAGTACACTGGTGCAATCACTTCATTATTAACCCTACATTGCATTAGGTTTGGAAATCACAAGAATATTTGCAAAAAATGTCAGTCATCACAACACTCTTACTAATGGGCAAACTATACTTTGATTCTAGAAAAATATTTTGTATACCATAGATATCACTTTGTTGCGATGTCGCAACGCTATGCAAAATTGCACTATGTTGCATTTTCGCAACAAAGTTAAGTTTGCATTTATTCCAAATATGCACGATAAGTTTTTAACATATGTGAATGAGTATTTGGCATGAATAAAATATTAGAGACATTTTTGCTTTATATGATCTGAAATTTTCGCTTTTCCGCTATGTTGCGTTTTCGCAACAAAGCTACTTATATTTAATACCTGTATGCGTACACAAAATGCATATATACGACTTTAGTAGGGTTTAAATTCAGTTATAGCCACCACTGAAATGCAGTTGTAATAAGTTCGCTGCTGAATATAATATGCTTAGATATTCAGCAAGTATTCATGCCTGTAATATTCGCAATCATAGTTATGCACCGTACATATAATTATGACTCGTGCTCAAAGACAATTCCCATATTACAAATAGCGTATCCTGTCAAAAGAACACTATGAAAATTATGTTATATCTCGCGCCTGGTCTGCAAGGACATTGAAAGACACAATTGCAAATGAAGAAATTAAGCCCGATGCTACATGCAAGTCAACGCAACACAAATTTTTCCCAAGCCGTATTAGTAATAGGCTTCTCTATGGTCTGTCCCTTTACACTAATTCCTGAGGAAGAGTAGGAGCTCAAATTTGAGTTCCATTCGAAACCGGCATCTCATTCCATTAACAACAACGAAATTAAATAAACGATAGATCAAATTGCCATGCAAAAGATGCGCGGCTGATAGGATTCGAACCTACGACCAAGGTCAACTAGACCTGTGCTCTAACAAACTGAGCTACGAGCCACTTATGCGACTGTGTCAATTGGCAGGATCAAACCCTCACCACCACACATCAGTTGTCATAGGAATTATAATCAATAAATAAATAACTCGTCACAATTGTGACCGCCGACATTAAGGCAAGTAGCGGGGATCAATTGTCCACCAAAACATCTTAAACCATGTCGTGAATGCAATTACCAAAAATGAAATTAAATAAACGCTAGATCAAGTGAACAAAGCTTATCTAAGAATTGATATTTCACAAATTTTAGTAATTTTGATCAGTTCCACCGTTCCGTCGTAGATGGAAGTGCACAGAAATCGATAGTTCTCCCAGCTGAATCTACCCAAATCTACCTGTTACTCTATAACTACGGAGTGAGGTCATTTTGACCTCTCCTGTATGAGAACGCTTTCTCAAAATGCATTAGCGCTTCATTTACATAAAAGCCTGATGCATGCCATGGGCAGGTGACTTAAGATCTCATTGTTTACGGCTTACCATTTTACCATTGCCATGAAGGACAAAGGGTCAATGCTGAATGGGAAACATAGTAATTTTATAACATGGTCATCAGCAACTTTGATGTGGGTGTCTATGGTTGGAGGTAGATATCTGAAATCGTAAACTGTGCAACTGAAGATCTTTGTTGATCTTGCTGGAAATATAAATAGCTTTGAAAGCTATCTACTGTTGCAAAATTCCCTTTCTCACCTTTTCATTCTTCATTAATGTTTGATATGTTGCAGCATTGCTTTTTACAAAGTCACTGATATTCAACACTAGTTGTAAAAAGGCTCAAGCTTGTGATTAATTTTTCATGCGCTATTAGTCTGGCAGCCAGAACGAGTTTCTGCAGGGAACGAGGCCGAAAATAAGACTTTCACAGAATGATGTACACCCTATGACTACTTCGAATCGGCATGTCTGCCGAGTTCTAGTGAGTTCCTCTTCTTGTCAGACAGGATCAAAGAAAAACATGCTCGCCAAATCCAAATGTGAATACCTTTATAGACAGGGGTGCATGAACATGAAAGGAAATTATCTGAAGACATTCCATGCCAAAAATTATCACTCTGAGCGTAGTACTTTTCGTTTAATCAGAGAAAACATACAAAATTTCATTTTAGTCAAAAACTGCAACCTGCGTCCCATTGGATTTACTTGTGTTTTTCTTTGATCCTGTCTGACAAGAAGAGGAACTCACTAGAACTCGGCAGACGTGCCGATTCGTAGTAGGCATAGGGTGTACATCATTCTGTGAAAGTCTTATTTTCGGCCTCGTTCCCTGCAGAAACTCGTTCTGGCTGCCGGACTAATGAAACCTCGGTGGCATTCTGCAGAATGCGCGGTAAACCTTATTGTACAATTGAATGACAGTGGTTCCAGATGTGAATCCGAACAGTGAAGACAATAAATGTGACTCCTCACTATTTGTCAAAAAGATTGACGGAAGCGGTTGAAAGCATAGAGTAAGTACAGGTAAAGTGTCGACTCAAAAAATGTCTGTGTATAGTTAAAATTTTCATATCAAAAAATTCAGTTTTTTACGGAGATCACGTTTCCTGTGGTCCAAAAATTATTTGAGCAGTTTTTAAAGAGCTAAATCTTTGCAAATATATATACTACCGACATGAAGCCCCTTTATAAGTAGCATGAAACAAGTTGGATATCAAAAGGAATGAATATTCGCTAACAAGCATCTTAAATAAGTGGAAATTGAGCTGATGATCTAGGAAATTTTATGAACTGCATTGTAATGCAAGTCGCTGCAAGTCTTGAAGGAAAAGTTGAGATCTCATTGCGCTTTAGCTGAGATGTCATGTTTTTAATTCAATTTTCAGCGGCATAATTTTATGATTCACAAGGCGTCATTTCTTGAATCTGAATAGTAATGTGGACCATATCTTTGATGTGGACACACTAGCATCTTTTAAAGTTAATTATCATAAGCTTCCTTGATTGCGATGTTTTATTTCAGTGGCAGTTTGTGATATGATTACGCTTCAGAAAATAATCTTATTGTAATAAAGCTGATCTTTTAGTGATGGTAACCCACGCATTGTTAATTTAACAAACTATATTGCCACTGCAAATTGACGTGACATGGAGGTTCTTTGGAATACTATTCCTTATTCTGTATTGTTATCATTTTCAGCCAAATTCGTTTACATTTCTCCAAGCGTGTAAAAACTGCATATCTCAAAGGTGGTACTGGGTCTCGACCTGGTATCGATTCATGTTCATTTAATGAAATCGAAAGTATATACACATTGGGGATTTAATAAATGCTGAGTTACCACCAGGGTTGTGGAGCCGATGCGTTATCTCATCGGCTCCGGCTCCGGCTCCACGACACTGATGTGAAAGGCTCCGGCTCCGACTTCAAATTCAGGTTCTATCTATGCTGGTTATCCTGGATCCGTTGAACGGGTTTTTTGGATAACGGTGTGGCCTTTAGAGGCTTGCTACAATCATCAAATTAGTTTTCATTAACAAGCAACGACTTAAGTTAATAATAAAAATGATAATAGCCTAATATAATGACAAATAACATACTTGTCATATATTTTTGCATGAATTGACTATCTCTGAAAGATAAAATAAAGTTATAGCCAGGATTGGTTAAATCAGATAAAGATCTCCCGCACTGGCTAAATATAAATTGGCCTAGCCTGCAACCAGTCTACTACGAGGCTACATTAAATAAGACCACATGAGTGATGATGATATACCTACTTAGCCGTCACAGGGGCCGAATAGTAGTATAAGCTTTTTAACAAAGCTTGAACCTGAAACTGAAACTGGATAGCGTATGCCTCTAAATAGCTTATAGGGCCTGTATCTACTCGAACATGGAAAGGGCGTAGGCTATATAGCCAAAGATACCGTATCAATAAAGATATCAATTGCTTTATTGAATACTAAAGTGTATATAGGCTAGCTTCGGTTGTTATTGTTATTTGTTATTGCCTTTATTCAATAGTCTGTTGGTCCATGAATAATATGATCGGTGGGTAGCCCACGACTCATCATCTGTAGAAATTGTAATTTAGATGGCCTCATTGCAGTGTAGGCTAGAAATGTACAATTGAAAATTATACTTAAAAAATTAAAAATATCTAATTTAGGACAAGTTTTGTAATTCTATGCAGCATACTTAATAAGTTAAGGCCTAACTTACATTATATTAATTTCGTATTTTTCATTATGGCGTAAAGTTGTACTAAATAATTCATCAATGATTCATGTATATTATTATATTCAATTTATGTATAACACATTACCACTATTCCTCTGATGATGGTTAGGCTGATGAAACTGAACTCGGAGTATCACACAGTATGTTGCAGGGTGCTATGCATAATAAAAATTTGACTGCGAGCACCGAGCAGAAATCCCATCTACTTTGCCAGCTTTCGAATGCGCGTGCGGTTTAATGTCACAGACAATAGAAAAGGGAAGTCAAAAGGCGCCTTTATTGAGAGCGTCTCAGTCTTTTTTTATTGTTTACATATAAGTCAGCATGATATCAGCATAAAGTGTTGACAGACGGAAAAAATAATAATGAAAATTCTTGAAATCCACAGGTCTATGACATTTGGGGAAATATTATTACACGATACGGCTCTTGTGCAGTCTTTCCCCCCCCCCTTTTTTCTCTGGTCAAAAGATGCAGCACCATTGGATGTCCGTTTCAGCATCACCGGTTTGAGTGAAGCATTCCGTGCTGTTGTAAAAATCTACGTGGGTAATTGCGATGTCATGGTCGCAAACTTCGTCAGCAAGTCAACATTGTAATTTGCCTTCGGGTTTTTTCGCATTGAAATATACCCTTTGAATTTTGAAGTCAAAGGAAATTCATTGTGAATGAGATACCTTTAAAATAATAGGGCGCTACTAGAAGTGGCTGGGTCGCTTATTGCTATAGCCATGTGAGGACTTGTAGTCAGGTCATTCGTGTGAGTGTGAAGAGTTATCCCTCCAATCAAAATTGATCAAATTGAATAATCGATTGTTTTGAAAAATGTAGGTGGGGGGACTGCACAAGAGCCTACAATACAATCTAAGGAAATTGGCATTGTCAGATGCCAGTAGCTTCTGCCAGTAGCCATACCGATAGATGATAGCCTACATAGTAACCGTATTAGATTTAAGACATTGCGCAAGAAATGTAGCTATATTATCTTTGCTGACTGAACTGGAAATGTGTACATAAATGACTGGCGACTTGTCTCTAGGAATCTACAATCATCTAGTTAGCATGCATATAACAAGTCTTCAAATTAATGGATTTTGGAGAATACGTTGTCAATATGGAAATTAGTCTGACGAAACATATGCAATAAAAAAAATATTACACATGTGTGTAAATATATAATAAATATAATACAAAAGAAGGCGGCAACTGCAAGGAAAGATATCGTTGAGGACAGATCATTGGTATACTTAAAAGACATATCTTTAGATTTCAAATGATTTAATTTTTTTATGATGCCAATTACTAACTTTCAAAATTCTAGATTTATATCAAAGCTGAAACTATCGGAGCCGGAGCCGGAGCCTTTGTGATAAATCGGCTCCGGCTCCGGCTCCGACCAAAACCATCGGCTCCTTAAGGCTCCGGCTCGGCTCGGCTCCGGCTCCACAGCCCTGGTTACCACTCTACGTAATATACTTACTCTATGGTTGAAAGTAAATCCGGATAACGGCTGCGGTGATGAGCTTCCATGTAATACTCATGGTTAATCTGCGCGACATATATGTAGATCAATAGTCGGGCAATTTCTCGGAAATTCAGTAAAAAAGCTATGTAGAACTCTGCCTTTCTAGCTCACTCACTCCCTCCCGGTGCCCCATTCGATGTGGATGTAGGTGATCATTTCTCCATTTCTTGCTACACGTCGAAATCCTTACTGTTCGTGTCGGCTTCTCTGATTTGGAGCCAACTGGAGAGACTCTGGACGCAGGTCTTTTTTGGATTTCTTCCGTCTATTTTTCCTGTCACCACAACGTTCTCCAGTTTTCTCCAGTATGGAGAAAACTTGTGCGCAATGATCTGAATTCTTCGAATCTGAAGGAGTTTTGGCAATCGAAGCACTTTGCTTGAGCTCCCATCAATCCGCAAGCGACGCACGACTTTTTTTCTCTCTTTAAGGTATTAGGAATTCCTTTTTGCCCACCTAATAGGTTCCTCGATGTGCCGTCATTTTCGTATTAATCACACTTCCAGCAAACCGAAGCAGATAGTCAAATTTTTAATTCTGTGCTTGCAACACTTGACGGCTGTGCACTGACAGAGCTATACGAGCCACATCTTTAATTCTTTCAGAATGAATCCGTTTCGCACCACCAATGAAGAGGATGCGTTCGACTAAAGACCTCTTTTTCGTTCATGTATCTTTCTAATTCATCATTCACTGTTTCAGATTCTTGCCCATCTATGGAATCTCCGTCCAGTAAATTCCAAACCCGTTCTTTGGAACAAGATGCTGGATTGCTCGAACTCGAGATTTTCAAATCACTGTCATCACTCGTCATCTGCAAATAATTTGGACAGGCCTTTATTATTTTTTTAGTTAGAATTAAAGATTATAAAAGTTACATTTTGATATAACACGCGCATTGCATAACTGACTGAAAAAGTACACTTTGTGCCTTTAATTTTACTTTTTCGTGTGTCACCTTATCTTCATATCTCATTTTAAAATTCAAGCTTTCAAATTTCATGGATTTTAAGGTATATACATGTGCATGTACAGGTTGTATATTGTTGTATATTGTAGAACTATCCTAGCATTTTGAGCAAATGAAAATATGAAAAATATACGTGTGCTCAGCGAAATTTGCGGAAATTATAAATTCTTGAGTCATTTGCGTATTTGATTATAGTAATGGTTTATAGTCGAATACATCGAATAATCCGCATCGAGTTATGCCGTCAAAAAAAAAATCTGCACAAGCTCGCACTAGCAATTAGGACTAAATTTGCATAATACTACGTAAATTTACAGTCCATGATATTGTGATTTTAGTTGTGTCTTTTAGCTGTTTACCTTTAATTGCTGAGAGTATTTCGCATCAACATGTAAATCAACATCTGCGTACGCAATATGACAGACCTGTACATAATCAATAATCAATCCCAAGCATGCCCTACAATCGTTATAATATACTGGTTTATCTGTGGGAGTGTCAGAAACAATCTGATAGTGCGTGTAAGATGAGCTATTTCATTCTAATTAATGATTTCAAATATACAGTTTGCCGTTCAACATTCGCAATTTTTAGAAATTTTAGTCAATGAATTACCTAACATATACCTCCACTTTTTCCATCTGATCTTTCAAACGCTTCCAAACTTTGTTTCTTGTGTCTTCTTGAAGGTAAGTCAGTGACTTGAAGCGCGGATCCACAATGGATGCGAGTCTATGAACAGGGACGTTACCCAGATATTCATGATCATCCATACTAAATCTAGATTTCAGACCGTCCAGGACCTTTTCAATCGAGGCGACAGTGAGTTCTCCCGATCTTGTTCGAGTATGTACAGAGCTCTCATGTTTCTCAGCAAGTTTGAACATTGTGGGATACTCTTCAATAATAATAATAGTTTCAGATGACTGCCAATGAGTTGTGATGTCTGCAAGCAAACTCAATAATGACTGTGCTTTCTTCAAAATCTGAACATCCTGGGAATATCCCCTGATATGATCTGAAAGGTTTTTTACAGATCTGTGAAGCTTTCTAGCATCTTAAATGAAGAACTTCATCGTGTTGGTTCATTTTATCAACCGACGAATCCTCATTTCTGGTGCCAACTTGCTCTGTGTTGTCAAGTAATCCTTAGCCTACAAAAGATAGATCATTTTATTGACTTCCTATATCATGGCAACACTGGTGGATAATGAACATTGGTGAAATATTTCCTATACATCTGTGTGTTAGTAACTGCAAGTTGGCACCATCTTCTCAATCATGAGCTGACAAGTAAAATGTAGTCTATCTTGTTAAATGTGATGCAGTGTTGATGTACAGTAGTAGGTAGCATCGTAAAGTTTGTTTGACTTTGGTGCTAACGACGAATGGTGTTCGTCATTCGAGTGGTAATGGTATTCATTCATTAGTTGAAATTAAGACTCACGCACTTTCAGGATAAATCTATTATTCCATGCACTTCGGAACTACTGAGTCGATTTTGATAAACGAAACGCTGTCTTCGTCATATAACCCTTTGAGGACTGGTGGTCCAAAAATGGACCACCTCTTATATGATCTGTATATTTTCATCTAACTGCACTAGAGCTAGTTATACCACATGGATATATTCAAGACGATGTATAAATTAAATCCGAACTCTTCAATTTTGTTTTAAGTTGAAGCATTTTGATTCAATCGTCAATACAATCATCTTGCGACAAGAAAATATTTTTTCAAGTCAGTGTTTCGGTAAGTGACGAATATCTTCCTTTCAAAACAAGCTTTTGTATGTTTATCACAAACTATTATCACTTCTGACCATCCCCAACACTCTCCAACCATTGGTATAGCAAAGTTTACAATTTTTCAATATTCAGCATTACTTTGTAGTGGTGGTTCATATTTGGACCACCAGGTGTAAAAGGAGTCTAAAACAGGCTATTTTATGATGTATTTTATATTTGATACCAAATCTAGCAGGATATCATGACTTCATGTACAGTGCCGGTCATTAAGTTGGAAAATGTATGAAAATTTTGAATTTTTCCTTATTCTCATTAGAATTTCAAATTTAATTGATCTGAAACGATAGTTTTGTATTACATTACGATTTTGATATCACAAGTGAAGGCTTTTAATAATGGATTATTGCATATCTTTGACCGTTTTCGCTCCGACTTGTTGATCATCAGCGTTTACCTAACTCCAAGAATCAGGAAGCATTTAAAATTACAATATACAACGATCATATAAATATCCATGGTACTGCCACCAGTTGGAAAGTTAATAATGTTTTGAAAAGTACAATTTTTGATATGCGTTGCAGCTGTAGAAGTCTATGACGTCCTTCAAATTTGAATTTAGAATGTTTATAGATATTGGCTTTTCGGTAGATTGCTTTCAGAACACATTCATTTACCGTCGACATGGAGAGTCATAACGAGAAGAGATTGCAAATAATTACCCTATTTCAACATGCGAATGTAACCAAAAGTGAAATTGCGAGGCGGTTGAGTGTTTCACCATCAATGGTCACAAAAGTTATACAGTGATATGAAGAGACAGGTGAATATAAGACGAATCATGATATTTGCCAACGACCGCGGAAATCCAACGAACGTGACGAAAGACATATGAGAAATTTGTGTGAAGAATCCTCGTGCAACAGCCTGCGAAATTCGAGATACCATGGAGAGAAAAGACGTTTCCGAGCGAACCATGAGACGTGCTTTGGTTGCAGCAGGGTGCCGAACCATGAAACCTCACAAAAGACCGTTGCTGACACAAGCCCAAATTACAAGAAGGTTTCACTGGGCAAAAGAGCATCAGAATTGGACAGTGGAACACTGGTAAAATGTGATTTTTAGTGATGAAACACGAGTTGATATACGAGATAACTGTTCTAAACTTGTACGAGTAGTCGATGGACATCCATTATGCAGCGATCATTATCAAAAGACTGTTAAACATCCAGTCAGTGTTATGATTTGGGCATGTTTTTCCAGTTTAGGTACTGGTCGCTCTCACATTGTCGAAGGAACCATGGACTCTAACACATGCATTGAAAAGATAATTCAACGTCGTCTTGTCCAACAACTCCAAGACTGGTTCCCCAATGGCGAAGGAATTTAATGTATGTTTATAAATATATACCGTTATAACAATAAAAACAAACATTTTCATTATTTCGCATTTTCAACAAGTCGGAGCGAAAACGATATATTATCAAAGATATGCAATAATCCATTATTAAAATGAGTTAAAATGCTTCACATGTGATATCAAGATCGTAATGTAATAAAAAACTATCGTTTCAAATCAATTGAATTTGAAATTTCAATGAGAATAAGGAAAAATTCAAAATTTTCATACATTTTCCAACTTAATGACCGGCACTGTATATGTAAAGAAATAACATTTAGCTAAAATTGACATCAGATGGTAGAGCTGAAATTATTAGTGACTCGCATCAATAACAATGAAGTAGGCATACAGGTTGTAGACCTAAATGATATTTTGCGCCTGAAATAGAAGTAGGCGCACTACGTACATAAGTGGCCACTTGATAATGTAGGCTGCAAAACAAAGATGATGAGACAGTAAAGAAAAATCATGACTGAAGTAGAGGCCTGCTTGACGTCCGTCGATAGAGGGATTCGAACTCTCGCTCACTAGAGCTAGGCTCGCCACTCTACCCCTGAGCTATGTCAGTTGACGAGAAGACATGTGCTGTAGCGATGCTTTGCCATTTTCAGGTGATGTCTGAACGCGCACGCCATTTCATTCGACCGAGGAGAAGAGCAGCTGAGGCGTCCATCGGGCTGTTATTCGGGAATACGTCTGATGAGGAGCCAGAGACTTCTACATGGGTGGGGTTGACTTGGCCGATCAGTTGAAAGAGGGTTACGAAATTGATCTTCGTGCAAAGTACAAATACTACCTTCGTTTGTTTTTCGACATGCTGGATATGTCAATCTGCAATTCATACATTGTTTTCAAAGATTGTGCGCATTCAGAATCAAAACTGTCTTCGAAGGAATTCAGACAAGTTGTTGTTCGATCACTCGTCGTGGCATCGTTTTCATCTCGCAAGAGATCGTCTTCGGAAACGGTTGGCAGCAAGAAACGTCGTCTGGACGTTCGGTCTGTCAGCATTTGCCGATTCATTCAAGCCAAAGAGGCCGTTGTCATCATTGCTCGACAAAGAAGACGAATTTTCGCTGAATATAAAATGCAGTGTGTGCAATGTTCATCTTTGCTTGAATTCAGAATGAAATTGCTACTATCGATTTCATGAGTAGTACAGCATAGGACTCCTTTGACGTCTAGTGGTCCATAATGGACCACCACCTACAGAAAATGCACAAAATTCATGTAAATAGATGTTTTTAGAGTCGAAACATGTTGTTTTGCTTCTTTATGCATAAAAAACACAAGACACAAGAAACATTGACACAAAATATTTAGTTTGATTGTCGTCCTTAAAGCGTATAACAAGAAGACGAATAAACGAATACAACAGCAATGTAATTTTGTCGATAACTGATAAATTTTTTCAAATTGTTTTTCACCCATCAATCAATCGCCGACTGCAGTTTGTGAGACTATTCATTGCCAGTTTGTGAAAATGAACACAGCTGTCGCAGTCCGTTGACCTACCAATCGAGCGAACTTAGGGAGCGCCACCTAACTTAGGGAACTGCTATGAATCGTTTAAACACACCAGCTAGGATTTCCCCTACCGAACCCCTAAGTCAGAATCAGTGTTTTTGAGCGAGCGAGCGGTATTTTTTCAAGTTTTTGATGAGCGGATGAGCGAGCGAAAAAAATATTCCGTGAGCGAAAATTGAGCGAGCGAGCGGTGATTTTTTGTCGTGAGCGAGCGGTTGAGCGAGCCATTTTTAGAAAAAACTAAAAAAATATCAAATAATCAAAAAAGCGAAATATTTGAAAAGTTATTTTAAAAATGGTTCCTAGTGCATGCGTGTATATAACTTGATTGATGAACAAAACTTCGTCACTTTTTTTCTCTTCTGTGGATCTCTCACTGTTGACAACATGCATTGAATGCCTGTCTGGATTATGCTTGCGGATATGAACTTAGCAAGAAGGTCTTTGTAATCGATGATGTGCTGAACATCTGACCATCGACACATCATTCATTCACATATCTTTTGAATCGGTCTCCCAAACGTCGCTTCGATCCATAGATGTACTAATTGTCTCCGGAATTGCACGAAGCCATTATGAGATGCTTTAATTTGATAGAAACATTTCGTTGCTGGAACATATCCACATGCAGATCCCTGAGACATTTCAGTATCGACAAAGGTGAAAGAACTACAAATTGTGGAAAAATTGAAACCAACCAAATTAGGCCTACACACGTACGACATATATGGCTTCCACTGTACGGTACATTGATTTTAAGACCTTCATTTTAACCCTATCCATACCGGACTGTGAAGCGCGTAGGACTGAATCGGTCTCCCCTTAACTTCCGTACCAATGTTTCAAATCACATGAAATTCACGGTACAACATATTTAGGGTCTAAGCTTTCTTATCGCGATGTTCATTTACTTCAACTGATTCATCTCCATGTTGCAAAAAGCAATTCAAGATTTAAAATCACCAATTTCGGCAGATTTTTTTTTAAAGTTGAAATTTTACCGAACTTAATGATTTCAGTGATAAATTTGAAAATACGCTAAACTTTAGGTCACAAAATTGTTGGACGGGCGGCTTATTTTTACGAGGATCACATCAAAAAAATCGGGAGACCGAATCGTCCCTATCCAGTATCGATGATTATTAAGTCGTTGAAAATCTTCTAATTGTTACATTTTTGAGTTTATTTTGCTTACATCCTTTCTCTGATAGCCTCCTTAAGTTAGAATAATCAGGTTTTGAAATGTCTTCTTGTTAGTTATTGATCTTTAACAGCTCATTTGAACAATATACCAGAAGCATTATCAAGTGAAAAGGAATGGTGTCCAACATTTAAAATAATGAGTAGCCATCAGTTGGAGTGATAAATCTTGGGTGACCATGCCGACTCCGCTCTGCTGCACCCTTTCTATTCCTTGCCACGGTGAGTGTCATTGCAAAGACATCTCTTTCAACTGTGATTTATATGCTGTACTTACAAGTGCAAGTAATTCTTCTTTCTTCACTTGAGATCAACATGTTGGACAAAGAATTGTTGGAGGTCAATAAATAATAGTTAGACAATTTAAAGATTGATTTTTCCAACTCGTTTCAAAAAAACCATTAATCAAGGTGTCAAAGTATATATTCTAACATTTTAAACAGCTTCCGTAATAATACTGCCTCGATTATACAGCTGCGATGATTTCTTTGTAGATAATCAAGTGCTGAGAGTTGATTACAATTAAGATATTGAAAATCGAACCATTTCAACTGTACCATACAGTTGAAATACATTGAGTTCAATTTAGGACATTGTACTTGCAATTAGATCTTTCGTTGTCTTATGCGTAAGGTTATTCATTATGCAACTTTCCAGGAGGTAAGTAAAATATTGCTCTTTCAAGTTTATTACGATTTTTTTGCGAAGTAAAATTCCTTGATGCGCTTCGTCTCCATGGTCAGTCGAAAGGCTCTTCACTTTCAGTCAATTTTACTTCGCAAAAGAATCAAAATCGTCCTTAATTTAAGCAGCGATATTTTTCCTGCCTCGTGGCAGTTTATACAACATTTGCAGTTAATTTGCTCTATCTTCGCATGTAGTCTACTGTGCTATTTACGTGCGGTGTACAGGCTACAAACAAACTTACTACGATATGCAGTAAGAAATAAGCGTAGTGCTTATGAAAAGTGGTCGCGAGTGTGGGAGTCTGGAAAGATGGACATTGGCAGATGGCTAAACTGCGGAGTTGAAGTTTTCAAGCTCTCATGGAGCGATTGGTGGAACATGGGCTACTGGCAGTGAAGCGGAAGCATCAATGGAAGTATGATGTGTTCCATACCCCTGCTAATCTGACACGTTGAGGAATACGGACCGACCCACAGTGTTACCTGTGTGACATGTCAATCCTCGTCGTGCCCTCTCTGGCTATCATGTGGCACTATAGAGAGCATGCTTGCTCCTGCAAGCGATTGGAAGCAGTCTCTCTCCCCCACGTTTGTGAAGTTAGCGCAACCACCCAAAGGAACCACTACTATCTTTAAATTTGAATTTCTCTTTAGCGACTGCAAATTTGTGGAATCTGATCAGGGGCTGAAATTGATGAAGTAGTATTGATATTGAAGTATTGATAAAGTTGTTTCGAACAGGATCTCGCTGTGCTAAATAATGATTCCGCTCGGCGGTTCCGCCAACTTTACACATGTCTCCCCTACAGGTAAGTAACAACGGGAATTGACTTTGTACCGAGTGGTAAAACCAATAGACGAAAGATTCATCGTGCGATCTGTACCGCAGAAGTAGGAAGTGATCGGAAGTGATCCACTTGAGTGGATAGACAGCTGCCAGATGAATTATCCCTATCTAACCAACGACCTCATCTAGTGTTGATCGACGCGATAGGGAAGAAAATGATTATGGGCGAACTAACTGTTCCCTGGGAAGAGAGCGTTAGGGAAGCCCATGAAGAGAAAACTGCGAAATATAAAGAACTGACCGAAGAGATTCAGAAGCAAGGGTGAAAATATGAGCTCATGCCTTCTGAGAGTGGGATGCCGCTATTTCGTTGCTCCATCGGTGAGGAAATTTCCTGTTAAAGCGAGTGCTTGAGTCTAAACACCACCATGAAGAAGTTGAGTGCAAAAGTGGATGAAAGTAGGACCTGGGCGCAACGAGCTGCTGCGGACCGACCATTGACAGATACTGAACTTAGTGGGCCGAAATCTCAGTGACGGCTGGCGCCAATGTGTCAGGTCGTTTTGGGTGCAGCATTTTCTGCTTCACATAATTCAGCAATTTCGCTTATCAAGCGATTCTTTTTATAGCAGATTTCCAACACTCAGTAATTAATTACTACTGAGTTGATTACTCAGTATACTCATACTCATAAGTCATATATTTTATCTTTAGGTACTTTAGGAATTATCTATTATTTTGTCGCGATTTCATTTAAGTTCATTTTCAATTGTCAACGCATTACATGGTTTCTTGACACACCTTGCGAATTTTCTCCAAGTTTTGCGCCAAGAATTGTATATAGGCCTACTGATTCGTGTGATCAGCATGTAAGATTAAGTGATTATTGCCCATTTCTATACATATGAAAGGAATTCTGTGGTTATGTACATCAAAATCTATTGTTTCAACTAATTGTCTGCAATAGCTACCTTCTTAATACATTGGTATGATGGTCTACATTATTTCATTGTGGTTCAAATTTCACTTAAAATGAAATGATGAATTTCCCTTTAACGCTTAAAAGGTGTTTTTTAAAATAAAAGCATGGAATTAGCTTTGAACATAAAAAGGTTTGTAGAATAAAGGAGGGCATTATCGAGAAATGAGCGAGCGAGCGGCATTTTTCGATGATTTTGAGCGGTGAGCGAGCGAAAGGATGATTTTGAGGAAATGAGCGATGAGCGAGCGAAAGGGTGAATATGAGCAAATGAGCGATGAGCGAGCGAAAGCGGAATTTCGATCCGCTCAAAACACTGGTCAGAATTCTAGGATAGAAATCCTATTAATTCTTCTAGCATGCGGCCGCTACATCCCAGTCTTAAATTAGATCTCCATATTGACTAATATTGAGCAATATTTTATGCAGATGCTTTTTCACCAATTAGCAAAATTTTCACTATTACTTACATACTACTGTTAAAAATTTCATCAGTGTATTGTTTTTAAAGATTAATTGGGATAGAAAGTTAACAAAAATAAATTTAAAGGAAGACATCATTAAGAGGTAAAATTTTTAGCAGTGATTTGCAAAATCCTCCAACGAAGAAATGTTTGAATTGATGTTAGATATATCATATCAAATTTTTTGAAAAATATTGACGAAGAAACGATGAAATTTTCACACACTGAATGACATCGCATTCCGAATTATTCAGTATGTTTGTGTTAGGATACTGCAGCCATATTCTGTCTTGGACAAGTTGGAAATATGGCAGACTTCTTTCGCCGCTTGGTCGGCACGTCAGAAGTATTTGAGATCACCCGCAGTTACATTATTATAATTAAAAATGTATCAATTAATCAAATGATGAAATCTGCCAGCTTCGGCAAGTTGTAAAAGAAACCATCTTGTTGGTTTCTTAGCTAATGAAAGAAAATTGATTCTCTAAGACGCAGAGGCATTGAAAAAGAAACGTGGTCTGAAATCTCGTGAAATAGAATTTATAAACGTTTATAGTGAAGCAATGGACAGAGACAGACGAAAGATGACTGCTGTATTCTCGGGTATTGATAGAATCAACATCATGTGGATTAGTCATCAGCAGAGAAATTTTATAATCAATTACTCTCGGCTTTGGTTATCTAGGTTCTGACAGTATCGAAGAGAGGGTTAACCAGAATAACAGAATGAATCATCAAATTGGTGGGCAATCATTCCGACATGTTCGATTCCTAGCCGGCAGCCCAGTTCTTGTGTATTTGGCCTCGTGAAGGCTGGGCATTGAATTTATCAAGAGAAAGTGGCATTGATACAATTGTGAATTAATTTGCTCTTGACGGATGTCAATGACAATTAAGGTGGCAACTGCAAACTCCGTCACTCTTGCGCAAGACAAATAGAACAAATGCTTGTACAGAACATGAGGGTCCAGCATGTCTTCTTATTCAAATCGATGAGGCGAAGACGTTGAATTGAACATCTGTTATATAAATCTGTCATTGCGGGTCAATCTGAATTGTTCGTGCGTAATCACTAAGATCGTTTTCAACTACAAATTTCTACTTGAATGTTATCCAAGTTTGAAATTCAAAAGGGCATTTTTTTCTATTTCGCAGTCAAACCTTGGAGAAAATGCTTGCTAGTGGGTGCGAGATGCCAGAATCAGATGGCAATCATGTGGGCATGAATATGCTGAATATTCTTCCAGATGGGTTCAATGATTGAGACGTCAAGATTTCGGAGTTCTCTATCTGTTTGTCCCACAGTAAAATACACTGCACGAGCTGTCGATGGCTGTCGGCGATTAAAGGCTCAAATAATTAAGGTGCGCCGAGACTCATCAACAGCTCGTGCAGTGTATTTTACTGAGGAACTAGCACTTTGTGAGGGACTAACAGATGGACAATTCCGAAATCTTGACTTACTCAATCATGTGGGCCTTGTGTGGGCATCGAATCCCATAACTTGACACGTAATCGCTTGGAAAAATAGCAACGAAACATTTCATTGGACGATATTCTCCGTCTGTTTACAAAAAGTTGTTTGAGTTCAAAATTTTGCGTAAGAAAATCTGTTTTCTCATGGAAACATATTGATTGCTTACATTTCCAGATTGTTGTATTGCTATAGACTTCACTTGCTCGATGGATGTCGATTCCCTGCTACCAATAATTGCTCTGACTTGACTGTGTCATTTGACTTCATTCGCATCTAGACGGTCGTGTAGATCAGTTTGTCTGCACTAGTTGGCATGCCGCGGGAAGCCTCGCGTGATTCCGCAATATAGGCATACTTTGCCGTTATTGCAAAATCTGCAATAATTTAATTCGATTGCAGTATTATTTTAATATTCAATTTATATATTCAATATATTCAAGAAAAAATATCTCTCCCTCTCAGTTTAAGACGAGCTTTTAATTTTTCAAAATAAAGGTCCCCACCGCGTTTTGTCACGGTGGACAGTCACAAGGGGAAAAATTTAAAAAATCAAAAAAGTCGTCTTTAAACTGAGAGAGATATTTTTCTTACATAACGGAAAACTGAATAATGAACTTCCCGCATGATAGCGGAAGATCTAACCATTTCATAACCCAAAAATTTCCTCATCTTCAGTTCCTTTTAACACGTTTAAGTCTCATCGAAAATAGTGGATATATTTCTAGTGACCAATATTACCATGAGTCGATAGGTTATAAATACCCATAGAAATCCGACCTTTCACTTTAAGTCAGAGAGAAATGGACATCACATGTTTGATGATGGTAATAGGCCTATCTATGCGCTCACTGCTAGATCTTTAGAAGTAAATTACTAAAATGACCTGCTATTGCTTTCATGCTGAACCTCAAGAGAATCTTCTTAAGCGTGATCATATCATAAGCAACCTGCCACGGTTGCCGGTATCTTCCTATTGTCAACGTACCACTGGAAGCCGCCATCGCTAAGGCACCGTTGTCTTGCAGCTCATATCCACGACGTCCTGCCGTTTTCAATGCCCATGGTCGGTCTAGTCCTTTGGTTGCTTGCAATAGATCCACGCATTTCGATGAGAATTGGCAAGAATTCTTACTCATTAGAACGAACTGAAGATAGGAAAATATTTAAGTTAATTAAGAGAAAAAACATGTCCGGTTGCAATTTAATTCCTACTTCGTGATCTTGTAGCGACGGCAAAATATCTTGTGGAATCGCACGAGGCTTTCGTGCGACATGTCCAGAGGCGTCGCGACCGGGGGGTGTGGGGGACCGTAACACCCCCCAATATGAAATTAATAAAAAGATTCAGGTAAAATGAGAAATTTCAGGCAAACCACCGGTTTGCCGGCGATTCAGCTCCAATATTCACTGACGTTGTTCTTAGCCACAAAAACACGTCTTGTCACAAAAACACATCGTAATGTCGGGAAATTCTCACCCTTTCTAGACACCAGAAAGTATATGGTTAGTTGCCGTTGATGATATTGATTTGTCACGCGAAAGCGGTCAAACATAGCGCGCTGAAAACGACCTGCACCGGGGATGACTGTATATGCGAGCAGGAGGAACAGTCGCCTCGCATTTTCTTAAAAATTGGAACATAAGGCGATGTGAGTTAGCTCTGCTAAATTTAAAATATCTAAGTGGAATTGAAATGTAATTCCAGTACCTTACCTATAATGTGGCCAGTGAATATTGGCACTGAATCACCTAACGCTGAAACGCCTGCAACTCATTCTGCCTAGCTGGGTAGTGTATATTTAACCGTTGATTGATATACGTGGTGAGATCAAAAATGATTTAGACTCGACCAGAAGGAATAATGCTACGACTTAGATATTTCACACTGGATGACTAATGGGTATATATATAGGCAACAAATATCGTATTGATAACTTTCATTGATATTTTTTCTTTAGTATTTTTATCGATTTTAAATGTTTAGTATTTTTCAGCATTCTAATTGATTTTTTCCATACATTTCCTAACTTCCCTCTGAATATATGCCACAAAAGTACAACAGCTAATCCACAAAACGTTAATTTCAAAAGTAAATACAAGTCATTTCTTCTCAATGTAATCCCCTCATTCTCTACACACTTGCTCCACCTTTTAGGAAGCTCTCGAAAAGCCTCAAAAAAGTCTCGACTTCTGGAATTGAAAGATTCCATCACTGCATCTTTCACATCCTCACTATTAACAAAACGCTCTCCCCTAAGATGATGCTTTAGATAGCGGAATAGGAAATAGTCACTTGGAGCTATGGGGATGAGGAAGCACATGAAAGTCTGAGTCCTCAATTGCAGTTGTAGTGGCCGCTGCAGTATGGATGGGCGCGTTGTCGTGTAGTAGATGAAGATTCTGGTTGCGGGGTTTTCGAACACTTTGACGAGCTTTACGAAGTTGCTCACAGTAGTACTCGGCATTCAGTCGCTGATGTCGGTCGACGAAATCCATATGAACAATGCCGCAGCTGTTCCAGAAGATTGTCAGCATCAACTGACCTTTGAACACAACTCACACTCGGTACTGCTCGTGATTGTTATAACAATCAAAACAACTGAATACATTGATGAATACAACTCAGACCCTATTGAAGTTTATGCAAGTCATGTTCGAAGTAAATGTATCCGTCAAAATACTTTCAAGAAAGGAAATGTATGGCAAAAATCAACTAAAATGCTGAAAAATACTAAATATTTAAAATCGATAAAAATACTAAAGAAAAAATATCAATGAAAGTTATCAATACGATATTTGTTGCCTATATATATACCCATTAGTCATCCAGTGTGAAATATCTAAGTCGTAGCATTATTCCTTCTGGTCGAGTCTAAATCATTTTTGATCTCACCACGTAAGATCTGGCTATTGCGTTGTCCCTTGAGGAGATGACGTCATCGTTACGGTGGATTTCATCGAACCTCATACCGACTCATTCACACGCGCACCGCGGAAAGCGCACGGTATGAATAAGGCACACCGTCTTCTCTGTGCGTAGAAGTTTATTGTCAACAGCGTGTTAACTTTCTCGATGCAAACACCGTCGAAAATTTCCTTAACAGTCCATACTACGGGATCCAATTGCGCACAAATTAACTTAACGTCATCGGCATTTCATTGGCCACTTAAATAACCACCAATTAAATTATTTTTCATTTATAGGCGTCATTTCCGACCGATTAGATGATTAGGTAAGTACCTAGTGTTGGATTTGAGCATGATAGCAGTAGGGGGAAGCTTTCGAACGGAAGTTTTTGGGTCAACGCTGCAACCAAAGCCGGAAAAAGGGTGATCAAAAGAAAGAGGACATTGATTCATACAGCACCACTATCATCCTCGCACTAAGAACGCCCGCGAATTATTTTGAAAACAGTTGAACCATAAATGGAAAAAGTAGGAGATAGGCCCATTTGATCCTTGAAAGGGACTCTCCAATGCATGCATTTGGTGCCACCCGCATTTGGTTAAATAATGCTTCAAATAAGGTGCGTGGATACCCTTGTGCATCAGAAATTCATAGTAGGTCTCGCATGTGAAGATCCACACAAACATTCCGCAGATGATCATTCTGTAATTTATTGTAATTAGACCTATAATGAATTCACAAAATTCGGGCTTCTGTCAATATTCACAGAGTGAAAGTTAAAACTTGATTCCCAAACTTGATTTTATTGATTGTGAAGAGTTCTATTACATTAATATGAATAAAATACTGTGTGAGAATAAATAATTATTTATTAATAAATTAATAATAATAATAATTATAATATAAATATTATAATAATAATATAATAATAATATAAAAATAATTGTAAAAATAATAAAAATAATTAATATGTATAATAATATAATAATAATATATAATATAATATAATTATAATATTAATATTAATAATAATTATAATTAATTAATTACTTCTAATTATTTCATTCAGCACTTTCTGCTTCTCGAATTTATTTGTTATCTTTATGAACAAAGAAGGTCAATTATTGATGATAAGACAATTAAGCTTATGAAGAATCGTGAGGAAACTAGGCCTGCGCCTGTCAATGTTGCTCATATTCACTAAAATAATGAACTGATGCTCAATCAATCTGGTTGAGGCAATGTAAAGCCTATCTACTGGAAATATTCTTCCCCCTCAGGGAAGGAAGGTGCATCTCCAGTGCCGGGGATGAGATGAGGCAGTGCAGGGGAACTTCCCCACTTTCCCTCCCCTCAAATCCAACACTGCAGGTACCTTTTCTGTAGGATATAAACATGAAACATGTTGGAATGTGTGTGAGTATGCGTGTGTGCAATAATCAGGCAAATTTTGGCTCTAAGTTGTAAATCAGGTAAAATTTAGCAAACACCCCCCCCCCCAATGATGTTTCCTTAGCGACGCCTCTGGGCATGTCAACTATGTTTAGACATATTTGAGTAAGTTCTGTCAATATGATACAGGGATGCAAGTGCAAATTGATGAAAAATCCGGAAAATGAGCTAGGATGCGCCTTTTACTTACTACTAACTTAAAAATTTCAATGATTTAGATAAAGGTGGCCCAGCCATGGTCCCTGTCATTCCGCACATACATGTATAAAAAAACTATGCATTCTGACCAAACGAACACCCTGCTCCAATGACACGTAAACTTGTAAAACAAAAGGTCGCAATAATTTCCGAAATATATGTTGTTTAAAAACATATTGAAATTTATTATGACCGACACGAGTACCGGTAGATGTCTCATACCTTCACACCTCAGCATTTGAAGTGACAAGATAATATCTTCAGAGGTGACTATACCGGCATACGTACATGTACGCTGCACATTTTAACTGAAATCATGTTCATACCTGCGTCTGAGAAAGTATAGGCCTAGGGGTTACCCCCTTAATTTTTATGGCATTTTTCAACGAATCCCGAGACCCAATGAAATCTTGGTCAAAAATCCGGAAATCCGGATAAATCCGGAAGTCTTGCATCCCTGATGATAACAACATGAAAAATTGCGTGACTTTTGGCACGCAATGATTTCAATCTCTTTCTAAACTCGCTTATCTCTCCACTGTTTTGAACAAAACTCCACAGAAAGGCTAAATCTACCTTCTTTTCACCGATTCTGTCAACCACAATGATTCTTGTAAGTTTTTGTCTACTCCTTTTGCTCCTTCTCTTCACTCTTCGAGAAATCACCATTTCACTCATTCCCTTGATCATAAACTTGTTGTCAAGTTTCCTAGCATAAATTGCTCTACTTAAACTAATAACTGTACGAAAACTGATGACTGTGGCGTTTCATTTCCTGTAAAAATTGTGAGAAGTTTTAGGTAAGAGTAACCAAGATCCTTTGATTCTCGCTCAAAATAACATAAGAAAGTTTATTTAATTTTGATAATGGTCTTGCCTACTATTTTCACAATAGCCTACTGGACGTTTTATTGATTTTGATGATTGTCAATTTTATCGTGTTGTAAGCCTGACGATGAGACACAATTTGGTCAGACGAGCTAAGGAATCTCTGATCTGATGAGCCAGATAGAGCCGGCTGCATCTGTAAAAGAGCCAAGTTTTCTCCTTTCTGTTCGGTATATTCACATGAACTTACTTGTCCTTTTCATTCTTACAGCCTCATGTCTAAATATGAACAGACGATGTTGTGATAGTTTTACCAATTTTGTCGGTGAATGTTGAGAGTTTTATCAAGCATGAAATTGAATATGTGAATAATTCAGACACATGGACTATCTTTGAGCAGTGAAAAAACCAAATGTATAATTATAAAACGAAAGCAGGTGATATTTTCTCCTTTGAACGTTATATAATTTTGTCGATCAATTAAAGATTCTTGGTATTTTTTACAACTTAGATCTTATATGGGACACTTGTGAATTATTTGTGTAAAAAAGCTACCAAGTGTCTTCATGTAATCAAGCGCATGAAAAGCTATTTAACAAAGCCTGAGCTCATTATGATTTATAATGCAACCGCTTTGTCAACTCTTGAGTACAATTCACCTGTACTAATCGGTATCAACAGAAAGTGCTCGGAAAAAATGGAAGTTCGGCGGCGGTACCAACGCATTATCTATGGAATAGATTGTATACAGTAACAAGTTTACGCCAATTTACATCAGAAGATATGTCGATGCCTTAAAAACTTTTTGTAATATTCAGAACTCAAATATCTTTTGTTTGATTTGGTACCTTCTACATTTGCCAGATCTCTACATCGTCAAATGCTGGTTCTGCCCTTCTCGTACTTTTAAGCCGTCAGTCATCATTTATATGTATATCTTATGAAATTGATTGTTTTTTATTGATTTTAAATGTAGGACTACACTTTCCATCCTATCCAAATCTGCTGCTCATCCTAAAGTATTGAATCCTCATGGATGACTTTTATTAATATGATGCACTTGCCGGTACCTCAGACTGGTCATTGATAGCGTTCTTGTCCCAGCTGTACCGGTACTTATTGTAAAGCTTCAGTGTGGTAGCCTATCTTTATTATAATTACAATGCGGAGAAGGCTTTCCTTTTTTTGAACGCATCTATTATACATGATCAACTGATAACAGTCAATTCTGAAGGGTAAGTCATGATTCAATTGCTTGGCAAATGTTATCTATGCTGTCTAGCACTGTTAGCGCGCTTCGATCCTATCTCACGACACCAATCACGGCAGATCGAGCTCTGTCTCAAGTCCTTATCTGGAGGCCCCGAATATTCTTCCTCACAGAAGATGCGAAGATGTTGGGCATCAGTAGGTCTATCTTTCAGGTGGTCCTGTGTGATCAAATTATTTGTCTCATGAATGAAACATGATATGAAATATTGAAGGAATTTCTAAAGGCATAAGCTACGAGAACGTGCGGTATATACGTTATTAGCACGGTTTTACTGGCTATTCGGCCAATGCAAGAATTTGAATTAAACGAGATGTAGATTTGGAATGGTAAATGGTTTTAATGTTCTTTCCACGGTTTATATTTAGTGCAAGCTCTCTCACTCTAAACTGTGCGGCACTAATTTAGGCACGAGGCCGAAATTTCGTGCCAGTTAGCGCCTAGTTCGTGCCTTTCTAGTGCCTCGAGGCACCAATAGGCGCCACTAGGCACCAAACCAAATATTTGTTTATCCAATGAAATCGAAGGAAAAATCACTAGGCACGAACTCGGAATTATGAACTTCATGCCTTGTGTTGGTTAGAATTGATGCCTAAATTTCGGGCCTAATTCAAGCGAAATTTCGTGCCCTAGAGTTTACAGTGTATAACTTAAATGGAATGAAATTTATCCAACTGTGGCGGATAGGGCATAATATTGGTTTTAGTTTGAAAGCTAAAAGACTGCCGTCAATATAATTAGGTCTATATGTGAAATTGACTGTAACTTTTAAAATGTGCTTTGTTGCCGCTCAGCTGATGAAGTCAAAATTAAGCTCACTTCAATCAAAATGACTTATTGAAATCAACTGTTTTTAGTAATCGGAATCCTCTCAAAGATATTGTAGGAAGAACCAAGTATCATGATGATTAATATTTTTCTTTTTGTGATAGCCTATATTCCAATCTGCACTGCTGCATCATCAGGCATGACTATGTAGTGTTCTATATGTTAATAACTCGTCCTGTCTAATCAGTTCTGATCTAAAGAGCATAAAGCGCTATAAGCAACCGAACTCTTCATTTAACAACCCCTCCACAACTGTGATATTACCTGGGGACACACTCATCTTAACATAATACTCTGTATCATTGACTTGACGGTCATCTTCCACCTGATGACCGTCTGTGACGGCTGAAGGGTCTCGCGCTTGTTAATAAAGATAAAACATCAGATCTCAAGGACTTTTATCATCCGTCTCTGATAAGAATTAGATAAGATTTCATGAATTAAATCAACTCCATTTTTAAGAACAGACTTTATGACATTGACAATTCGATGAAACTTTGCATGCGTTCTAGGTCTATGTAATAATGCTTCAGAAAAGTACTTTTGGCACACAGTGCACCGAAGCCTATAAAGATATGAGGACGATGGACTAGTCAATCTCAATCTTTGAACTCAGCACTTAGACATGTCCTTCACCAGAAATCAACCCACACATGCAAGTGATATTATCATAGGCGGATATACATTGTCAGCGCAAATAATTTGAGTCTCCCTGCCAAGCGTTGCTATAGAATCGTGTTTCCATAGAGCTAAACATTAGTAAGCCTCTTATCTATTGGGGAAAATCCATTTTCGTGTCCCTTATAAAACGTACATTGAAAAAGCATTTACATTTGTATACAACCCCAATTAAACAGTAGAAAAAACAGCAGTATCAGTGCTTGTGATGTGAAAAGAGATGTATTCAATTTGGCATATTTTCAAAGGATATGAAAATAATGTATGAAAAATATAAGGCGCGTTTCTATTATATAGTAACAATAATATCCATCCTTTGCACCATCAAAAATTCGTTGAAGATCAGGTTTAAGTCCTGATTTCCTTCATATCATTCTAATCTCCCATCGGATCACCCAGCCGACAGAAAACATCTAATTGAAGATCATGGCGTATAGCTTTTACATTTATTATAAAATTACGATAAATCACATCTTTCAGATATGTATGAGTAATTGACACAAATGGCGAGGAAAAGATATTGCTATCACCATGCGAAAACATTCTTCCTCTTTCATTAATAACGAAGGAAAAGGGAAGATAGACATGCGTCGCACACTTCATCACGGAAACTTAACAGCCAGTACGCAGACGAAATAACTTCCAATTGAAAGAAGGATTTAAAAGCTGAAAGAGGAAAATAAAAGTTGCCCACGAAAGAGAAGGTAATATTGTTCGGATATGAGAAGCTGCTGACCGTGTTTGGTCTTGTTCACCCTAGAAATGTACACAAAATATGTTATCATTGTCATGGAATGTGTTAATATTTAATGCATTAAGTTCGAAACGCAAACAATATATAATGAGGAGGTAAAAGATTTCAAAACTACAGCAAGTATCGATACAAATGCTCCCCGGCTCAACTATACACATTTGGCCCCTATAACTCGGTCTCCACGGCCGGCTTACCCGACTTAGGAGAAACATTAAAATTGGCGTCCAGTCCAGACCCCGGTCGGGGGGATAAGTGCGATGGTGTTGACGTTCTCGAAGTGGATTGGGGAACGAATTGGATTATTGGTTCCCGTCCACACACAAAAGTACAAGCCAATCGCCTGCCAGTTCGTGAATCTGTCGGATAGATGGTTCGACGAGGAAAGTTGACATTTTGTTCAGTAAACCGAACCAATTGGGAATGTAAGTCAGGAAAGGCAACTCGCAAGTCCACACCATGAGCCAACATCTTCCTTTCTGTTAGACCTAAAAGTGATTGACGGGAAGGGCGGTCGAGGGTTGAGCTACTGCTCGAGTCCGGTGTAAGACTAGAAACAGAACCAAATTGTCGGCCGTTACTCCCGACGGATGAGATCGAGCCACGTTGCTGGGATAACCGACTGTCGCAGTTACTACCCAAGGAGGAAGTAGAGCCGGACGGTGAATGGTTGTTCATCTGTTGAACAACACGCGGTTTTAAAGGAGCTGAAGCTCGAGGCATTGGACGAGGTGGTGGTGGATAATTCGGGCGGACTGTAGGCAAGGAGGAATGTACAGGAGGCCTAGGCGGGGGCCTTGAGGGAGATGGCAGTTGCATCTGTCTAGGGTTTGCGACAGGGGGGCGGACTGGAGAAGATTGATCACTACTGTCTGATTCACTGTCACTGTCATCACTGCTCGACTCTGTTTCATCCGATTCACTCTCGATTTTTCTCTTCGCTTCTTCTTCACGACGTCTTCTAGCTGCGTCCCGTTGCCTTCTCGCAGCTTCTTCTTGCTGACGCCTCGCAGCTTCTTCTTGCTGACGCCTTGCAGCTTCTTCTTGCTGACGCCTTGCAGCTTCTTGCTGATGCCTCGCAACTTCTTGCTGACGCCTCGCAACTTCCTCTCGTTTTCTCGCTGCTTCTTCTTGCTGTCGCCTCAAAGCTTCTTCTTGCTCTCGTCTCATAGCTTCTTCCTGTTGCCTTCTCGCTGCTTCTTCTTGCTGTCTTCTCGCGGTATTTTCTCTTTCTCGTCTCACATCTTCTTCTCGCTGTTTTCTTATTGCCTCCTCCCTTTGTCGCCTTGCAACGTCGTCTCTCTGCCTTCTTGCATTCTCTTCAGACTGTTTCTTCGCCATTAAAGTCTCCTTCCTCTCTGCCTCTTGTCGCGCATGTCCTTTTTCACTGTCAGTTCCAGTTTCTTCTTCACTGTCACTCTCTGACCCCGACGAGGATTCGCTGTCTTCCGATGAGTCAACAGTGTCATTGTCTGAGTTGTCTCCGACGCCATTCATCTCACCTTGACCGTTTACGACCGGAATGGTTGAAATTGGTTGGGAAGATACCATTTCTATATTGTTGGAGTTGATTATTTCTTCGCCTCCGATGGGCAAGGTTGCACATTTCTTTACCGTTCTTCCTGTTGTTCGGTTAGCGATACTGACGACGATGACAAATTGCCGAATCGTGTCATAGTCTGAGGATGCCGTTCGCATTGATTCCACAGATTTACCGAAAACGGAGGACATTGTAGAGTTGTCGACAGAGATATAACAAGGAGCCAATCGCAAGTCATTGTCAGAATCATTAAGAAAGCAACGAGCATCATGAAGATCGTAGAAAGACAGGAGAACGAATCCACGTCCGAAGGCAGCGAGCCCAGCCTTGGCCAATCTGGCGACGGGTCGTCGATGATCGCTGTTGGTGTGAATACATCGGATGATTTTCTGGCAGGCATTGGTCAGCCGACTGCAAGCACAGTGAGCCAGGTGACTGTTGCGATCCCAATTCGCGCATAATTCACTGCAGTAATAGGTGTAACAGGCGGGGCATGAAGTGTACGTCTTCCGCGCAGTAATAAGAAGTCTTTGTTGATTACATTGTTCCCGGACACATTTCAGATACGGACGACCTTTCTCCGACACAATGCCGGCGTGCAATAACGACGGTCCAACGTGGGAGTTTTCATCACCCGAGAGAAGAACACTTAGATCTGTACCTCGATATTTTGGTTCGAAGAAAGCTGAAAGGACTTCGTCTTCGTCCAACTTCACTTTCTCCTCTCCGACCGGCTTCTCGTCCGTCAAACCGAAGTATCGAATGGCATCACTGACTGCATGGACATATTCCCGATCCTCTTTGCGTTCAGAAGCACCGAGAGATGGCAAGAGTTCGAACCGCTGCTGAATGAAATCACGCATCGCATCGCCTTGGCTTGAATCCGTCCACTCCTCGTGTGTCGAAGTCTTGTAGTGATCGGATTCGATTATCTCACCGCCCTGCCGGACAGCGGACTCAATCACGGTCGTTTCTGTTACCTTGACACTGTGATGCGGCGAATCAGTCTTCTCCTGACTGGATTGAGGCCACGTCCGAGAACCGATGTAGCCGGAGTCGGGAGATGATTGACCGCCATCAGCACTTCCGCAAGGTGCTTCACTGAGACTACCTTGTGCAACGATCTCCGAGCGCTGAACTGTTCGAGTTTCGATCATCTTCTCTCTCTTCACCTGTCAATGAGAAAGCGACAAAAGTGAGAAATAATCCAATTTCGAAAACAGCATATTTAGTATCATTCCTATGGGTTATTGCGATCATTCTAATTCATGTTTAGGTCATTGCTAATGGACACAACCTCCTAGCTTATGCCAGTGACCGTCCTTGCACTAAGGTGCATAATGATCCTACCATCTGCAGGCGTTGATACCATGAGGCAATGACTGCTATTCCTAAAGCAAAGCCGCAACTACGACAGCTGCATGACAACTGATTTACATAACACTCTGTATTCGTACTTTATTCATCAATTGCTCTTGTGGCTCTGCCAAAATTCATGCCTCAATTTGCATTCATATCTTGAATGAATCAAAAATTGTAACATCAGATGGAAAATACATCTTTCAATCAATTTAATCCTGCACTAAAAGTGGCACGCAGCATTTTGTTACAAGTTTCACTATTTATCGAAAATCCAGCAGCGAGCTTTCGGAAATACTTTTTAACGATTTTTCTAAGTAATACAGCGTGTAGGATGATACTTGACACTATCGCTCCGATTTCGTTAATTTAGTGCTGAGTAGGTCCTCTCCTGAATTGCGACTGTAAACTTTATCTTTATCGCTTCTGCTATTAAATTACCAGCTGAGAATGAACCTCGGTGAGACCGCAACAATATGATGATATAAAATATGTATATCTTTGAGCTGACGCTGAGGAAATATATCCAGTAACAAAAATAATTGCAGTATTAACACTCAACAAAATACAAACTATCATTATGAGGTTAGGATGCAAAGCTCTGATGATTGTAATGAGCATATAAATGTATCATAGTATTGAATATCCCAGTAGCCTAACTCCACGAAGTAAACTATCTATGCAACTATTGCGACTATTTCAGCGGATATTAATGCACTAAAAGAAGCAGTATACTCAAATAATTATTTCGATGGTTGATGACATTTTTTTCGCAACCAAGCTTAGCGCCTCGTTAAAAATCAACTTTGAGTATATGCTTAAGGCAGACGAACGGCATCGTATTTATTTCCAATGATGCTCAAGTGTTATGCGCAGCGATTTATGAAACGTACTGTCTTTTTTCTGCTAGCAGGCCCTTTGCTCATGTACATAGAACTTCAACACAATCATGCACCGACATCGGCTTCACGCATTGACTATTGCACATGACAGCAAGTTTTGTGGCTGGCTAACTACAAAAAAAACTTCAAACAATTTCTCATGGATTCTTAGGATTTGACTAGGTCACAAAATTAAGTCCTCTGAATGCCCCTGTCTGGCTATGTATGTAACTCCCCACCCCTTCCCCGGCAAAAATCATTCGAGGATTGAAGTGAACGTCAATACACAGCAAAGGGATTGAAAAACAGTTGCGACGTAAATTAACATTCCATCTTGCATTCCAAAATGCCATCTTAAAAAGATCAGTTCCTTATTTTGCAAATACATGTATAATCGATAGATTCATCCCATCAATTTGTTTGACAAATTACTGCTTCTCCAATCTCTATATATTTTCCTAATGGTAACAAATTCCGTTGCCACTTTTGTGCAAAATCAGAAACATCAAAAACATGATTCACTACACGAAAATCTATAAATGTGTCCCAATTATTTTCCGGTCGATGTCTTATTCAGACATAGAAGCTATGGAAGTGATCACTTTTTTAGCGTTTTCCGTACATAGAAACATAGTCTATTTCGGGGAATTTCAGTTGATTATCTCAGATATTAAATTCTTACTCAAAACATATAGCAGCGATAACCTAGTATGAGAGCTTATGAAAAATGCAGCTATTTTTAGCAATGGAATTGTCATCAAACTGGCCTCTTTCTGTTTTCAGAATTATATATCGGAGTTTCACACTTGCTCTATTTATATTTTGCTAATTAGCTAAAAGATGTGTAACTGTTGTGCTATAAACAAATTGCGCAATCTTATATCTAAATTATCCTGATTATTTTCTAGAAGAAAAATTTGACAAATTTTCCATATTACATGGAAATTAATCAACTTTCAGAATATTTGATTCGGTCAGAAATAGCTATAAAAGGTTATGATTTGAATGAGTGCTGTCTGTCAAATCATCATGAAATCAACGTTTCCTTTCGAAAACAACAGATATTTCACAACAGACTTATCTATACTCAAAATCAATGAATGACTAAGGTACACGAAGTACTGTAACTCTTTGAGGCGACGGATTTGATAGAAATCAAAATGAATCATTTTAAATTTTTGTGTTGTAGCCGAAAATATTGATTTTCTTTAACTGCTGAATCGAAAATTTTCCTTGCTACCAACTATAAATGATTATCTTGTTTACAGAAAGTCCTGTTATCTCTACTAATTTCAATCATCAACCAACGCTGTAGAGGCAAGTGCAGTCAGCATCATTACAACTAATGGTGTCATGAATTCCATGCAATTCTGTACACCAGTAGTCGCTACTCATGATAAAAATTAATCGTCGATACTTGTTGTGAGTTCGGTTCCATTGGTGTGAGTACAGCATTCTAAAACATCGAACTTTCACTAGCAAAGTTGGATAGGTAAATGGTTTTTACATCGATCTATGTTGTTGAACTGTCTTTTCCCTTAACTTCTATCATTCTTACCTAATAATGCATTTACATGTTGGCTCTTTCATTATTTCAGCATATAAACAAAACCAAATATTCATGATTATTTTGCATTAAATCTAAGCATGAACTATAAACAAACATAGCATTTGCGCGATACTTTATTCTGCTTGCTGATTCTTCCTTTTATATTCATGTTTGAGACTTAAGTTGAAATATAGAAAACTATTCATTGACTTACTATTCTACGCCAATGTAGATTTATTTGTGTTTCCCAGTCCTTTTGATTAGAAAAACGTTATTACCTATAGGCCTATCTGAATCACATATAACTGCACAAGTATTATGGTCATTATCAATGAAATAAACTGAACTTTGATTCATTCACTTCTTATCAGGGCTGGGACCGGTTAATTATTTTTGTAGCCGGTTAACCGGTCAAAATTGGTTAAATGAGGATTCCCAGTATTTATTAAGTTGTCAAGGTTTATGGACATTTTTCATTCATTATCACAATTATTCATTCACAACTATCGACAATAGTTCATTATGCAAGATAAATCTAATCAAACGTCGCAACCGATTGAACGTGTTAAGAGAAAGTGTAACCGGTTAACCGATCCCAGCCCTGCTTATGTTTAAGGTTATATTTAAGAAAGAAAGTCAAGTTATATATTGTAAATTCGTACAAAAGGTTGGTCAATATATTTCGACTATTTATACCATTAACCATTATCAAGAAAAGAATGAGATAAGCAAAATTTATGGCAAATACAAAAGATTTAAAATTTGATGTAGAGAATCATAGAATTAGCACCGTATTGACTTATAAACATGAATGATATCTATTATGCGTAGAGTGGAAAGATATCTGGCAGCAGAAATGTGCTGCCAACCAATCTTAAAATTTTTGGTTGGGAGGTTGGAGAGAGATGGGTTCGCAGCACATTTCTGCTGCCAGATATCTTTCCATTCTACGTGTCTATTCTAAGTCAATACAGTGTTAATTCTATGATTCTCTACATCAAATTTTAAATCTTTTGTATTTACCATGAATTTTGCTTATCTCATTCTTTTCTTGATAATGGCTATGGTACAAATAGTCGAAATATATTGACCAACCTTTTGTACGAATTTGCAATAAATAACTTGACTGTTTCAAAACAGTTTTCAATTTCATGAGCAGTCAAGGCATATTTCCTCATATTTCACTATGTTTCAATTCAACTCATCATGATGAGAGGAAAATATCAGTGAAATTTTAGATTTTGATATCGCTATATTATGATATTTGTCAGCAAATATGACATGCGACCACTGTGATACTAGGTATAAGTTAACAATTACAATTTTCAATGAAATCATCTTACCTGTCGAACTGTCCGTTTCGGAGCGAAGTCGGCAGCATCGAGTTGTATCGGTTCAAGAGGTACAGCACTCTTCAGTATTGTCGCCTTTCTCGGCACAGTGTTGGATTCCACACTCACATCAGTTTCATCTTTGCCACCGTTGTAGAGATTCGGAAGGCTGTCGCGCAGCTTCGATCGAATCGGTTGCAGTTTTTCATTGAAACTGTTTCGGAACTTCTGGCTGGGTAATTCGAATTTCAACGATGGTGAGTGATCGTCTGTTTTACGATAGTACAATGAAGGATTCGGCGTCAACACACGGGTTTCAATCACCACTGGTCGACGGATGGAAGTGCTGGCGGAGGCAGAATGTGGACGTTCAGGCCTCTGCGTCCTGGAGGAGACTTTCGGACGCGATCTCTCATCGTCGAGCGGAACGTTGTCTAACCAATGAGGAACATTTAGCTTCGTCAATGACTTGGCAATTCTCAGTTCTGTTTGAGACTTGGCTTTCATTTCCAACCTCTCCCTTAGAGTCATGCCCGGCTGTTTGGTATCTTTGTTGAGAGGAAGCATCATGCTCTGTGTGCGGTTGAGGTGCTGGTCAAGCTCGTACGTCTGTAAAGGTGTGGGAGACATAAGAGGACTGCTGGCCATTAAGTCAACCATACTTCGGGCCTTCGAAGGTACGGGTGGAGCAGTAGCCAAGGAATCTACATCCGTCTCGATCACCAATGGCTCCTCAGCGTTCATCCCAGTGTCGATGTCCGTCTGTAGAAGAGAGGTTAATGACTTAGCCGTCGCCGCAAAGAAAGTCTTGGCAGGATTTTCATTGTCCGGTGGTTGAGGACTGAAGACGCCGGCGTTGAGGTCGTAGAGAGAAACAGAGAAGAACTTGCCCGGTGCCGTGTCCAATTCTTCGTAACCGTCGATGGCGGACAAATCCTTCGTGGAAGAGCGAATGGCTTCGTCGATATCGGTAGTTCGACAGCTCCCTCGACGCCGACGATGATGCTGTCTCTGGGCTGTTTCATCATCGACAACTTCCTTCAAACGAGGAGTCGAATGATTACTCACACTATTTGGCGACGTACTCTGCCAGTTGATGTCTGAATTCAAGGCTGCTGCCAATTTCATTTCAACTGGAGGAGTGGCTCTCGCAGCATTCTCTGAAGTGAAGAAATCGCTACGTTGCTTTTCCTGACGCTGCATCAGTCCGTTGCCTTTAATTGGCGTTGATGGTGACGTCGCGAGACTGCTTCGCGTGTAGCTATTGGTGCCATTGGGTGACAGGTTGACTGGTTTCTGAAGTACAGACCTGTATTCAGGTCGAATGCGATGCTGTGATTGGGCACTGCGATCCTCTGGCGATGAGGAGCCGCTGCTATCACTGATAAACGTCGATTCGACCTTGCCCAGTGGTGCTGAGGTCGGAATTTTATGAACCGATACATTGCTCATCTCTACGAAGTGAGAGCCATTCTGTGCGTCCGAACTGTGTGCTCTGATGTCCGCACGCCGAAGAGAGGATGGAGGAAGCTTTGACCGTTGTTTAGAGAGTTTGAGCTCCTCAAGACTCTTGCGAACTTCAGAATATCGGTCATTCCGAGTGAAGGGCCTTGGACTGTAGACAGAGGGTGTAGAGAGGTCACGGTCTCGTTTTACTTCTTCTATCACATCTCCAGCCATTTGACGCGCCTCAATAGGGTCCCGAGTGTGTTTTTCCAGAACCTGTAAAAAAGAACACTATCAAAATTTTCTGAAAGCTACAATGGCAAATATTCACACAGCTGCAAGTAACACGTGTGTGAAGTTAGCGGAACCACTCAGCGGAACCATTTTTTATTATAGCTTAATTCTATTCGAAACAGCTGCTAGTTTGTCAATTTCAGTCTCCTGATTACGAATCTGAGCTCAGATTTCACAAATTCACGGTCGCTTTTGAGAAATTCAAGTTTAAAGATAAAAGTGGTCCCGCTGTGAAGTTAGCGGAACCATCCAGCAGAACCAATTGCTGAGTCTCGCTGATTGACGCAGTAAATCAATTTCTTTTGGTCACTACCCGATCAATTTTGTTGTGCTGATCACGAATATGTGCCTCATCTTTCAAAACAGTGCAGATTTCACCCGGAAATCTGAATTTCACTTTTTCTGCAAGCTGATTGTGAAGTTAGCGGAACCATTTTTCAATACAAAGAATTTCTCAGCGAAATCCATCCTCTCCTACTAATTTGAAGCTCCTAATCACAAATCTGTAATCAGATTTGCAAAACTCGCCCGCATTGCAAAGATATTCCTCTATCTGGGTCCGCTGTGAAGTGCCCGGAACCACCTACTGGCATTAAAATTTCAAATTCTAATTTTTGCACAGAATCACTGCAATAGACATACCAAGAGAATGGAATTGCTTCACTGATCACGGTTTGCCGTCCGATTTCACGGGAGAATAAGTACTTGCCGAGAAAAATGGATTTTACGGTTATCATGGACTTTTCTGCAAGCTGATTGTGAAGTTAGCGGAACCATTTTTCGATACAAAGAATTTCTCAGCGAAATCCATCCTCTCCTACTAATTTGAAGCTCCTAATCACAAATCTGTAATCAGATTTGCAAAACTCGCCCGCATTGCAAAGATATTCCTCTATCTGGGTCGCTGTGAAGTGCCCGGAACCACCTACTGGCATTAAAATTTCAAATTCTAATTTTTGCACAGAATCACTGCAATAGACATACCAAGAGAATGGAATTGCTTCACTGATCACGGTTTGCCGTCCGATTTCACGGGAGAATAAGTACTTGCCGAGAAAAATGGATTTTACGGTTATCATGGACTTTTCTGCAAGCTGATTGTGAAGTTAGCGGAACCATTTTTCGATACAAAGAATTTCTCAGCGAAATCCATCCTCTCCTACTAATTTGAAGCTCCTAATCACAAATCTGTAATCAGATTTGCAAAACTCGCCCGCATTGCAAAGATATTCCTCTATCTGGGTCCGCTGTGAAGTGCCCGGAACCACCTACTGGCATTAAAATTTCAAATTCTAATTTTTGCACAGAATCACTGCAATAGACATACCAAGAGAATGGAATTGCTTCACTGATCACGGTTTGCCGTCCGATTTCACGGGAGAATAAGTACTTGCCGAGAAAAATGGATTTTACGGTTATCATGGACTTTTCTGCAAGCTGATTGTGAAGTTAGCGGAACCATTTTTCGATACAAAGAATTTCTCAGCGAAATCCATCCTCTCCTACTAATTTGAAGCTCCTAATCACAAATCTGTAATCAGATTTGCAAAACTCGCCCGCATTGCAAAGATATTCCTCTATCTGGGTCCGCTGTGAAGTGCCCGGAACCACCTACTGGCATTAAAATTTCAAATTCTAATTTTTGCACAGAATCACTGCAATAGACATACCAAGAGAATAGAATTGCTTCACTGATCACGGTTTGCCGTCCGATTTCACGGGAGAATAAGTACTTGCCGAGAAAAATGGATTTTACGCTTATCATGGACTTTTCTGCAAGCTGATTGTGAAGTTAGCGGAACCATTTTTCGATACAAAGAATTTCTCAGCGAAATCCATCCTCTCCTACTAATTTGAAGCTCCTAATCACAAATCTGTAATCAGATTTGCAAAACTCGCCCGCATTGCAAAGATATTCCTCTATCTGGGTCCGCTGTGAAGTGCCCGGAACCACCTACTGGCATTAAAATTTCAAATTCTAATTTTTGCACAGAATCACTGCAATAGACATACCAAGAGAATGGAATTGCTTCACTGATCACGGTTTGCCGCTCTAAAAGGAAACATTAAACATCAAATCACATGACAAAACTTATAATAAAATATTGCACAACCCGCGCAACCATTTTTCATTTCGAGTGTGCCACTCCTGAAATGCATGTTTCTAGTACAATTTGGGGTCGCTGATTATGTGCCACGCATCAGTTTTACTAAATTCGGCCTCCTTCACTCGGAAAACTAAATTCAAAGTTCAACTACATCACACAATAATTCCAGCGCAACCACTTTTCAAGTTGAAATTACTCTGCTAAAACGCCGTTTCACATCAAATAAATAGCACCATCGGGTGTGCCAGGTCAATATTCATCAGAATCGACCAAACACTCGAAATGAAAAATGGTTGCGCTGACTCGAATTGATCTGAGCTTCAGCTCGATCATGTCTAGGCCTATACATGGCAGGAAATCATGTGTTTTTGAAGGATGATATTTTCTGATTTAGCAAGTGAATAGGTACGAGTGTTTGGTCGATTCTGATGAATATTGACCTGGCACACCCGATGGTGCTATTTATTTGATGTGAAACGGCGTTTTAGCAGAGTAATTTCAACTTGAAAAGTGGTTGCGCTGGAATTATTGTGTGATGTAGTTGAACTTTGAATTGAGTTTTCCGAGTGAAGGAGGCCGAATTTAGTAAAACTGATGCGTGGCACATAACCAGCGACCCCAAATTGTACTAGAAACATGCATTTCAGGAGTGGCACACTCGAAATGAAAAATGGTTGCGCGGGTTGTGCAATATTTTATTATAAGTTTTGTCATGTGATTTGATGTTTAATGTTTTCTTTTAGAGCGGGTGAAAGACTGCTTTTGTTTGATTGATTCTGATGAATGTTGACCTGGCACATCCGCTGGTACTATTTATGTGAAGCATAACTGCCTGTGTGCTGAGTAATTTAGATTTCAAATTTGGTTGCGCCAACTTCACACTTCGGTGAAATAAAATTTTGAAACTTGATTTTTACATGAAGATCGATTATTTTTAGTAATTTTTTGCGTGGCACATAATTAGGCATGGATATTTCATCGTTTGTTATGAGTTTTGTTGCTTGATGCGCTAAATTTATGAAAGTCAGAAAAATTGGTTGCGCCAACTTCACAGCGCAACCAATTTGAAATTTGAATTGCGTTTTCTGGCCAAAGGAGGCTGAATTTCGTGAAACCGAGTAGTGGCACATAATCAGCGACCTCGAATTGTGTGGTTTATGTGATTTTTGGGAGTGGCACAGTAAAAACAAAAATGGTTGCGCTGAGTGGTTGCGCCAACTTCACACACTGATTTTTTCATTATGCAAGAATCGCACTTATTAGCAAGTTTCTTATCTTTTATCACCTCAGGATATTATGCAACTAATGAATTACCAATCCGCTGCAGAGATTTGACAGCATGGAACCGAAAAATGTTATCCTACTAAGACTTTATGTTTTTTGATACGAAATGAATTAATATGCACAATAGCTACAAAAGCATTGCAATCTTTCAACAATGAAGCGATTCTGAATCCTTTTTAGGACAACATGAAAGTTTTTCTTTAACTAACCTCGTAATTACAAACAACAAACATGGAGAAATTAGCGTCTTCTTCAAACATCTAATGACTTCAGAGGCACAACACATGCACGAGAAGGAAAGCGCACAAGAGGTAATTACACATTGTGATGGTGCAATAGAATTGTGCTGTAATAAATGATGGTTCGGCTGATCTGGAGAGGGTTGGATTTTTTCTGAGATTCCGATGAAATCCTTGAAAACTGTAAAATCCATTTTTCTCGGCAAGTACTTATTCTCCCGTGAAATCGGACGGCAAACCGTGATCAGTGAAGCAATTCCATTCTCTTGGTATGTCTATTGCAGTGATTCTGTGCAAAAATTAGAATTTGAAATTTTAATGCCAGTAGGTGGTTCCGGGCACTTCACAGCGGACCCAGATAGAGGAATATCTTTGCAATGCGGGCGAGTTTTGCAAATCTGATTACAGATTTGTGATTAGGAGCTTCAAATTAGTAGGAGAGGATGGATTTCGCTGAGAAATTCTTTGTATCGAAAAATGGTTCCGCTAACTTCACAATCAGCTTGCAGAAAAGTCCATGATAACCGTAAAATCCATTTTTCTCGGCAAGTACTTATTCTCCCGTGAAATCGGACGGCAAACCGTGATCAGTGAAGCAATTCCATTCTCTTGGTATGTCTATTGCAGTGATTCTGTGCAAAAATTAGAATTTGAAATTTTAATGCCAGTAGGTGGTTCCGGGCACTTCACAGCGGACCCAGATAGAGGAATATCTTTGCAATGCGGGCGAGTTTTGCAAATCTGATTACAGATTTGTGATTAGGAGCTTCAAATTAGTAGGAGAGGATGGATTTCGCTGAGAAATTCTTTGTATAGAAATATGGTTCCGCTAACTTCACAATCAGCTTGCAGAAAAGTCCATGATAACCGTAAAATCCATTTTTTCTCGGCAAGTACTTATTCTCCCGTGAAATCGGACGGCAAACCGTGATCAGTAAAGCAATTCCATTCTCTTGGTATGTCTATTGCAGTGATTCTGTGCAAAAATTAGAATTTGAAATTTTAATGCCAGTAGGTGGTTCCGGGCACTTCACAGCGGACCCAGATAGAGGAATATCTTTGCAATGCGGGCGAGTTTTGCAAATCTGATTACAGATTTGTGATTAGGAGCTTCAAATTAGTAGGAGAGGATGGATTTCGCTGAGAAATTCTTTGTATTGAAAAATGGTTCCGCTAACTTCACAATCAGCTTGCAGAAAAAGTGAAATTCAGATTTCCGGGTGAAATCTGCACTGTTTTGAAAGATGAGGCACATATTCGTGATCAGCACAACAAAATTGATCGGGTAGTGACCAAAAGAAATTGATTTACTGCGTCAATCAGCGAGACTCAGCAATTGGTTCTGCTGGATGGTTCCGCTAACTTCACAGCGGGACCACTTTTATCTTTAAACTTGAATTTCTCAAAAGCGACCGTGAATTTGTGAAATCTGAGCTCAGATTCGTAATCAGGAGACTGAAATTGACAAACTAGCAGCTGTTTCGAATAGAATTAAGCTATAATAAAAAATGGTTCCGCTGAGTGGTTCCGCTAACTTCACACACGTGCAAGTAACAGCACTGCCAGAATGTCATCAAATGTCATCTTAAACGTTATCTATCCTGCACATGAAATGAAAAAAGTGAGGAAGTTTATAAAAGCGTTCATGGCTTTATCAAGTAATCTTATGGCCAGAGCAGTTGACATTACTAGTGGCCAAATTCACATCCTTTGACGCATGGAGTAATCTGGTGTGATGTTATCGCTCGGCAACTTATTGAATAACTATCTTACTGTGGATGCTCATTTAGTAGTTGAAAACTGCGTGAGCTTCAAATTTTGGCATCTCATTCGTAATCCCCATCCAGGGACAAAAACATATCTTCGATATCTTGCATCAAAATTTTAATTTGACGTCTCAACTTTGGTGTTACTAACTTCAGAGATTGAAATTAATATTTTAGAAATTCGTAATTTAATGGAATGATCTTTTGTATTTTGTGACTTTGAGAGATTTCACTAAAAATCCACGAAACATGTGATAAATGGAATGTCCAAAGAGTTTCGAGTAAGTGTGATACTAGCACAGGATGTTGTCAATCATGAATTCTCTGAGGACAATAAAACATGAAAATAATTTCTTGCATATTACTGTGTGCACTGTACAATGCGGAACTCAGTGAATTTGATAAGAAATTGATTCATCTGTTAACAAAAAACATTTATGCCACCCAATAAAGCGGTTTTGAAAGAATCGAAATTCAAGCTTTCAGTTCACCTTGAAGCAGTCACAAGAAGAGATAGTCACGGGTCTAACAATCAACATTAAATAGAAAAGTACGAGATGTTTCATCCACTGTCTTCGTGTATAGTTAAATTCGGATATATCTCGGCTGTTTAGTTAGTTTAGTCATTCTAATATATATAGACTGTAATCATAGAGGAAGGATATTAGGTAGAGTGGTAACTCCGCATTTATTTAATCCCCAATGTGCATACACATTCGATTCTATCAAATGAACTCAAGGAGGATACAGTCGGAATTGTTTCCAAATGTGAGATGTGCACATTCTTGCAGTTTTGAAGAAATCACCACGGAATTGAGTAATCATGATAGTATAATGCAGAAGGAAATGATATTATTTTACAGATCGTCCGTGTCATGACAGCCTTGGAGAGGCAATGTTTGTTGAATTAGCAATTCGATGACCTGCTATTGCTTTCATGCTGAACCTCAAGAGAATCTTCTTAAGCGTGATCATATCATAAGCAACCTGCTACTGGTAGAGCAAAATCACATAATCAAGGACAATGATTTCAATTAACTTTGAATGATGTAAATGGGTCCACATCACCATTCAGATTCAAAAAGTGAAACATTAATTTAGTGAATGATAAATTCATGCCGATGAAAATTGAATTAAAAATATGAAATTTCAGCCACGACAGCACAATAAGATCTCGACTTTTTTATGAAGACTTCCATTATAATGCCGTTCATTAGATTTCCTTGATCATCAGCATAATTTCCGTTTAGTTACGATGCTTGTTAGCGAATGTTCATTCCTTTTGATATCAATTTTTTTTCATACTACTTATGACGGGGCGTCATGTCAGTAGTATTTAAATTGGCAAAAATTTAGCTTTTTCAAAACTGCTCAAATAATTTTTTGGCCGCAGGAATGTAATCTTCGCAAAAAACTGGATCTTTTCATGTAAAAATTGTCACTGTATACAGATACTTTTTGAGTCGACACTCTACCTATATATAAATACTCTATGACTGTGATGCTAGATTATTTCACTTTTCCTCTACGCACGTAGTATAACAATGATATTGATGACACGTAGTTTGATAATTCTCTATGCACCTGGACATTCATGCTGTAATTTTGAAAACTTCATGGTACTCTAGGCCAATGGCCAAAATCAGGTTGCCAAAATTTTCGCCTTGCGGCTTTATCAATGACAGTAATAAATCCAATGCAGAGCGCTATGAATTCGCATGACTGCATTGGATTTCTTGTTGTCAATCCATCTGCCATTGACAAAGCCGCAAGGCAAAAATTTTGGTCTGAAAGTTTTCAAAGCTACAATATGAATATTGATGACAATCTTTATACAAAGATAAATAACTTTCTACATAGTGTTAGCAATTACAATAATCCGGAAAGTGCATCCCACGGCTGACTTATCAAATAGATCAGCATTCGCATACAATGTGTTTGTCGGAGAGTGAAAACCAATATACAACATAACTATTTAGTGAATTAGACCAAATTATTTAGTAATTAAACTGTGACAGCTTCATCATTTACATGTGCTCTTTGCTACCACGTCGCCTAAGGACTTCGATTTCGTCAAGTACAAACATGGGATTGAGGAATAATGGAACACATTGATGACGTCCGGCAAGGGCATGACATTTTAAAAAATTGAACAATCGACTGTTGCAAAATATTTCAAAAGAAAATAACGAATTTATTTCAAGGATTTGATGGATTATAAAGCTGATGACTATCTAGTGGAAATTGAGTTCCGGTATACAACATAAAGAATCGCGGTACAGCTAGAGACTTGTGGAGACTTGAAAAATTAGCGACTTGTGGAAGCACTATTAACAATCAAATCCATCATTAACCAAACTTTGCATTATGCTCTTAAGTTGTAAACATGGATGTACTGCATCGAAAACAGGTCCTTACTTCTATTTTGATAGCGAAAAAATGCAACAGGGTTAGATAATCAAAATTAGCCCATCTTCACCTCAAACTTGCCGTCATGTACCTGCTATACGGAAATGAAATTGTGCAGCAACCGAAATTCACATCACTCTTGTCAACAATAGAGAAAATGTACAGAGGGTTTGGCAACCTCCACTCCCTTATATAATCGATCAGAACCGGTTTTCTTCGAAAATATACTGCTTACAACGATTAAAGGACGTGAATCCAGTCTAACATAGTGTAGTCTAAAGTGGCTGTGTTTGAAATTCAAGGTGTCAAACCCTATGTACATTAACTCCATTAATATTGATTGTTGTTAGTGTGGTTTGGCTTGAATTACTGTACAGTTTCATTCCCATGTGGTAAGTAAATATCAGGATAAATAACTAATTTATCTGTAACTTTTTCAATTAGCAGGTTACTCTATTATATACGGGGAGTAGGTCCTGAACCCACCGCCCCGCCCCTCTATTTTGATATTGCCTTAAAACTACTAATCCTAAGACTACTTTTTCTGACTGTTTACTGTTAATGGCATGTCTACCTGATTTTATTGCAAATATGTCATCCTAATGTCTTGTGTAATGAGATATACTTATGCAGAGGAGGAATCACGATGAGCTACGACAATTTCTAACTAAACTGGTACAACAGGTCACTTACTCCTTCTGCTACTGCTAACGTAGAATGTCCATGTTATTTCTGACGACAAACAAAGCTTGGACATTTAGGCTACAGAAATGCAAAAGAGCATGAATTCTAATTGGACGGAAATGTTTTAGCATGGACCATATCAACTATCAACGTCATCTGGATCATTTAAAAAACACGAACGACAGATTGTAGTGTTGTTTTGTGACTTCTTTTCCTAGGATAATAAATGAAAATTAGATGACCGAATCAGATTTTGATCTCTATGTAGCGAAATTGCCTTTGTAGCAACTAGAAAACGGAAAAGGAATTTTGGAACAGCGGTTTTGATTTGTTTTTAGGTGTCATGTGAAGGCGTCAAAACGCCACTCTTGCGTCAAATAATCACATCCTTCAATTGACGTGAAATACTTTCCTTGGCTAAACTGCATTCTTGTTCTTACAACTTTGACAATTTTAATTCAGGTTTACACGGTGCACAATGTCATATCTCACAAGATCTCAGGTGCACTCTCAATAAGGTAAGCTGACTGCCGACGCTTTTTAGTAGCTCCTACAGTGCAAATTTAAATGAGATCCATTGTGTTGGAATCTAAATACAACCTCAACAAATCTCGTCGACCCACATACTTTCTGAGAGAGGTATTTTCTGATAATAATCTGCAGAGGCTTTCAGGGGTAACATTTCCGTGCTACCATAAATACTGATTGATGGAATACAGAATCTATCTTAGGGTGACAAAAGTCGCGATCAATTCATGTATCTGAGAAATAACCATAAGAATAAAATTTACTTCAATTTTAAATGACTCACATAAATCGGCAGTATTTTCGATGTAAGCTATAAATGGCGCTCGTCTTCTGCTCGTGGCGAAGTCTAGATCACGAGATGGTTTCCTCTTTTGATAACAGCCCAATAACTATTCATGTGAGTGAATTATGAAATATTCTCATCATAAATAATATATTGTAAAAAAACCACCTAATCCACGAACATTTTAATTAAATAAGCTGAGACTTTAATTTCTGAATAAGAAGTATTTGAGACATAAATTGTCATAAAGATTGGTCCAGTACTCGAACTACATGTGTCGGCTTCCATCACTGGAGCCGTGAATGAAACTACTTGCTATATAAACATCACAATAGTACGATGTCCAAAATAGTAGCCAAAATTTACCACAAGCTGATATTTTGAAGAGAGTTGATAAATCTTTTGGGTTTTCTAACATACTTAGGTGAGGCACAAACGACATTTCGGTCTTCAAGACAATCGCATTTTCAGTATTTCAGTTTACGAACTTACTTACTTCATATGCATTTGTGAGCATTTATCTTTTACATTCATAACCAGCTACACGGCTATACTTCATTAATTTTGGATGTAGCTACAACTCCTTCATCATACATATGCAGACCTGCCAACCTTGAAACATGAAAATCCGGGACAAATTTTATTACCGTAACTACCCGCGTATAGGACGATACCATGTATAGAACGCAGTGGATATTTGACCCCAAAAGCGATGGAAAGACTGTGTGCCTGCGTATAGGGCGCATCCTAATTTTAATCCTTAATTTCCATTATTTTTTATAGAAACGGTGTCATTAAGTTAAGTCATCTCCATTCAATTGCTACGATCGCAGTGTGTGCTGATTCATGACTCACTCATCCTGTCAGTCAAAAATATTGATATATTGTAAATTCAGATAATCGAGAAAATGTACAAATATTGCAAGAATGATAATGCATAATTGACGTTTACAGGTCAACAGTATGGTCTCAAGTCTCTTCAACAGAAAGATCACAAGATACATCCCACCTTATTAACAGCATTCGTCGCAAAAACTGGAATGCAAATTTGGAAAGCACTTACTACCTTTTTAAACTCAATAGAAGGAAATACATCCGGGCTACATAATGATTAATAAAAGAGATCAGCGTGAAAAGACAATGCCACTAAGAAATCCACAAACTTCATCATCATGCATGTTTCCTTATCTTAGGATTATCTTAGGATCGCGCAGCGCAAATATTTGAAATATGCGTTCTTAAACGATCTAGAGTTCATCTTAGGTCAATAAATTCAAAATTCGGGACAGTATTTTAACTTTTCCGGGACATCCGGGACAGCTCCAAAATCCGGGACAGTTGGCAGGTCTGCACATGCTTCTTTTTATGCTTCTCTACTTAAACTTAAGCTTGGTGTATAGGCTCGACCTCTTTCCTCAACCTTTGGTCAAAAGTCTAAAAAAAGTTTGAGACAAATCATCAACTTTTTCCGTGACAAATCGCAAGAATTCGCACACCGACGTCTATCCATGTACGAGTCAAACGTTTTCAATGTCATCCTTGTGTTCTTAAAATTACATGACAATTTATGGTTTCATGAAGCAATAGTGCCCAGTCTTGCGACGCACAGAAATTTACTATACACCAATAAGCCAATAATATTTCGTTGATCTGGATTTATTTTCAGTGCCATTTCGTCAAGGCATATTCGCCATGGAATTTTCATTATCGTGATATCTTAGGCTCATATATAATCATGATAATGTTTTAGCATTAATTGGCGAACAGAAGAATTTATTAGTACGGATATTTCCTTTTAATTCCAATTTTTATTTTAAATCAATTTCTTATTATAATTCTAGACATGATTTTGGATCCCAAGATTAAATTCTAGTCTATATTTTCCAGCTGAATTAGTCATGTTTTAAATTTCCACTCATAAAAAATAGTTTATTTTTTTGTCAAGCCTTGCAAGAAGTTTTTTGAATGTCATTAAAATACTCACAATTCAATTTCTAGACCACCGTCGACATGGTTAGTCAGGTTTTTCTGCAAATATTTGCTAGAACAACGTTGCAATATATAACAACTCTATACTGTCGACTGGAGAAAGCATTGTTTAAATCAACGTTTCAGTGCTCATATACAACACAAAGAAAATCCATTAAATTGCATTTAAACAGTCAAATGTGAACGCATTGATAGTCGATAATCTATAATGAGAATTTACCACCTGTCAGAACTGACAGTAAATCTCCAGAATTGTCCAATCATGTCAGCGGTTCCAGTTATTTCAATCGGAAGTTTGATTTATCTTCGTTAATAGACACCAAAAGTTGATCAGACGTCAATGTTTTGCATTTCATTAGTCATTAACACTGGAAATCAATTGACAACTTGAATTTCAACAAGAGTATGATGAGGATCAATATTTACGTATGTTTGTCTGAGCATTCATTTATGTGTAGATCAGATCAGCAAGCTGGTGCGATCTAATTATGCCTTGACACGAATAAGGACTTCCGTAATTATAATATCTATCAGAACAGCACGCTACATTTTCCGTTTAACTGTCTGAAACGCTACAGTAAACTCAATATCACTATGCAAACATCACAACATACGTTCAAAAACAGCTTCAAATTATAAATGATCATGTATAATCATCGGCAATGTGATGGCTCAACAGCGGCATGATATCTCCGGAAAAAGGTCGATTCACGTCGCTAGACTGTTTTTGAGCATTATCGATGAATGTTGAAACACAGCAAATATGTCAATCAGAGTTGGAACCGGGACCACTTTTGAGGTCATAGCCCGGCCCCTAAACCTTAGGCCTGTGACAATTTGGAATTCTGAAGTCCAGGCCTGTGACAATTTGGAATTCTGAAGTCCAGGCCCAAACCAAGTCCGTCCGTATATTCAATTTCAGTCCCATTATAATGACTTACTTGACTTGATTTAAATCCCGTCCGATAAAGATCAGGTAAGCTCCCATAGTGCGTGTCGATAACTCTACCATGATTGGCGCTCTCTTGCGAGGCGATTCATTTAGGCAGATGAGATTGTTGTGTTTGCCGCTCTCAGTTGCTGCCACCATCCAGACCGTGGTCTTCCTCTCGACCTTCCCATAAAACATCTGACGGGGTAATCACTCTTTGTTCATCCGTTCTACGTGTCCAAACCATCTTCGCTGGATGTCTTGTGCTCTTTCCACGATAGTTGCCTTCATTTGTGCCATCTTTCTCACTCTTTGATTAGAAATCCTCTGCTGCCAGGTCATTCCAAGTGTTCTTCTCAGGCAATACATTTCAAAAACGAGCAGTTTCTTCTCTTGTATATGTAGTGCATCAGTGATGGATATTAAATATGAGTCAAACTATAATGATTACTATGATTATGACATCTGTCATTAAAGAACCAATGTGGTATATTGAATATACTGCCTATATGCAATGTAAATTATCATACGTAGAACAGTCACGCATAGCGTATATGCGTACCACATCATGAATAAAGCATATAGATTTTTAAATAATGATGTCTCGTTTAGTAGAGTATAAATATCGTAAACAGTGGAGCAACCAGGAGTTTCGGAATGGAGCGGCTGTCACATCAAATTATGTACTTTATTAATGGCTGTAAATGCAATTATATAATTGCTAATTAATGGATTTGGAAGAAGCCAAGTATGTTGATGTGCTTTGACAAAATGAAAAACTCACTGATAAAATTCGATCTACACTCACAGATCATCGTCAGACAAATGAGTGATAGTTTAGGTAAACATAAGATTCAATAAATTGAATAGATAACAAATATATAAATAGGAATCACATCACGAGTGCAATCCGATAACAAGTAATGCAGAGAACACAGTACAAGCAAGAATTAAACAGTGAAAGGACAACTCAAATCAAGCAACAGCAACATTTTTGAAAGTAGCATTATAGCACATGATGCTGACACTGCCAACTTGCGCCAGACAGGAGCATACTCGTATTAAGAGAATGAAGCCAGAAATTAGCAGAAGAAGAGAACTTGGATAATTAGGTTCCTTCCATTTCATTTGTGTTCATCAAATTTTATGTCAGACTAGATCTTGTGATCCACTATTGCTGATCAACTGCAATCCACCGCAATATGTTTCAATTGCTCTTTGAAATTCCCTTCGTACCTAGATATAGGCTTTGCCTTCATTTGTCATCTAGTATCAATTCTATGTTACTATTCCAAATAAATCAGGTGATCCTCGTATCCGGAATGGAAGCGTGATGAAAAAATAACCTTCTGCGGATACTAAATTGATTTATTACGATAACCAATATTTCGCCTTGCGGCTTTGTCAAGGTTACAATAGATAAAGCAGAGAGTGGTAAAAGGTGGGCCTATTTAAACAAACTTTGAGTACAGCTAGAAGAGAAACATTAACTTGGATGAACCCGTTACATGACAGTGTCTATATTTAGACCTTGACATCCGTTCATTAGGGAGCCTGCATGTTGCCGAATGTACATAGCTTCTAACGTGAGTCTCTTTTGAGTAGTATTCAATCCACGATGCAGTATCGTCCATGAAATAGGCTGCGAACAATTGGGATGAGTCTGCAGATGTTGAAAAACAGCAATATTATTCTGTGAGAGATGTTCTTTTATCCTTGACTTGATGCAACGAGCTGACTCGCCAATGTAAATAGCACCGCATGTATTGTACACAATTTGATATATGATATTTTTTGAGTGACACGAGTTACCCGTATCGTTCAATTTGCAACTTGTGCAGCTATCATGGTTACCATCTATGTTACTATCTTCATCTGCTTTTGCTTGAATTTTATGTTTGCGTTAATTATGATTTACATGTCTGACCAAAATATATGAGCACATATCAAAATACATTACATGAGAACTTCTTTCCATTTATCCGAGGATTCTATTTTAGCATATTTTTCCTTCTTATGCTTCATTGAGCCAAAGGAATTTTTCCTCAACTTAAAGCTCACCACTCGTAAGCAGTAGGTTTTTCTAAAACAGTACTCCACATTATGCAATATCAATGAGGAACTCACTTGGAAAGCTGCTGACTCCAGAGTGTGCATGTCATCCATTTTCGCTCCGTCAGTCTTTGATGCGGGCAGTTCGTGCGTCGTTGTGGCGACCTGATCACCAGAATTCAGCCAAGAGAAGATATTCTCTCGCTGTTCAGGCTCCGAAGACTCTATTGCAGGCAGACGGGGAAGTTGGTGAGCTTCGGTGATGGCTACTTCTGAAAGCGCTGGTTTGCGAGTTACTGCGATCGAAACGTTGTCCGGGTGAGTTCCTTTGTTTTTTATCGTACAGGACGTAGAGATGTAGATGTGAAGATCCTCAGACGTAGGCGAATGTGGGGAAGCATTGGCAGTGGCAATAGAGGCGGCTTTGGCTGTAGCTCTTGCTGCTGCGATAGAAGCGGAAGCCCCGGTAGCTTCAGCTTTGACTTCAGTGGAGACAACAGGTTTGGTCTCCGGTGCTTCGGTGAAGTTCGCCCCTCGTCGAACAAGTGCGCGAGATGAAGCGATTGCCACCACAGGTCCTGAAATGTGTAAATAATGACTGTCAGCTCGCATTCCTAACATTCTTATTCGAGGCATGCGGTCAACCGATTTTCATTGGCGCATTGTCTTTCATTTGGCATCGTTTCAATGATTGCGTGATTAAGAAAAGTGAATTTCGATGATGGTAGCAGGAGCGCTGTCAGTTATCATTGGAATATTTAATCATTTAGAGTTCAACAATGATATTTTCACAGGCTCTGCTGATAAGGCGCAAATTAGTTCGGTCAACTACGTTACGAAGTCATGTTGAAGTTGGAAGGAGCAGTAACAAATGATGCATTGCAAAATGCACTGAGCATTAAGTGTGGCTCGTTAGGTAGCTAGGGATTATTCATCTAATGAATTCAGTGAGAGAGGCTGCCATTCGTTGATCGAAGAACAAGAAATCAAAGATCAAATCAATCGATACAGCATAGATATCTAGACAGCCAAATGCCTATACATTGAACTTCATAGAAATAGATTGTTTATCTGAAGTTGACTAGAATGGAAATTGACTCAAGGTCGCGGCACATCCGGGGGAACTAAGTTGGGGCATGAACCACCAATGAAAAGCTTCGATTTACTCATTTGACTGATTCTAACCCAATGACACAGACGTTGGCAGGTGCATCTAAGTGAAAATGCGTGCGATTTATGTGCCGTTATTGTGCATTGTATGAAGCTTAATTTCCGTTCTAGAGTTTTTATTGTTGTCAATTTCTATGTTGAACTTCGACTGGAAGATAGGAACTCCTGCATGTGATATTTTCATTAAATCTTGATTTCCATGAGTTATTGATAGTATTCATCCACTTTCGTGATGCTGCACATGAGAAATCTCTGAGAGAAATACATAAATTGATAATGAGATAATCATCAACTCAACTTCGCTCGATTCTGTTGAGAATTGTGATGGTACTTCACCCTACAAGTACATAATTTTCACATGATCTGCGTCCTTGCTGGCACTATCATAGAATGAAGAACATCAATCTGGTCAACAACTTACTTCAACAATATTGAACATTCAAGTGTACGACAAAAATATTTTATCAATTACTCATCAAATGGAATGTTCAACACGTTTGGACACGCCTGAGCTGATAATGCAGTCACAGGCTGCGTTGGCAGCACGCATTGATTTTCAAAGAAAAACGATTGAAGGTTTAACGTCACTGCTTCCACAATGTGAGCCTGAACCGCACTGACATAGTCTTTTTAGGCGTTATGACACTCACAATCCGGATGCCCTTCCTGCCGACGTCCAATGATAGTTTCGGGGTTCGACCTCTAGACCAAAATATATATAGGCCAAACACTTTGCCACTGTGCCACGGGTACAGCCATCCATTTATTTAATTAGAAACAGACAAATTTGAGCAAAATGTGCTGCTTAAATGATATTTCACATGAAACTACTCCCTCAGAAGACTTTTTAGATGTATTTTCTGATAATCATTTTTAAATTTAGACATATTTGATATTTAGATATGAAATCAAAACATGTCCGAGAGAATGAGAATGGAGATGGATGTAGATTAACAAACGCAATGAGAATAACAAGTAAGTTTGCATGACAAGGTCTTATTCACGCGTTGTATTGTGCGAAAAATAGATCTTTTCATGGCGCGTTGTGCTATGACTACATAACTGTCTTGTTTTTCAAGGTTTCAAGCTTCCAGAAATTGAAAGCATCCTTTACAGATAGGCTGTTCAAAAGTTTTACTGCTCCAGAAAATGAAAATCTCTCGTAAAGCTCAGTAAGCTTTTGAAGTAAATATTGCCACAATATATTCTCTTTGTGAGAAAGTGTGGACGTGGACAAATGCTGACTTATCCCGGCACATTCGAAATGTACAGTATTGAAGTAAAATTGTATTCAGGAGAAGTTGACCTACCTAAATTGCTAAAATTTGAATACATTCTGAATCTGCATGGCATTTATGATACAGAGGCAAAATTAGCAAATGTTATCATCTGTGAGCTACATGTAGTTCCATTCCATCAATCTTTGATAGTATAAAATAGATCTTAAAGGATTTTTCATATGAGATATCAATCACTGAATTCCAGTCACGAGGATGTTTCAGTAGCTTGTGATGAAATTGTCAGCCCTGGGCATTGATGACGAATTAAGAGAACAATAAACATTATATATATATAATTTAAAAAAGGAAGTTGTTATAGTAATATAAATCATAGCAATCACTGTCGTCTAGCATGCCCTCAGATTACTGTCATTAAAACTCTCTCCAGATGGATATTATTCCTACATCATATTACTTGAAGTCTCATTCTTGCAAGGTTGAATAACGCCCTTGAAATCAGGCATTCTGAAGTCATGAAATGACGACACAACAGACACACCAGTTGTCAATGCTCCATTTTGATTCCTTGGAAGTGAATGCTTCATCATGTTGTACAAAATCCGACATTTCGACTTTTTGATTCAAAATGGAGCGTCTCCTGAGAAGCGTCTTGTTAACATGGATTATGATAAACCTTCAGAAAGGCAAATAAATGAAAGCGCCTTTTACACTTGAGTAGGGTGTATTCAATTGACAATCAGTTATCTGCAGGGCAATTTTTTTATGAGACGTTATATTTTTAGGGTAAGGTAATATTCTCATATTTTCTGTGTCTCATCATATTTTGATCATTTTGCTGTAGTTTTAGACTGTTAGAGTTGTCGGGAAGTAGACATAGAAATGACCGATGCTTGTAGAATGACGCAATATTGGTCTTCTCAGCAGCCGATGCAGTCTGAGGACAGTTCTAATGCGTGCATTGCCTATAGACATGACTGTTACCGCCTCGTCTGTCGTCTGCCAGCCAACCGCTGCTTCGGTACAGCGTTCTTCTCCATATTGAAGAACATGCTGCGCAGAGACAGACCTTTTTTCAACATCAAATGAAGTAAAGTACATTACTACTTCGTACAAAAATCGTTTAAAATGAATCGTTTTATTTGCCTTAAATTGAACTTTTTTAACTTTTTGCCTGAAATGGAAGCACAATTTTTGCTATATTTGCAATTTTTAAATCTTGCCAAATTACAATTTACGATTTTAAGTTCATATTTTGGTCACATATTAAGTTTTTTAAGTCATTTGTTTACATTCTAAGCTTTGTTAGGTCATATTTTTTCGATTTTTAGGTCAAGAATTGCCCTAATTATCACTTAAAAAATGTAAACTTATTCTTTCCAGCAGTGGAAATTTTAATTACTTATTTTACACTAAAATTGTTGTCATTGTGTTTCAACTTGAGATCTCAAACAATTTAGGTCAGACAAAAGCCTTTCTCAATTCGCTTAAAGGACTCCTTGGTAATTGTCTCCCTGCCCATCTCTCTCATTGATTTGCGGTAAAAACTATCTGAGATATCGAACAAAACAAAAAGAAATGCAATGTTATCTTCTTATTTTATATTTACACATGATGTCACTCTTTTATGTTTGATGTTAGAATCATTCATTTATGGACATACCTGAGTAAAATCTTTAATTCCATACAACAGTGACTTTTTCATATTAGTTTTGTGTTATCATAGTGGATTGAAATAAAAATGACAGATCTGTTAATAGACCACTTCAAATGGCGCCATATTTCATGATCAAACAGTGATGTTAAAATTTACAATGCTTGTGAATGTCACGTGCTGTTTATAGCCCTGTGCTTTTCTACTACAGTTAATTGACACAGATATTCATGCGATCACAAATGTAAACGAAAGCACTGCCTATCTATCGTCTCATCTACATAAAGACTGATTATATTTGCATCACCGCAAAAACTTTCAAGTCGTGACATTTTATCAATACTTTCTTGAGAAGCACCGACTCCAGTCAATACGGTAGTAATGGTTCCGTGTAATCCAATAACTAAGTCACGCAACACGGTTATCAACCTAGCAAACATGCGGAACACTGGAACTGGCAATATATCATCACTACGAATAGCAATCGAATTGTGCGGAATAACAATTCAACTTTTCAATCAATTACTTTGAAAACAGAACCAGAAAAAATGAGTTTTAACATATTCGCATGCTATTCTATTAAGAGCAAATTCCTCTGGTGATTTTCATGCCATTTATTTGCCAGTTTTCAGTGCATGCCCGATAAATAGTACAATGAAGAAGAAACAAGAGGTTTATCCTCTTTCTACAAAATTCTACACTACCGCTGAGGTTATTGTCACTACACAAGCTAGGTGCATTAGATAATCAGATATGCGCGTTTTTGCGCTAGAAATTTCGAAAGACACTCTAGTAAAAGTAAGCAAAGTATCCTTATTCCTGGCATTCATTGCTGAAATATCAATTATTACATTTTCATTTATGTCATTCATATAAGTTAATTTTTAATCAACATATACATGTATGTGGAATATAACATCAATTTCACTCATATTGCTATTTTCATTGTCAAAAATATCTGATCTTCATTACTTTGCATTGTATTAACGAATATGGTGAAAACAAAATTGACTATTTCACTCTACCAAAAGTACTGCTTCACTTACCGGTGACCAGATGAAAACAGTTAGCATTCTGTGAACAATAACTTCCTTTAAAGTGGTAGATCAGGAAGCAGTGAGTACATAAAACGCTAAGCGAGGCAGAGCACTGGACTGGTCCTAATAAGGTCTCACGAAAACTCATAGAAAACGAATGCACGAGTGCACAAAATTGAAGTAGTTGCAATAATATAATTTCGTGAAGTTTCCGGAAAATATAGAGCCATGAGACACTAACTATATCACAATGGAGCATATCACCGTCTTATTATTTCTTACAACTGCATCATCACCCACTGACTGTATCACGCTATTACTAATTCACTTTCTCAACATTTTACGACTGCTTGGTCAACATAATAACAATATTAATTTATTATGTTGTATAATGACTAGACAGCGACAATTTAGGTGAATCACCTAAAATGATTTTTTTACCTAAATTCCGGATATTTTGTAAAAACACATAAATCACCTAAATATTGTCATTACGACAAAAACTTGATATTTGATTAACTCATCTACATGTACTCACACTGGAAAACATTGAGAAAATCGTGGTAACGAATTACTGTTATCATCGGAATAATGAGGACATTGATGAGTGATTCTGGATGGTGCCACATGTTTCAGGTCATAGTTTCTAATAGTGTTTATAGAGTTTGTATTGCATTTGAAATACAAGTAATTTTGATCTGTTTGACACATACAGAATTGTACAGTTGAATTGTCAATATACAATTTGAAGCATATATACTTAGTTGTTAATGTTTGATCAGTGCAGTTGTTATAGCTTGAAATCCAATCGTTCCGAATCGCGATTAAATCTAGGACTTACCTGTAATTTTCTTTTCTCTAATTCTTTTTTAAACTTATGCGTAGATTACTGTCGCGGTATTTGTTTACAAATTAGTTACCGAAAAAAACCACAACTCATGAAAATAAACAAAAAAATACCATTGCTGTCAATGAATCTAGATATTTTGATGGATTTTTGATTCACCTAAATAAACAACCTAAATTTATAAATATTATTCACCTATAAAAAACCTAAAATGACAAAAATATTCACCTAAGATGTCGGTGTCTAATATTGACCCATGCAGGAATACTCGTCAACAATTTGTTCAAGTCTGAGGACATCTTTCTATCTCATGCCCAGGCGAACTGGCACTCCGCAATCTTTGTCAACATTCATTTGTGAAGACATAACTGCACTCGCTCGAATTTCCCGATTATCACAGCGAAGACGTATTTTTCTAAGTCAATAAACATGACAGGAAATGTTACATGAATAGAATAATGAGTTAAAGCAAAATCTACATCAGTTCAGTCAGGTGACTTCTAAAACCAGACATGAATGAGAAAGTATCTAAAGAAATCATTCGATACATGCAGACATGTATCAGAATTAAAAATCAAAGCAAGTGTAGCAAGCGGAAACTTCAGGAAACATTACCGCATGAATCGCTACATCTGACATGGCGCAAACTTCCTCACTGAGAGCTCCCCGTTCATATCTAATCTATGAAGACGGCTATTTTTATGGTACAGTATTCACTCAAACCATGGAAACAACGATTGTAACTGATCGATCCCCACAACTTGCGATTTTTAGGATCAGATTGGCAGCACCAAACAGTAACATGACTCAACATTCACAAAAACGGCATATTCGCTCCGATCGACCACAGGAGGAATTTTCCATATAACAAGCTGAAGCATTCGATCAGAATTAGAAATCCTCAGATCCGTAACTCCTAACTGACTTATCACGACACCATCTGTCACTTAACAATAAACAGCTCAGACAAAATGCAATTCTTCACAACCAGTGATTATAAATATTGATCAGGAACCATTGCAACAAAGTTATGAGTATACATTTGTCCCTTCCTTATCTAATACGCCTTTACACAATAACTGATCAAAATCCTCAGCCGCTGAGACTTAGTAACATTGAATTCTGTCACGCAACTAATTCGCAACAAAGCAATCGATGTTGCATTAGAAAGTTATGTCATGTGATCTACATGCACAGAATTAATGTTAGAAAACCACTGAAACTTATTCTTTTATCCGATCTGTCGAGTTGACCAATGAATTAACAAATGAGAGTAAGTGAGCATTAAATAATACATCACGTTTTGGGCAGAAATTATCAAAAACTGAGAACTGTCATATCTTCTGTTGATTAGTTAATGAACACGCATTACTCCCGAAAGTCAATATTGGTGCTGTTGTCAAAGATAGAAAATTATTTCCTGATTTAGACTGCTTCAATGACACAATGTGACATGGATTATGATGGTTACAAATTCGACCAATAATCTCTAGCCTCCGTCTACCTATATTGAAATGACGTATCCTCAATTTCAATGAATCATAGAAATAAATCTCTTTTGTATTAAAGGACACTTTAAAAATTCAATTTGTCTGAAGTCATAGAAATAGATTGTTTAACTGAAGTTGACTAGAATGGAAATTGACTCAAGGTCGTGGCACCGCCGGGGGAACTAAGTTGGGGCATGAATGACCAATTAAAACCTTCGATTTACTCATGTGACTGATTCTGACCCAATGATGCAGCCGTTGACAGGTGTATCTAAGTGAAAATGCGTGCGATTTATGTGCCACTATTGTGTATTGCATGAAGCTTAACCTCCGTTCTAGAGGTTTTATTGTTGTCAATATCTATGTCTGAAGTTAATGTATCTTTGCTGAATTGAAATCTAGTTTGCCTTTTTTAGCAAGAAAATTATTAACATTAAGCGACCTCAGATCAGTGCCATATTTTGAGATGGGTGATGTCGTCTTCTTCGACAGTTTAGGAGACTTTGAAGAAACAATACGAAAATGACTATGACCTCTAGGAGACTGCATGTCGTTTGAACTTAGAGCTCTGATAAGCTCAAACTGAAAATTGAATCAGCATTACAAGATGAACAAGACTGAGGTATTAATGAGCTGTCGAGCAAGGCGACTGGATCATCTCAGCTGCTACAGTATATGCTTCTTTGCCCCAAGCTGAGGTAGTTTTACACAAAACGAGACTTAATACTCGCACAATTATGCTACTTACAAACAAAAAGGTACCCACTCGAAGGGACAATATGTTTTTTGCTGTGATGGATATATAGACATGCCTTTCAGTTTTAGTCCGTGTGAAGAAATGTCTATATGAACCGAAAATATCGCAGATCTAGAGCATCCTTTTCTATCATTTTGAAGATGGTTTTCTTCGGTTTCAAATACTCTATCAGCACCCCAAGTATGTCTTTTCAATGTATTCATTACTCTGTATTTCTGACACATTACCTGTACAGACTCACCCCATCGTTTTGATTAGTGATTTGCATTCGTGGTTGTAGCACACTTTAATGCATATACATGCACGATTGTACATGGACTTGGTTAGTTGGTCAGACAAAATGTAAATTACCAAATAGTGAACAAAACTTTTAGTCAAGTTGACCTAAGTCAGACAATTCATTCAATATGGACTGCTGAAACGTCCTTCAGTGATAGGAAGATTGATTACAGCTGCGGCAGAAAAGAACTCCCACAGAAAATGAAGAAACACGACATATAAATATAAATAGAATATTGAGGTAAATATTGAGGTTCATCATTAGTTGAAAAATGAGAACAGACCTGAATAGCTGCCATTTCATCAAATATCACGAATCATTCAATACCTTTTAAAAATTGAATTATTTATGAATCTGATCGAAGGGCTACATGACTCTGAGAAATGGTTTACTATTTATCGGCTATCACATGAAAGCGTGTTGCGACAGTGTTGGAAGTATGTTAGATTGCATTTGTATAGTTAAGCGGCGCTGAATACAACTCAAATAGTGATTTTTAAAACTGCTTGTAAATAAAGTAAAGTCTGTCTTAGTCATGTATCGTGCCTTCAGGTATGTTCTCATTTTTCAAATGAGGATGCAACACAATATTTGATTATTCTATTTACATTGTATTTGCAAAAAGTAGCATTTATTAGTTATTGCAGGCGCACTAAGTTAGGCGATTTGCCAGTAGTACAGGGTGTTCGCGATTTCTGGCGGATTTTCATAAGTTATTATTGAGGCTCTAGTTCTTATGCTTTTACACTTTAGTGATCAAAAGTCGTACATTAAGTTACAATATTATTTAAAAATCTACAAAAGGTGTTCCACATGACCTACAACATAGTGTATGCAAAGATGGCAACGCTTGATAAATGATTGATAAGCACGAGAAATAACATCTGTGGTCATGTTGTCGAATAGAAAGATCAGTTTCTGTCACAATGCGTTCAAAGTTTTGGACGGGGTTTTTTGTGGAGATCATTTCGTATTTGACCCCATAGCCAAAAATCCAACACTGACAAGTCTGGACATCTTGGAGGCCTGGAAATGGGCCCACCGCGACCAATCCAGCCATTATTTAATTTCGAATTGAGGAGTTGTCGTACTTCAATTGCCCAATGTGGTGCAGCACCGTCCTGTTGACACCACCGAGTTCGATTTTGTCGCTGTGTCATAATTGGCAGCACTTTGCTCAACAGGATGTCTTTGCATTGTTCTGCATTTACTGTTCCTTCCATCACTTGGCAAGTAATCCCATCGTGAGGTGATACCATGGCCCACCAGAGTATTAAAGGTGACTGCATCGGTCTCTCATCAACCAAATGAGGGTTTATACGAGCATACACGAAACTGTTGTCGGTTGACACTCTCATTAAGATGGAATGTTGCCTCATCACTGAAATTGATATTAGAAATGAAATTAGGATCCTGGATGTGGCTTTCAATCATCAAGCGACAAAATTGAAGTCGATTAGGATCATCCTCTGGCTTCAGTTCTTGTAAAACTGTATGCTTCCAATACTTGATGTTCTCTTCCTTACGCACTTTGCTCACGGATGACAGAGCAAGCCCGACTTCCTGTGCAGCCTTTCTTTGCGAATTACTTGGAGCATCTTCGAAGGTTGCAATGACCGCTGCCCTCTTGGTAACCGAAAGTCTCCACGCACTGTGATCACCTATTCGCTTCTTCGGAGCAATAGGGAAGGTTCCCATGAATCTTCTTTTCCAATTAGGCGATATTCTTGCTGGAGGGGTTCTTTGTCGAACTGTTCACGAAACAAACGCCTAGCCCAGGGTAAATACATGGGTTTGTTTCGTATCATTGATTTTCGCAAATCCAATGAAATCAATGCTGTACATATGAAATCAATGTACATATTCAGAGTTTCGGTGTACATAGTTCGAATGACTTATTGCAAAACGGCTGTTGTATATGTACTAAAACTGTGACACAAATCCGCCAGAAGATCGCGAACACCCTGTATGTTTAAAGAGATGTTTAATGAATGCCGTCGAAATTTCACTAACTTGCTAATTGCTAATCACAACACACTACGTCTGAGTCCCATCTCATAATTGACAATTTCCATGCATGCTTCGATGACACTTATTTCTTTAAATTAATGAGAAAATGGCTCCATGCACACTGACTTAAACAGACGTTAGGTTCACATTTGCTTTCTGTTGCGATATAGTGTGATTTGCAAACTACCAAAGGCTTGTCTAAATTAATCTGTACATATTCTCATCCGTCATAACTGCATCCGTCACTGATAGCAAGAAAACGCCATGAAAAACATTAACCAATACACACTATTATTTATATACATCAACTGCTTTATCTTGTTTGATACTACGTGTTCAGAAATGCCTGAGGTGTATGGTCATGGCTGGATGAGTTTGTTTATTTTCATGCAGTCAGAGGAAGAGGACATCGAGGTAAATGGAACAATTACTGCGAGTGAACATGTTACACAAGATTACTATAGAAAAGGTGATTAACGCCCATTTGAATACGCATTATTCATTTATCAGAATCAACTTTACCACCTGATTGTGCAATGCGATTTGCTATTCCATTATTGAGTAACAAAGGCGCTGCATTGGGATCTGCTCATGCAGTGGACTGCAACCTCGCCTTCAATCTCAGAAAATCTTGAATGTTTAATAATTCATGTAACTCTTCTGTCCAAGAGGTTGTCAATTAATTGCTAAACAAAACGGAGTAAAATCACGTGAATAAATTGGATTTGGCTGAGTAAACGTGATTGAAATGAAGCAAGCAGACTCCAATTATAATGCACGTAGCACGCAGGCGCCAATTATAGCGATGTGATGTAAGAGTAGAAGCGTCCGTGACAGTTCATCATCTGTCGATATAAGTGTACTGTAAAAGCAAACGGCAAAGCTATCAAAGTCGGAAGTGATCTAGAGAGAGAAAAACCCAAACATGCGGCTGTCTGGCTTCTTATTCAAAGAATCGATCTTTTGAACATCCTCCTACTGTATTTCAATCATTGCGATAGATAAGATTACAGGACTTAAAACAGAACAACTATGAATAACATAGTTCTTGAAGTCAGGTTACTGACTGAGCGAAATTGGTCATGTTTCAAGTAAAGTCGACGAAGGTGACATATTCATGTTCTGTGCTTCGAATAAAATAAAAATATATCGAGAAATATAATAATAATGGGAATGAGGTACGAAGCTATGAATGTCACCTGTGAATTGAATTTGAAGTTTTCCGCAAGATACGTTCTTGATAATTCCCACTTATCTGCAGCTTGACCACGCAAGCTTTAACAAATACAGTAGTTGCCGCATATTCAAACACAGCAACAAAAGCCGATTTATAGGAACAGCTAGCTGTGGTTCAGCTTCATGCCTTTCTTTAAAATCGAAGGTGAGTAAAAAAGCGTCTTGTTTCTAACACTTCAAATTCTTCCCGTTGTATTTTTAGAGGCGCTGTAAGACTGATGTGATGTGAACAGTTGACATCAAATTCCAGGATATCAATACATATCAGGGCTGGTGATATTTTACTTTAGTGCGAGCATGCAAAACAGTCATCAAGGCTCGCATTTCTTAGCAGACTTGTCATTTGAAACAATACATGTGTGTATGATAGAAAAGTTAAACAATTATCAGCTACTTTTCAATAGTCAAATGAGAGTAATATGACAAGCAAGAGACTTGAAAAATAAGGAATAACGGAACCAAGCTTTCATAGTTGTTGACGATCGTCAGGTATAACTATCCACGACGTGCCAATTACTTGAACTTGTCGTTCTACTTCAATTTGCATCTCGACACTGCTTGATATCACATATCTAATACAATCATTTGGTTATCGTGCTGCGAGATGTACATGCAGATGTGCACTGTTCATGAACAGCATGTCAGACATCATGCATAAAACTATGCTAATCAGTTGCTTTCGCTATAAATATTCTAAGATACATGATTGTCTCTTATTATAACCGTAGAAAGTTAGCTGTAAGAAATTCTATTCAAACGCTGGGAGTGCACCATCTCCGCACATTTCTTGCTTATTAAGAGTATAACACACTTTTATTTAGACTTTTATCGAGGCGTTAGACTTCTGATCACATTATATGTTGCGTATCTAGCAGTTGGACAAATGACAAATCATATTCATGTTTTGTATTTTCTAAAACCCTCAATCAATGCGAACTTCCAGACTACAATCTATCTTCATAACTTGATAAACATTCATATAATCAGCACATTTCATAAAATCACCCATTCTCTATATAAAGCTTCACACGGTGACATCTCATCGTCCATATAGTTTCAATTGACCTTTAAAGGCGCAGGAGGACGAAGTACTGTCGATTTTTGCACACTTTTAAGTCTAATAGAGATCTGCCTTAGACTAAAGGGGAGCTTGCTGTGTGCTCTTGGCTATCAGTATACGGCATCTGCTATTAATTCATCCAGCTTAAGTCAACAGCTATGACTGACAGGATCTGTAGCTTGTCTTCTGTCGAGGCACGTCCGCAGTTCAGCCTTAGGACAGTGCACAGACGTCCCTTCTAAGCTTGGCGATAACACAATCCTATCGATCACTGAAAGTGCCATTTCCTCATCTGCTGCCTTTCTAATGCAAATATTCTTCCAACGGGACAAAACTTTCTTTGAAGTAGTGAATTTTACGATTGCGCTCACACCGATTTCCTCTTCGCATTCTACACTTACAGATAATCAGTCATGACAGGAGATAATAAAAACCCCATAAATACATTTACCGCTAATACCAGCATTCATGTAAATGTTAACAGGAATTTAGAGAGGAATTTACGCAGTTGTCCTCTTGAGTTAAGCTTTACCGATTTATTCATGTTATTAAGTTTCATGCTTTCTGAGAAACAGTTTTTATTGATCAATGTGACTCCCCGCTGTTTCTTACCTGACATTGACTTTGATAATTGTAAGAATGTTGTCAGTGCTGCGTTAAGTCTTGATAAGATCTCGCAAGTCTCAATAAGAAACGTACAAGTGTTTACAATGCTAAGAAGAAAAGTTAACCTGAGTTGTTTGTATTGCCTTCTACTGAGAGAGAAAACTCACCTTGTCTGTTGGCAGCGATCACTTCACTCGTAGGAACCACTTCTTGTTTGATGTCGGTTAGCTGGCCGGTCGGAAGTTCCTCCATGGCGTCTTCAAAATTCAAGTCTTCGGCACTGCTGCTTCGCGAAAGTGTAACGTCCGTCTCACGGGTAACTTTTGCTTCCGTAGATGTAGGAATATCCTCACTGCTCTCTGGGTGTACGCCTGCCGCACAACTGAGCGTTAATTCGTTGCTCGGTGTTCCCGTTATGTTTTCTCCTGCGCAGGCGCGACTCTTGTGCTCAACTCGTTCACTGACGTGCTCTGCAATCGATGCGTCATCCGCGTCACTCTTCTCCTCGCCAATCACATCTGAAGTAAGTGGCTGATCTTCCATTGTTTGCAACTCACTATTATCTTCAGATATCGCTGCTTCCTCGTCGCTTGATCTACTTTCCGTAATAGAAAACATTTTAGGTCGCTTGCTCAGCGGTGGTTTGTAAACTATTGCTGGAGGAAGTGTTGGCTTGAAGCGCTTTCTCTTTCTTTCATCATTCAGACTGCGATGATTGGGTGATCTCTGGCCTGAGTACATTTCGTTGACAATCTCTCCGGGGTCAGATCGAGAGTCGGAGCTGTCTGTCTCAGTGGCCGTCTCCGTAGAGCTATCGGATAAAGGCTCTCCCGTGTCAGCGATGATCTCTGACAGCGTGCTCTGTAATAGATTGTACGTGTATGATGAAATAGAACGCAAAATCTTCATCATAAAAACAATTGTATTGAAACATCCATCCAAGTTTGAACATATTTAGTCAAATCGCAGCATGGTTAACAGCATTTCACCTCAACTCGACATATATCTATGACAAGGAAATCAATTCTTTCTACAGTTTCATGAGACAAGTTGAAATTGCATTGAACCGTAGATTTCTACAAATGTCCGTGATTGAACTATGGATATCCATGAGTGAGCCATCCATAGAGGTCGGATTTTAAAAAGCACAAACATACAGGAGAACCATACACGACAAGAAAATGAGAAAAAGGAATTATTTAATTCAAGCTATCGGATTGCTAACTATCTTTGGCTGTCTAAGTTCGGATATCCACGCCATGGATATCTAGATTAATAATCTAGATATCCATGGTACTATCATCTAGATGTCCATGCTCAAAACCAAACTGCATTGTAACGAGCTACGACATCGATTTCAGAGCTATGCATAGATATCTCCAGTATTTGGAAGTATACTCTGAACAGCAAGATTTCTATTTCGACAATTAGAAAATAAGAAGTGTCTTCCTGTTTTGAATGTAAAATTGCAAAGGTCGTATTCTCTTGTTCGAAAAAGAAATAAAAAACGATATAGAATTCTGATTTTCTGGCGCATACATCTTATATATTTGTAATGGAGCTCTTATTTTCAAAATAGAAATCATATTGTTCAGAATAAGCTTCCAAGTGCTGCAGATGCTCACGAGCCATGTTCATAATAATAAGAGGGATTTTTATTCAAAGAAATGAAAGCCATACACTTCGTAATACAGAGCGGAAGAGAAAGTCATGCTTTTTAGTTACAAATATCAATTTGTTCACTAAATCTCCCATACAACGGTGATTATGAGATTCAGAGCTATGATGTTATAAATTCAGCATGTGCTATGCATTCATGAACTAAAATCATTCTCAAATCAACGGGATGCAAACATAATACATTTAATAATATGACTAAATAATTATTTGACTTAATGGCACTTATTCCGCGAAATTAAAACAAAAAAGTTAAGATTTTGTAACTCCCAAATTTTCGATTGATAAAGCTGAACGCAAAAATTTGGGAGCTTTAAAATCTATTTTTTGTTTTTAATTTTGCGGAAGAAGGGCTCTTCTTAGGCCATGTCATTACTCAATAATAACTAAAAAAATCCATCTGCTCCACAATGACCAAATCTTTAAGCTACTTGGCAAAATCTGACAACAACAACAACATCGTCATCAGCTTCGTTGTTATCCTCACCGAATCATAGAAACAAAACTTATTAATCTCCTAATGACATGACAAACCATGACATGCTACCATTCTATCACATTGAAGACGTTTTCTAAGAACCGCGAACGATGGAATACTACATGATCTGAACAGTCATACGAGAGACTCCTACAGAAATTTCAAAAGAATGTCATCATCGTCACCCGCGTCTGTCGCAGTTGGATTTTTATAAAAGAAATTATACCTCAGAAATTGACACAATCCTCGACCTCCTTTAGAGCATTGCACCTCGTTCAGTTCATGCCTTCCTACATTCCGACAAATCTCTATTTTATTAATTAATTTAACACAGAGAGCATGATTTGTTGACAAAATTGATCTTATCATTGTTACCTAAAACGATCATGTGATATTATGCCGAAGTATTTGACTTATAAAATCAATTATGAACGAAGATTAAATGGTATGTGATTAATGAATCCATGTTCATCTATGAATTCACTTTCTTTACAATAATATTTCCGCAAAAGCACAAAAGTGGGTTAAATCCTATAAAATTCTGATTAATATTAAAAAATGTATTTTTGGCAACATGTCAGTACCTCAACATACTTAGATTTACATGTTTTACTTGGCTTCACAAAGCTCTATAGATCTAGCTTTAAAATCAAAGTAGTATTGAAATTATGGAAGTTGAACATCTTTTTCACTTGTAATTTTCTCAACCCTTTCGTAGCTGAAGATGAGCGCTCGATCAATTGCATGTTCACTCTTTGCATGCACTTTTCATCCAAAAATATTGAAGCACTAGAATCTGGAATACTTTTGACTCAGCTTCAGTATCCTCTTCTATTCGGCTTAAGACGCTCTGCTCAACGTCCAGTATAGGAGCATCCATAAGTTGGTTATTACAGATCCGTTGCATTCAGCTACTAACGACTTGTAAAGAATGAGAAACATACGATAGAATGGAGTCAAGTTATGAAAGTTTCATTTCGGATATCAAACACCCCGTGGTGCCAAATCTATTTTGCATCAAGTAATGTCAATAATTTAAAAATACATGCACAGCTTGTTAAAATTACACATGTACAACTAACACGCCCTATATACAAAGTATCAGACTTTTGAGATTTTTCTGGGTAAACTGATCATTTAAAACAGTGATCCAGAAAACCAGTATAATTCTTTGCGAATGCATACACTAAAAACTTTACCTCACAAAATCATGATGAAGACAGTATAATTAAATGCGGCGGTTCATGCCGATAACGAGTGAGAAGCGAGACGACAGATGTGGTGCACCACGATTTACTCATCATTTAAGAAGGTTGATGTTACACGTGAATTTACATATTGTGATGCACCAACGCGATAGACATCTCCGTGTGTAACCGGCATCCCTATGAGGTGGAAACTATGCTAGAAATTGCATTACTGAACATAAACAAATCAATAGTATGTTTGCTGTTCTCTGTGATAGAATATGACAAGGAGAAGACTAACAGGTTGATGTTAGAATCGACAATACCCAAACTGCACCCACACGCACAATAAGGAGTTAGCATTTTCACAATTATTTCGCGCAAACGATTGTTTTCCAACGACCTCTATTATTGTCTAATTTCTACAATTTCATAATAAATATGGAATACTTGAAGTGCAGTGGATGAAATTTGAATATAGGAAAGTAGAATGGATTCAAAGAACACATAGAAAACCAATAACAATGTTGAAAATTCTATGCTCTTGGAAATTGGTTGAGCGATGTTCATATTGTGAGTTTATCTCTTCTCAAGATGAAATCGAAGCATATTTAGCTTCATTGAGTGCTGGCCAGACTTGCTGAAAGACGGGAAATTTCGTGACACGAAAATCTTAACTTCGCTTATAACTTTGCAAATGATACGACCAAAGTAGTTTTTCAGCATTAGCCAATCGTTCTGATGTTGAATGATTGCATGAGGGATTCTATTTAAATTCATGTTCATTTAGATCATTTGCTCTTTTTCTCTTTAGCTTAGTCGCTACCATTGGTCAAAGATAATTGCTTCTTGTTATATTTCAGTGTATCTCATTCCTATATGATTTAAGCAGAAAACCGATTAGTAACGAGACAACTGATTGTAAGTGGAGCAGTGTTTTATGCTATGTTCTTCTCATTCAGTATCTCTTTGTCAATTCGGTGTGATCTACAGGATGAAAAATGCTCAACAGACAAACAGGGAAGTGGTAAGTTAATTCAAAGAATCTTTTTGATGACTGATTTGATATGATATTGTCGACTGATTCGGCCAACTTCCGACCGACCGTAGGCAGGTTGTCCAACGCATGGGCAACTTATATCCAAACTTGTTGGCAAAACGGTGGCCAGTCGTGACAAGGATAAAACGCCGACATCAACAGCATTGTGTTTGATTTGAATTGATATTATTTCATCACACTTACAATGTTTGCTACCGATAACTCCTTCAAATGAAATTGTCACTGATGAACATTACGATTCCATGCTGATCAAAAACACAGAGTTCAGTGCGTTGAATCATTAATGAGGCCATCTTATCAGTTGTATGGAATGTTTTTGAAGTTGTTTCTGTTATTTTGAGTGACCATTATCAAGTGACCATGGACTTTATCTAATTGTTTATTGACACAAAATGATTTTAGTGAGTGATTGTTGAGAAAGTCAAGCAGCATTCGAAAACATAAACTTCATTGGCATAACCTCCAACCTTCAGAAACTGACAAGAATTTGATAAAACCGCACATGTAGCACTGGCATGTAAAAAGGCACATTATATAATATCGATGCATTGCGCACAACTGCCATTGCTATGCTTGAATTGATTTCGAATTGCAATGGATCAAAGTAACATACGAGTATATGACAAAAAGTGCAAATTTAGCCGAAGCATTCTGATTTTCTGCCAGTAGGAAAATAAGTCGCGAAATCATTCCTCTACATGCATTCCTACTCCGCATGAAGGCGTGTTCGTAAGCCCTCAGATATGAATTCACAAGTATCTCATCATTCGAGGCTAATAATAACGAAAGATTGAAATGCGTGCCTATTGAACTTTGATGATGACTCTTACCATCTTGATGTGCTTGTATGTAGAGCTGGATTAATCAATCATGTAATCAATCAAACTCACAATCAATTAAATTTTTGAGGCTAATCATAATCACGTCATTGAAATTTCGGTCAATAATTAATCTTAATCATAATCATGGTTTTGAAAATTAAATCAGTCATTAATCATAATCAAAGTCACGCTAATTAATCAGCAAATTTGATTAAATTTTATTTTAGTGATCCGAGCATCAGTTGAGATCAGAACACGGCCACCGATGTCCGAGTGACAGCTAGACTACATAAGGACTGAAAGTGCGTAATGTCGCAGAGTACCAATCCTTGATGCATGGCCATGAACATGCGTTCACGCCTCGTCATAGAATATCTTCCCTACATGAGATCAATATTTTTCGTCAATTTGTACGCTATGATGATAATGAACAAAATCGAATGATCACAGTAATACTAATTCACTAAGCTATTTAATTGAACAAGGTGATGAGTTTAGATAAAAACTGCTATCAGTGCACAGTATTAAACATTTTTATCACGATTCAAATTATTACTTACACGCACAATAATTATCACCGACCCAACAAAGCGTCTGAAAGCCGTAATCAGCATCATTTTCAACCAACCCAGCCTTCATGATAAAGCGTCTGACACACATTAATCACAGTCCCAATTTCGAACACCTTAATCAATCATAATCATAATCAAGTCTATGGCCACCTTAATCATAATCACAATCACAGTCACATTTTTCAACACTTTAATCAATGCAAAATATCAAAATTCTCTCTGAGCAGAATTATTTTTAAGTTTAACGAGTTAAGACAAATTCGTCTATGTAGCCGAGGCTGCTTGGTTGACAACTCGATGAGCTAATTTTTTACTTATATTTCGGCTGTCACTTAGTGCGTCCCTTACACACAAGAATTCGAGAGCACTTATTTTACAACAAATCCGCCATCTATGATCACAAACTCATCTGTCATGGCAGCCTCAGCATAGAAATTGTGTCACATGCTAAAGACGCAGTAGATCATCGTCTCAAAGAGGCACTCATAATTAAGACAGCCCAACCTGACCTGAACAGCCGTGATGAAGGACAAGATATCTGTACAGTGGTATATACATGACATTTTGATTTTTGAAAACATTTTTATATAGCTTTGTACTCCATTTGTAAATCTTTTCTACTCTATACTTTGAAAAGGGCTGTGACAGCCGAAATATAGGTATAAAATTAACTCATCGAGTTATCAACCAAGCAGCCTCGACTACATAGACGAATTTGTCTTGACTCGTTAAACTTTAATCAATCATAATCATAATCAAATATTTGAGCATTTTAATCATAATCAACATTTTTAAATATTGGCTAATCGTTCCAGCTCTCGCTGTATGGCGCTGAAATGTAGCCTGCATGCAACATGCGCATCAGAATCGTGCAACAAAAATATTCTGCAAGTAGAGTTGGGAAAGGACTAACTATCTACCTAGGCCTATAAATTTGGATGAGTTTTCGTAAGTTGTACAATATTATGATCTGAAAAGCATGAGTGAGAAGCAGTGATGCAAGCAGATTCCTTCGTAGATTTATTCTTTCTTATTAAAAGCATAGCAAGCTCATAGCATAGCAATGGCATAGCATAGCAACAGCAGTTATAATTACAGTATTATCTTAATTCACTGCTACTTTTAGACTTAGCCACGATAAAACATAATAAATTTTAGTCAATAAATGATTTGTGTAGGAGAGTATATTCGGAATTGTTCTTATCAGAATCACTTCGTAGCACTATTGGTGAACATTTTCAAATTTTAGAAATTCGATCTTTCTAAAATATAATTGTTCTTGTCATTAAAGAGCCATCTGATGGATGTTTGATAAAAGCGAGAAGACATTCAAGAATATTGACAAAATAAATCAGATATTTTTACTGACTAAACAGATGAATTGGTGAAATATTTAAATTTTGAATAGTCCTGAGTTTAGTGCAAAACTCAGATCCTGAAACACTAGCAGCTCAAGATGAACTCCGCGTGATAATGACTATTGTTGAAATGAGCGGCATTCGTGCTAATCAACATTTGAGGTTTATTTCTGTAAATCAAGACTCTCTGTTTCAAATGGAATTCACGACTAATCAATGCTGCTCTACTCAAGAGAAGAAGGCTGCGCTGACGACTGATTCATTGATAAGATACGCTTCTATCAGACCTGATGACGCTTAGATTTCTTGATAATATTTTGTTATAGAATACAATGAATCAATACCACATAGATTGATAGCTGAACAAAACAAAAAACAAAAGAATTTATCTATATCTACAGTTGAATGACGGTAAGAAAAATCTGACTGATTCACATGACTAAAACTGAGTCCATCAAGAGAGTGCACCAAAGATACAGGTCCAGTTGAAATACAGCATTAAGGCTCATGTCATAATTCATTAACCGAAACTGAATAATTCGTTTACATTTGAATTATATCATTAAATGACCACAATACATTGAAATTTTGGTGTCACAAAAGTTACGCAAAATGACAGCTATTAATATTCCAAAACATTGCTTGAAAATGCATTTTCTAAAGCCAATTTCGTACTAACTCTTCGCTTTTTCATCGATAAAACATTGGACTATAAATTAATCACTCGCAAATCCAGTTTGAAAAGCAGTTACAGAACAGTTCTGCCTATAGGGCACACGGTAGAAACCGCAGCTTGCTAGAAAACGATGACTGTACCTTACAAATAAAGTCAATTTTCTCAACAATTTTTATCACGTCATCCATCGTTTCTAGCGTTGTTTCCATGCGATCAGCTGTAAACAACAGCAGCTTTATGGATTGAAATAATCAAAACAGTGTAATACATAGGGTGTTTTCTCCGTTGTGGCTTGCATGTTATCCATCTCAATCATTGATCTTTTAATCGATCGTCAGTGGCTTCCATGTGAGAATATTTAGGGGGAAACATTATCAACGGTCAATTTTCAATGAAATCGTAAAAGGACTACGAAACTATGTTTTCGCTTTGAATGCTTTCAATACATGCGAACAACAGAATGATGAGTGACTGTGCTTTAAAGTTCTATTCCTTCACGCCGATTTCTGAACGAGGAAATGAGAAGCCGGTCAATGTATGTATGCATGTATGTTTGTTTGTTGGCTTCCGCCCACGTCAGATTTTGACAAATTAGCTTTCATCAATAAACCGATATTCTGTGCATAGTTAGTTATGTGCATTTTCTCCCATTGTCTTATTGAAGCCTGGCGATAATGTGAAATCTCCTTGACGCTGGAAATACTGAAACTACCCAATGCTTCGCTTTCTCCTGTATAGAATAATATGTTATCCCCTAACTCTGTGAAGGCAATCTGCCATGATGTGAGAAATGTCGCAAGGCAATATTTTATATCTTGCCCTTCTGGGAGGGCAAGATAAATTTTCATATAAATATTTGCATTGGTTATTGGACATTTGCATAGATTTAAAGGATAAGCTGTTCTATGAATCCAGCGGACAAGAAAATCGTAGTAATCATCGTCCGCTTCGCCGCCTCGGTCTTCTACACTTTCTTGCCCTTATGACTTCATACAATACCTATTTTCCTTAGATTTAACAACAGCCGATAATAATTCAGAGACTGAATGTGACATATTTTCGCAAAGAGAACAGGTATGAGAACATGATGTAGAGGCAGTGATGAAGAAACTGCTTTCTCACACTTTCCTGCTTCAAAGTTCCAAATCATCTCGCACACGAAAACGCTCCTGAAAATTTCAAATAATCTTCGTGCCGATAATTCTATCGAGGATTTCTGAACTTGGAAGGTTCAAGATTTCGCGCAAGCTGACATAGCTTATGTGCCTATCGAAGTGTGCTGAGTCGATTCCTAGATGCAGCATCAAGGAAAATTGAGACTCATTTCGTTTTTTAAGACAATGGTAAGAAATTCTCAAAGACTAAATACTAGAGGAAAATATTATTCATACTATTCATACTTCCAATTACAGAAAAAATATCGATTTCATTCGTGGTTGACTTTCTCCTGATTAGATCGAACCAAGTATATCTCTGCTTCTAGTTATGCGGATTGCCATGAACAAACAATACTTCCGAGTTAATTTCATTTGCACATTTTCAACTGTGAAAAACATCTGCATTTCACATCAGGAATGCATTCAATAACAGCTGTTCAATCAGTTGAAACGCTCTCCGAACTTCGATATTGATCACAAGAGGCAGATCAATCTTGCTTCATTCTGTTTTTCTATTACACCCGTGGAGACTGAGCAATCAATAGAATCCTGAAATTCCTATCAGTGATAGCGACAAGCTATTTCTAAGCAATCCTCTAAGGTTAATTCTAAGACTTGAGATTTCCATATCACCGCCAAAGCAGATCAATAATTCATCATTAATTATCTACAATGTAATCTTCTATCCCTTCGCATTTGGATGCTGTCGCATCTCTGAAAGTTGATCTTCAACGGAAGAACCGTTGATCCTCTCTGAATACACGAATTCCAGACGATTGTGTTCCAAATGGATGGATTACATCAACGAACTTCAACGTTTTTGGCTTTGAATGTGAAATCATAAAATTTCCTACTCATCCGGGGACGTCAATGAAAACAAAGAATTTGACTTTTGTGAGAGAGAGAGAGAGAGAGAGAGAGAGAGAAATGTTTATATTGTATCGTCGAATAGAAATCAGAAATAAAATACAAAGATAAAAGTAGCAGAATGACAGTTTTGTTTAGTCGAAACTAAGAACACATTCGTATACGCGTACAAAAGCAAGTATAAAACTAATAGTCACGTGCATTTAGTGTCTCGTAGATGACCTTGAAAGGGTGCTACAAATGCGTGGAAAAAAAGAATTTTGACGACGCAAAGTTCTACAGAATGGTACGGCGAGACGCCCACTTGGTAAATAGCTGGGGAACAATTCTCTGATGGAAGTCTCTAATCCTTCCAGGCTGTTGAAGGTGTTGATAGCTTGCGACCATCTTCTAGCTTCAATGTCATCCAGCTTCAGATCACGCGATTTGATTTTCAGACAGCGCCTCTGAATCTTCTCCAGTCGGATTGAGTCTGTTGAGGAGATTCCCACAAACGCTGGGCAGCAGTACTCTATCAGCGACCGAACCAATGCTTGATAAATGGTAGTGAAGTCATCAATACTAGTGACAGATCTGACCCGCCTCAGAATGTACATGCGTTGAGCACACTTTTTCTCGATGAACTTTACATGGCCTCTCCATCCAAGGTTCGCATCCAAATGAACCCCAAGAAACCGAATGCTGTCTTGGAACTTGACAGTTGGGATGGCACCCTCGATACTGCAAATGCTCTTGAATCCACCGCGGTAATTCACTAGACCAGTGGTTTTCTCCGTATTCAAGGTCAATTCATTTGACGCAACCCAATCTGAAATATTGTCAAGATCACTTTCGATCTCAGCAAGATCCTTTGGAATGCTGGACTTTCGGACTCTTGATAAGAAACAAATGTCGTCAACATACTTGATTATGTGGTTCGAGGGGAAAATAGTCTGAAGCGATGAAATATAAATGCCGAACAAATAAGGTCCTAGGATCATACATGAATCCATAAAAAATATCACATTTGGTGTCGATATCATTCGGAGCATACAAGCGTGAAAAGTCATTGTCAAGGAAAGATCTTTCAAATGCAAGAATGTTCGACAAGCGTAAGTCATAGAAGATATGTTTCTTCACCACACGCTGCTTCACCAATACTTTTGTCTTAGCAAGAACAGTAGCATGATCTGAGCCGGCTATTGGAGCACCAATTGAGACGTTTTCGGGAAGATAGTCATTTGACAAGCTCTTGTCCACGAAAATGAGGTCGAGGTTGGCAGTCTGTCGAGTCGCACCATGTACAATATTAATCAAGGAGAATCCAGATTCAAGGAAGGAGCGATTGTATCGGTTAAAGTCACCAGCCGCGATTAGTCGATGAAGAGGAAGATTACTGAGATGATGATCAAGACAGTCACTGAGGGTGTCACAAATCCTCTTGAAATTTGAATTGACGATCCCAGGCGGAATATACATTCCCGTGAATACTATTTTGGAAGTAGGGATTTGGATGCAACAAACCTCAACCTCATCAAAAGTGGGTGTGGATATCTGGGTAGCGCGCAAAAACTTCTTTGTCCAGATTGCCACTCCTCCTCGTCCAGAATCATTCTTTCGATCGGTGCGATGACACTCATATCCTGCCATTTGAATGCTCTGCGTTGGATTCTTGGGAGAGAGCCATGTTTCAGTGCAGATAACAATGTCGGGGTTAAGTGCGATGACTTGGCTGTGAAGATCATCAAACTTATTATTGATCGAACACAGATTGCTTAAAAGGATAGAAGGTAGTCTCTCTCTCTTGGAATGTTGAGATATAAAATCCGTTTCTAAAAATCCTGTTTGATCTCATCAACAACATCTCCATTTATGTATAATTTCTTATTACGGACATACGCATCTTCCTCAGGGAAATTCGTGCGGTGATCATGGGCTCTATTGCGAAATTCTGCCAATCTCTTGTTTACTTCAGCAGGAAGATCTTCATGTAAGAAGACTTTGCATAAAGGAGAGGCTTTCTTCTTCAATTGACGAGCTTTACAGAGGAAAAGCCTAACTGTTCTTTCAGTTGATTTGACCATTATAAGCCTGGGTTTTCCATCGTCTCGGTATTTGCCGAGTCTCCGAATGTCTTTGAAACTCTTGGCTTCATCTTCTAGGTCAAGTGTCTCAGCAATCAAGTGGGCAGCTTCCGAACAATTTGAGATGGATTTGCCATTGATTGTGCACGCTTTCTCTGGAAAATTCCTGATTATTAGATTTTCTCTCCGTTTCGCGGAGTCTTGTGAGCGCACCTGTCTCCGCAGGTGGCTGATTTCACTTTTCAGTTCTTCAGTTTCCTTTGTATTAGCTTCATGAAGCTGTGAAATTCGTGAAACGATAGAGGAAATTTCATTTTTCTGTTCATCGATATACCATTGAATATATTACTTACATGATTGACTAAAATGCATTGAATTCCTTGAGATACAGCTGAATCTCAATCAAAATACCGTGCAAAAATCACTATCTATGAACAGGTATTTTGAATACTTTTAAATATACATGGACCATAATTAAATAAAAATTGTCAAATTTGTTAAGCAATTTAAATCAATAAGATTTGGCACCCTTTTCCTCAAAAATAATAATAATAATAATGGTGTGTATTTCAAGAAAGAATGATAATCAAGTTTCACAAGTGATTTACAGTGACTGATGGCAATAAATGCTACTATAAACAATACAGTTTCAATAAAAAGTTCAACTTCGATAAATAAGTTTAAAAAAACAATGATTCGTTTAAAAAATCAGGCAAAATATGTCACAATTGACGCATATTTACAGTTGTTTATTCATGATAGTAGTGACATAAGGGAAAAATGTGTTTTTGTATTTTTTGGTGCGTGTTAACTTTGAAGTGTAATGTTTTGAATGCTGTAAGCGTTTGGGAATGCATTTGCGTAAGGTATGAGATTTATTGTTTGCCACCTTCATAAAATTTCTTTTACTTATAACTTCACGTTTCGTCTTCAATCTGTCCGGTGTGAATCTTGTTTGCGAATTTTCTTCATTCGAGTTTATCAGGTTGTAGGCACGATAATCCAATCTCTGTATCTTATCTTCTAATTTCTTTGGCAGACTTACAAACGCAGGACAAGCATATTCCATGATAGATCTTAAAAGTCCAGAATACACGAGCTCAAGCTCTTTGGGAGTAGTTAGGCTCTTCAGTTTCCTCTCCAATCTTCCTAAAGCTCTGTGGCGGTCAGTGACTGACCGTTAATTACTGACATGCTAACAATGCGAACCAGTACACATTTTGTACAGGAAAGAAAGTCATTACTATACTGCGGTAATATGCTACAAAATTTTTTTATTACTAAGGTGGCAGACAGTTGAATTTTCCATTCTACTTTTATGCTTATAATAGAAATCAAAAGAGAAAGTGTTATCAACTGCTGTCGAGCAGAGGTGCAATAAACGTCACCTATTTCAGACAAATAACCTACAATTTGAATATTGAACCGATTGATGTGTACCGATTGTGTACATGATGTTACATAAAAAGAGAGGTAGTACTAAGGCAAATAATCTCAATGTCCATTCCCATCCACACTGCTGGAGAGGGTCTCCTCTCGCATTTCTACAGCAAACATTTCAAAACTGAATTACAGACTTTTGTGATTTTTTAGTCTTGATATATTCTTAAACTTTCTGCCAAAAAGTAGTTGTATCTTGCTCACCTGAGAGTCAAATTTATAACATAATTAAAATGTACACTTTCTTGAGGTATGAAGTGTGCCAATGTTAAATATTCTTGCAACTGCCGGCTCATCATGCAAACTTTATTTCTGGAAAATCACCAGTTCTATTATAAAAGAATATAAGAAAATGCAAGCTTTTGCTGGCTATCAGCGCCTCACTTTCTCACTTTTTGAGTGAAGTGAGGTCATTTCCTCACATGATTGAGGTGTGCAGCGTTGACAGCCACCGAAGGCTTGCGTATTGCAACTGTTAATTTTCCTGAAATGGAATCAGCATCCTGAAATTTCTCTAAATATCCTGAATGCCTTCTTGGTCCAATATTTGCAAATATATTTTTATCTGAACTGGAGGGAAATTTGCAGTCATTTAATTCAGTACCAAAATAGTATTAAAGGCACATCGATGACACATCCTGAATTTTGCCACTTTTAGCTAGATAACTTTCAGTAAAATGCGCGACTTTCAGTATGTGTTCAATGTTTTATATACATGATTATGTAGGATAAATCATTTCATAATCACCTAGGCATCGATGAAGGCTTGAAAATGTGAACATTACACTACTTGAACCAAACTGTTGATATTTTGGAACTGTGGATTGGATCAATTAATATTTATCTTAGTATTTCTTAAGCATGTTTCAAAATAATAACAATTCAAATGGAGATCCTCAAGTTCCATAAAGCCTTAGATAATTAGGCCTATATCATCATTCATCAGCTCTGAACTGAACACGAAGTCGCATAGACATCGGCTTTGTGAGAAATAGGAGCCTCCATCGCATCGCAACAGATCAAGTTATACGATAGAAATCGAATAATCCGTAAAAGAAATCCAGATTGACCGTAATATTGCTAATTTCATGTGTTACAGATGAGTCGATTTCTATAGCTTAACCGTTAATTAATAAGAACCGCTACGGTAGAGGCTCTTATTTCTCACATGCTAATGCAGATATCTATGCGACCTGAAGAGGTACGGAGCGTCCAGTCCAGAGCTGTGATATCTAAACGTCTGATCTGCGACATAGCTTCAGGAAATCAAGAACATACTGTGACAAAAATGTCAGAATTTTACTTCATTCCACAATAACTCAAAATACTTTCATAACTAATTAAGACTTCCTCTTACCCATTACGCCTGCCAGCCACAAGAGTGTTGAGTAATGTCGACACAACTCTCCATAATAACCCACTGACAATCGAACGGTTTCACCGCGAGGAGTTAAAATTACATGCTATCGGGAAGACACTTTCTCACTGGAACCGCAGTCACCTATCACAAGCGCACGGTTAAACTGTTGGAGTTCTTAAACACCCAAAACTGTTGATACTGTTTATACCAATCGTAAAAAAAATGTTATCCTCTGTACAAGTGAGATATGAGGGTAGCAACGAAAGAACCAATGAAATAGAATTGTATTGAGTCGCATTATGCCGTTTATTACCGGCACATTATCATTTCATACATCAGAATGGAAACCAACGAAGTAACAATAAGAAGGAACACAAGTGTAATTGTCTATTGTTGAACTTAACCAAGGGAGACAAAAAGGAAGACAAACAATGACATACAATGACTAGCTCACAAGGCGAGCGAACCTTGAATTTTGTGAGATCACTTCCGAGGTTGTGCTCAGAATTCGTGAGAAGTTTGTGAATTGAAGAGTTGTAGGCTGAAGACATGTGTGGCAACACAAAAATGACGCATGTGATGGAAAATCAAGTTAATGACGATTGACTGAAAATAATTACTCAATAGTACTCGACGAGCCGGAAAAACACTCCAAAATGCCCACATTCATGCAGGCTCCATGCAAAGAATCACAGCAAGCATGACTTACTCGTCAATGCTTCAAATTTAGGCCTTCTCCGTACCCCCATCCCGCTTCCGACCATCGATTATCATAAATTAACTTATGTCAATCAGTTGATTACTCAGCCATTCCAATGCCAATGCATTGATGACATGAAAATTCAATTATCAAATATTGATTCACTCAAAGTCCAATTACAGCAATGACTTGCATGCTCAAAATAAAATTTCTGTTAAGTGTTTTGTTACTGCAACATTTTTTGCGCACTTCTCGGTCATAAAAAGGCTTGTGCTGAGAATTGCAAAGAGACACAGACGATGTCAAGTTCTACAGAGAAGTTTGTGAACGTTTTTTTATGCGCCTGCTAGCTTTTTAAAAAATGATCGGAGGGCCCAACATTATCGAGAAAACTTTTGCGCAATGATCTGAATTCTTCGGATCTGAAGGAATCGTGGCGATCGCAGCATTTTGAAGGAAAACAGAGCAATCCGCAAGTGACGCACGACTACTTTTCCCATCTCTGTAAGGTATTAAATATTTCTTTTTGCCCACATATTAAGTTCCTGCATGTGCCATCTGTTTGAATCAGTTTGCACTTCTAGCAAAGTGACACGGTTAAACAATCTAATTCTGTGGGTCCAATACCTGCCCAGCTACTGTCTAGGATTCTTTAGTCAATTGATAATGGCTGATGTGTGGCAACGTTAGAATTATCGAAAATTAATCGTATTTCAATTAGTTGATAGCACAAAATTTCAATAACAATCTGATCGACTTTTCATGTCACCAATCTCAATTAATTGATTGAAAAGGACAATAAGATTGCAATCAATTTTTGATAATCCTTTTGCCTCATACTCTTTAGGAAAAATCCGCTGATTTATGTTACGAAGAACACGCAGCGCTGTGAATTCTGGTTAGGCGAATCATTTTACGTCGGATTTACGCAGCGAATTATTAATGTTCTGCTGACAGGAAGTTTCGAAGAGATGAACTACAAATGTGATTCAGAAATTCACACGATGTTGGATTTAGACGTTGTAATAGAGACATCAAATTGAAAACAAATTCAGGCTGTAGAATAACTATTTTCCTACCTTTTGTATTTCTGATGTGTTCCCACAAAGCTTTTATCTGCAGATTGCAACATTTTGCACATTAATTTTTCGAAGCGAGATTTTTCGTCGATGTGTTTTAGAGATTACTTACAGACAGCAAAAGCAAAACCTTTGTATTCGATTAAGTTAGTTACCGTGTCAAAATATACTTCAGCATGAATGCAAAGTATTCAATTCTCTCCCGACATATGCAATACCGAGAAAATAATGATGTAATATAAAGCACACCATATCGCTATTCATACTAAATATTATGTCATTATTTTTCTTAGAAATTATATTTCTCATTTCCATGCTGAATTCTAGTCCTTCCACTCCCTGCCATGTCAAATGGTTAGGATACTTGACATGTACTTGGACTGTTCTACTGATTACAAAGAATGTCTAATACATCGGATTTCATACCATTCGATGGCATTTATTTGAAGTTCAAAATCTCGTTTTAATTTCTAATTAATATTTGAGCGCAGTTGCAGTCGAAATGTTGATGGTAGAGCAAAAAGAGGAACACAAGCCGACTTGGAAGCGGGTGAACTGGGCTTGGGTGGGGCATAGAATAGATGGTCAGGATCCGCCCTTCGTATCTCACAGAATGACCTTTTGAACCGCTGAACGTGATGATTTCATCTGATTATTTTCCATATCTTCCATAGAAAACTGGATGAATAATACGAAGACAGATGTTTTCAGTAATCATTTAGCATCCCCAAACTTCACTTTAACTCCTGGATACTTGGGAAAGCAGCTATGAAAACTGTTGATAAGAAAAGAGAAATTGTCATATCCTCGAAACATGTGTTATATGAAGGGCTAGTCACTTAATATGACGAAGACCTCGGCCGAAGATTTGTGCCTCATGTATGCTTCGAGGCATTGCAGCATCAGAGTCCGGAAGACTGCCGTGATTCAGGCAATCCGACAACTTTAGCTCATAACCTCAAAGACAATGGCTCACACGTGTATGTTTGTCAACCTAAGAAGCGCGGAATGCAGGATTTACAATTGACAGCTGTAATCACAAACAATAGAGTTCATGTCACTTTCCATCTCGGAATAACATTAATACACTGCACCTTGAACGATCGTTGTGCGCATGCGTGACTACCTAAAGAAATGCGCGATGAAGGAATGAATGAACACAAATGAAAGAATTCAACTGTGATTTGACTTTTGTTAGCTGAAGCAGATACTTTTCCTGTCATTAAGATGACACTAATTTCTTGAAAATTAACCAACGTTTCTGATCAGCAGTCAGTAGTTTGTTGTGCATATCCTTTATCACAATGATAAAAGATCATGCACTTATATCACGGTCATTTATCAGATACACAAATAGCGCATTACATATGTGAATTTCTTTATTTATTGATTGAGAGACAGATTAACGGACTACTGATATTTCTCCTAAGTTAGTCTCGTAGTAGTATATTAAAAATACTCCTTTGAAAACACATCTAAGCAGAATATGTCCTTAGTTGCATTCTCATCCGAAAAATGTGAACGGAAGAACAGCAGCCATTTCACACAGGAGTCATCAGGAGGTCAGAAGCCATTTTCAATATATGGCCGTAAGTACTCGGAGTAAATTCGGAGAGAGCTCGAGTTGCACATCGGTTATGGCCAAATTTATCTTAATGTCAATGGATGTGAACTATCCTGCTGAATGATTCCTGAAAGATGAAATCGCTATACAAGTCTGTTTCCATGTTCTACTGAGAGCGCAACTTCTATCCTCTTCCGATATCACGATCATCAACATTTCTTTGGATTTGCAAATCAACGATGAAGAATTGGTAGGTTAGGTACAGAAACGATTTGCAGATCTTTGGCACATCCTTATCAACATCCCTTATACGTTAGGACATCAATCAAAAGCAAAGATTCTCTTTACCAAAAAGATATATGAAATCCTCCTACTCATAGGTTCGTTTCCCGCAAGAAATGTTTGTATGATGCTTGTTCTTATTATTATTTCACTCAACCATTCAAAACATAGCCTTGATATACAAGTAAATGTCTGTTATAATATACTGAATTCCTTAAGTAAATGACTATAGTGGTAACTACTAAATCAATAAAAGAAAGAAATATCCTTGACTCCTGGACCACACTAGCCTGACCCAGAAATTGAACCGAAGTCTGCGATGGAGACGATCTCAAAGGCATCTCTATGTGATATCGACAGTATTTTCCTAATTTGCACTGTCGGTATCAATTAGAGGTGACTTCTGCTTCCACCTCCATTCCCTTTGTACCGTCAGCGTGGCCTAGTGAAGAAGGTGTGAACTCGACCCACAGCGAACTTCGGTTCGATTCCATTGTCAGATGAGTGCGGTCGAGGAATCAAGGATGTCGCCGTCTTTATTGACTTCGTAGTTGTCATTCTCTTAAGATGTCCAATGAACCGTTTGTTCCAGGAGTTCTTAAGATTGAGATGTTTGCATAATGAACAGACACAGGTATTTGAAGTGACTCCGTTTTCAACACGTCAGTACGAGGCTTTTGTTGATGGTAATCTAACCTTAGAAAAGCAATCATTTCTTGTAACACCAGCGGTCAGGAGCCAACACTCTGCATGTTCGACCGGGCGTTACCGACGCTGTTATGAAAGATTCTCATTGTTTCTGTAGACTTTGGCAAGCGCTTATTGAAAATCATCAAGCGTGAAACAGCTAATCATGTAGCAAATGCCTTCAGCATGATTCCGATAGAATGAGTCTCCATTTGTGTTCGCCAATCTGACAGAGGTATTTATAATATATATGTGGCAAACGCAAAAGGGCAACATGGAGGAATGATAACATCCCTATTGTACAGCTTGAGACAATATTTCAGATATTTGTTTTGATGCATGAGGCAGTAACTAACACTTAACAGCACTCAAAGAAAAAGGCAAAATATCATAAACGATGTCGAAGTAGAACCCAAGTACGATTGAGCGTCAGAGTTACAAATAACTTATCAAAAATGTTCATAAATACTTGCAAAAATGTAATATTGCTAACCAGCGCAAAAATTCATCATCCAACCAAGATTGTCAGCTATCTGACATATTCATAGTAAAACTGCACAAGGTGCCATCATAAACAATGAAGGCACGAGTCTTTGAAAACTCATAGACAATAACCAATATTTGCCAGTTCATGTAGAAACTTGTCACACAATTTCTTCCCATCATCTTATTCCGACTCTCGGCATGCGAATTCATTACTGTATTTAACACATATCAATGGCCTATCGATTAATTTTTAAATTAAGCCATCAGACATGATTCTTTCCCAGCATAAATATGCGGTGATCGATAGTTTGTTCTCTTCTCCAATTAGAGTGACAGCTTCGCTGTTTTTGAGGACTATTTCAGAAAATCAATGACAGTAAAGAGAGGAATGCCTGTTTTCATTGATCGTTGTGTTAGTAGAAGTCAGAATTCTGACACCACATCAATGTCACTTCAAACATGCACAAAAGAGAAGGTGACCCTTGTCACTGCAACTATCATTCAGAATTTGACTGTATTGCGATTTTCATCCGGTGTTGTGATCTTGGCTGTAAAGTCAGGGATGGCAGCCGATACCCAGTCATCGTGACCGAGACCGATAACCGATATTGCCATCGATGAGATGATAAATGAGACTGGCAAAGTCACAGTCCAACCTATGAGCAGAGGTGTCAATTATCCATGGAAGTAGCACAATAGCAAGTACCCAATCAGTAGAGAGCCCGGAATGATGCCACAACGACCTGGAAATTCGACATAGAATGAATATCGCAATTTTTTGGACGGATTTTGATGTGAGCTGATCTCTTCAATATTACCCAGCGCTGATGGCAATGACAGAATTCGATCGACATAAAGCGAGACAACTTCTGAGACACAAACAAGAGACCACGGAAGTTTCTACTGCTCTATGTTACTGTCTGGAGCTCCGCAAATTTCAATAAAATGGTTCTAAACATCGATTTTGCTCCAGCAATCATTAAGCAATTATCCTTCTGCAGCATATTCCTGCTCATCGTTTTTCTCTTTATTTGCAATGATACTGAACCAATACTATGTAACGCAATGCGATGTAATGAATACAAGTACACTATAACAAACAGCTTGCAAAAGAAAAATAAGCGCTTTCTACATTGTTGTGTATGAGCTTCATTTTGAACACTTCTGGAAATATCATTGGTGATAGGAGCGCCTTAATTTGACCATAAAGCAAGCCACAGACAGCATGAGAAGACTCATGATCAGGTGATAAGACATTATGACTGATTATGCAGCTTATAGGCGATGCATTGAATGACAGCAGACTGCTGCAAAGGTGTGTCCTAAATTTTAACAGATAATGAAATCAGTAACAACTTCCAGCACCACCAGTATTGATACATAGCCATTGCCGATCATTGCGCTCAAGTCTGTCGATAAATGTTCATCAAAACTACCTTTCAGAACTTTAGTAACGGATGTCTCTTCGTTCTAAATTGCATGATGATAAGTATGAAGATCACAATATAACTAGAAAACAAGTAATGTGATTAAAAATACCTCAACATGAAGACACCAGGGATAGGCGCGTTTAGTCGGTTAATTGTTGCGAACAACTTCAGCGCGACTAAGATGAAATAGACACAATGAAATTCTAGGCTTCGAGACGATGCCAATAACTACGGGGTGGAAAAGGTTCCAAGAAATGCCGCGAACTGCTCCAGGATTTCATAAACATGGTGCGTATAATCTTCTATTGTGCTGCGCTTTTCCTTTCGACAGATGGTGAAATTCATTTTTGTTGGAGAGCAATAATCCAGATTTACACAGACCTAGTTTGGTGACAATGCCAGAAATGAACAACAACCTTGTAGGAAACGCCGACGACAACCGTAGCGCCCAAATTTTTTTTGGAAGAGAAAATTTGTTAAAATCGAGGTTTCGCGTCGGATTTAGACGTGAAACCGTGCCATGCCGTTTTCGTGATAGCGCCTTCACTAGAGTAGACGTGTTTTGTTTTCGTTTTGACAATGAATCATTTTGAGTAAAATTTACGCTTCAGATAAATGTATGGCACGATTGGTCAGCGTTCAAGACAAACTATATGCTGCCCACTTTACCAGACTGAGCTTTTCATACAAGCCAAAATAATATTATTTTGTTTCGACTCTTTCAAACAAAATGGATAGCAATTTCTTGATCTTGTTTGATTATTCTACATGCGAGTACAGCATGTTTAATTAACAGCATGAATTGTTGATTAAAAGGTAGCCATTGAAAAAATCTGATCCTTATCAAAATTTGTGAATGAAATGATTAAGTCCAAAATATTTGGATGTTTACTGCGTGATGTATTTCAGCCAAAGGAAGTGCTTTCAGCCAGCCCTCTTTCGAGTGCAACGCTAGACTGACAAGCATCGCACAAAATCTGCACTTAGCAGAATTAAAATTGCACTGACAAAGAAGTAAAAAAAAATGGAACAAATCATATTCTAAATAAAACTACCGCAATTTGAAAACAATGTATCTGAGGTTGAATTTCCTCTTATTGCGAAAAGTACAGCAATTACGTACAATAAGTACGTGTAGAATAAGTGAAGAAAGCTTTAATTCAACAGTCTCAGTTAGCACAATTCATAATTGATGGTGCACGTTGGCTGCGTCACAAGGCAACCAATTTGCATATTTAATATCGCTTTTATGACCGATAATGGACCTGAAATATTGTTTCTATAAGAATAAGATACAGGAGATTATTGTATCAGACTTCACGTAGAAAAATCGCAAAGTGTTGGTAAAAAAGTGGTCATCGCTCACAGGGTAAGTGAATGGCGATCGGCCTTGTGCTAGTGGGGTAGGATTGTATGCATTTCAGAGGGAATATAATTAATTCACCAATTCAGAGTTGCGAAATAAGAATACGTGACTACCAGCGTATTTACAGTTCTCGATTCACGTCGGCCTAATTTCAGTTTAATTGGTTGATATTTACATACCACTTTGTTCAATTAGACAAATTTTTGATCATGTTTAAACAAACCTCAGGTAAGCGCATTTAGAAATCCGTAACTCATGAGATATAACGCGCTCAATGCCCGTGGAAACCTATCACTCCCTAACGCGATAATGACAACAACCCGCTCTACCTGCTCAGGTTGCTATGAGTGCTTCCCGACATAATGTTTCTCTAATGTCTAGAGTTTTATACACTGTTCAATTCCTACCTTAATAAACGATAGCTACTGAGGTACGAGTAGCTTCAATACTAGTCACAGATATAGTCAGTAGATTATACAATGACTTTCTCCTTTGTATTTTCACCTAAGCTTAGTATTCATGTCAATTCTTCCCATGGATTTGCGTCATCTAATATCACTAAGCTGTATAGTCGCCAGGACAACGACTTATGATGGATAAAGCATCAGAAATAATGTTCTGAATTGTAAGCAATATTTTTCAGGTAATTCTTGAGAGAATGAGAGAGGGGTAGAATGGAACAGTTTACGAAATGCACACAAACATCGTTACACCTCATCAAAACTTAGATGAGAATATAAAGAGGCTGCCATAGTGAACTAACTTGAGTCCAGGTACAATAATTAAAGCTCAAGATCTTTATCGCTATTTGGGAAACAGCAATGAAAAGGTGTTACTATATTAAGTAACAAAACGCTGAATGACTGAGTCATCAACGTGACTTGCATTTTAAATGCCTTTCATAAATCAGATGATTGCGTAATAAGTTATCAATATATGGAAAATTTAGTCACAACGTAGATAATTCCATGCATGTATTATTAGACACAACTTTTTATTCATAAATTCATGCTGAATAATAAATATTGATTAATAACACTGAAATTCATATTTTCAGATATTCTTTCTCTGTATAACAGCATTCAGAGCGATCTGGAAGTATTTCTTCCCAAAGTTAAATAAAATCAAATAGAACGAAGCAATCACAAACACTGCACTTAAACTGACAAGGTAAACCAAAGCAGGGGAATAGAATGCAGAACCTTATAATGCACCATTTCTGAATGTTTTGATGTCCTAAAACAATGAATTTCAAAATAACTTGAATGTGTATCTCAAAACAGTTAAATAAAGTTAGTGAGAAGATAGCTGGCATGCCCAATTGAAGCTTCACACATGGTGTCCGCGCAAATTTGAATGAAAATTTCCAGGTGTTTTCCAGGATTTCCAGGGCAAAATTCATTTTCCAGGTTTTCCAGGGAAATGTACTAAAAATCAGGGGTCAAATTTGAACGAAAACGTTCAGATTTTCTGCAGAAAATTTTATTCAAATACACGCGTAAAATTTAAAAGAAAAATTCTGGGAAAAATCTACCCAAAGTTCTGTGCTAAGGAGCTTGCATACCATAAAATTAATATTATTGACGAAAAAAATTTGAAAGTTGGCGTGAAATTGGCTGAATTTTTAAGGCGCAGGTGATTCCAAATAAAAAATACCAATATATGCATCAGACGGCTACATTATATTTCTAGAAAAAAATGAAAAGTTCGACAACATAGTTAGCCATACCGCGTAGTTCGGTCTCATTCATATTGTTTACGTTATGATAGGAGACTCCAGTCACTGTAATATTCTAAAGACAAAAAATTGTATGAGAATGAAGGCTATATATGAAACAAATAAGTAGATATGAAAAACAAAATCTGGAAAAATAGAAAGCACTTCAACCATAGAGCATGACTTCAAAAACTTGCAATTAGTGTTTTAAGTCTCCTAATTCGCAGGAGTTTTCCAGGATTTCCAGGTTTTCCAGAGTAAAATTCATTTTCCAGGTGTTTTCCAGGGAGCGCGGACACACTGTTCACATCACTCTGCGAATTATCAGATGAAAACTCGTCCGCAGTTCAATAATTTGAATTCGATTTCAAAGCAAATCTAATCAAGGATATCTGGTGATAACTTTCATGTACATGACAAGAGTAAAAAAACATTTCTTAACAACTTAACTAATGTTTAAATTTTAACCTTAAGTTGTTCATCCTGGAATATAAGTTTCACAGCAGACTTTTGCATGATTGATAATGAACGCGCGAAAAGTTTATTTTCATTTCTAGATTAGTGGAATTTCCTAAAGACCTTTACAACCTCTTCGCAGTGGATGAAACATGGATGCGTTTTGAACATCAGCTCTGACCGACGGCCAGAGTTTGAGAGACCCACCATGCTGCACGACCTCAGGTGACGGCCTCCTGTCTTGTGCCAAAAAAGACTTTGGCAATGATTGATTTTACCGCCAACAAGCGTTTCTGCGTGAGATGAGAGCTTTATCGAAAGGGAAATTATCAATAGTGATGCCTGCATGGAGTTTGTGCAGCCTACCCGAAAACAAATGGATATGCTTACGCTCCCAACCAGTTTTGTTGAAGACCCTTCACTGGCAACATGACAATGCTGTTTCATAATGGATAAAGGTATCGTTTTGAAATTCGAACATGACTGATGAATTCGGCATCCTATGATAGGATGAAAATGACGAGAGCTTCTTTCCTTAGGAATGAAAGATTGTTACCTCCTAATGTACAAATTATGAATTAGGCCTATATGACCAAAATATACAACGAATTTAGATGACGGTTCTTGACGGGAGGTGACTCATCATGGCTTGAAGGAAGGAAATAGTGTACTCCCTGTGGTTTATCCGTAAAGTTAACTGCTGAAAATATGTACAAGAGACAGACGTTTCGCGACACAGTCGTGCAGAAAGTCATAGCACGCGCGGTTGTTCACTCTTCATCAGTCTTAGGTAGGTAAACGAGATAAAAGCATTCATCCTGAGAAAAAAAACATTTCATTTGGTCAACAAAACATACAGGAAATGGCAAGTGGTGATATTGCCCATCGGCAATGGCTCAGCAGCTTTTAAATGCACTGGGCATCGCAAACATTGTACAAGTCAAACTAACGGTCATACGGATGGATGCAGTTTGTCATTTGTCAGTTTGCATGCCAAAGCATATTTAGATTTTCAGATATATCACTCTACTATTCAATTGTTCTCAGTAGTTTAAACAATCTCAAACTGTAGACTTACATATAGAAATATAATTTCAAAGGCGGAATATCAATAAAACGAAGGAAATACCCCGATGGAAAATAGAAGGGATAGCACAAGTCCAAATGCTTAAAATCTTGGTATTAAGTAATACTCCACGATAGAAACAACTGAAAGAGGCAGAATTTTCCGTAGTGGAACTTCAGTTCATAATCACGTTCAACTCGCGGGATAGCAGTGCATGGTTGCAAAATTAAAGGATATATTTGGTAGATTATCTTGTAATCCTTTTAGGCATAAAACTTGCAGGCTTTGTGAAACAATAAGCCAATAGATCTGAGAAAAATGATGAACAAAAGAATTAATCAACGAAACCAAATAAGGCAGACCACACATTGCCCATTTCCTCAGGTGTTTCTGGAATTTTTTTAAAATCTCGACGAACTTGCCTCACTCATTGAAAATTATCTAATTTCACTTACAAAAATTGTATCTTAAAATTCTTCACAGGTTGAAGGAAAATCGTTGCGTAATACTTGTCCTGCATTTTTTTGCGTTCGATGGCCATTTTTGACTGACTTCAACTTCTGAATCAGAAATGTATTCACCATGCAAGAATTCAGAAAAGGTCAAGGGTATAAAGCAAAGTTCTTTATGGAGTAGGCCTATTCTAAGTTTTGTACAACAACATGCAGACTATATTTCTCCATACTGCAGTAAATGAATGACCTATGTCTTCAAAGAAAAACTACATTTCAAAAAGCCTTCAATGCCTGGGCTTTTTCTTTGAGTCCTGTGAGGCGTTGCGGAGAACTTATTGGCGTATGTTTTTAGTCGTATTCTTTGCACAATTAGTGAATTCCTAGGAGCGGATCTGAGGTGGGAGCGAAGTGCAAGTGAGCTGACAGGAACAAGCAACTCACTGAGGCACTCAGTGGCAATACTAGTGGCTATAAAAAGTAAATTGTAATTATTCGATGGCTCCAATCAATTAATTGTAATTTTTTGTAATTCTAATCAATTGCAATACCACTAATTTTTGATAACCCCTTGAATCGGTGCATTTGAATGCTGAAGTGATGAGACGTTTATCAATTGCAGATTTCTAAGCACTTGTACTGTAAAAGAATAATGGTAGTACAATGTCATATTATGACATCAAAGTCCTATTCTCAACCCAGATTGCGAACTGCGATGAGATTTTCACAAAATAATGATTTTCTTACTAACACGTCAATTATGTTCTTCGACCAGTTATGCGAAATTTCACAGACAAGATAATTTTAAAGTAAAAAGTACCACTAAAAGTTGGAGCCGATGACATCTGGGACAGCCAAGACATAACAATTTTGTCTCACTTTAAAGCATATTTTTTGCACTCATTTTAAGAATTTTACTTAAGTCATGCTTAAATTACTTTTTGAATGTTAAAAAGGGATGTCGCTGCATAGTTAGACTTAAATTGCATGCGGAGGACATGTGGAATTATATAGGCACCGCAATGCGCAAGTTCTATTAGTTTACACAGCACTTGTAGTAAAGTGTTCTTTCGAAGAAGTCTCAGAATCCCACTTCTCACCAGCAACTAACTCTGTCTAGTCTGGTTACCTTTGAAACATTATCGTTCTAGATAAAATATTTTCATTCCGTAGACATAGGTACAGAATGCGGAAGCAAGATTTTCTCTCTGTGATGAACGTCATATTTTTCAATCGGCTTGTACTCCGAATCACCAAAATACATGCACATCCTAAGAATGCTGTGAAAAGATGCAATTTTGTGACATTGACTGCTTAAGTCTTTGTCAAATGTACGCGGTGGTAGCATTGTTTGGCGTGTACAAAATACCGCAACTTTCATTTTCATTGAATCGGTTCTAACAAACGAAAAGTAAGAAAATGGATTCCGTTTTAATCATTATAACATTTTAGAATCTAAAGGATGTGCTTCCTTAGATAAACATAATTTTCAAGATTGTCTGCCGGCCAAGACTCAAGACACATGGCTGCAAACATAATTCTTGCGACAGATTAAAAACGTGCCACAAATAATGAATGTTCAGTTGGCGACAATATTATGCTAGAATTGGCGCGACATCGACACGACAAACAGAGCGAGGTATGAGCGCTTGTTCATTCCATCCATGCTAGGGAGAGAGGGGTTGGCTCTCTGTCACATTTTCACAGCTAGACTGTCTGACCGAAGCATTTGTGACTTAGTTCCTGTGCATTTTAAGTCTTTCTACCAAAAAAGCGCTTCATTTGTCCTATTGGAGTATCAAATTTATGATCAATTTTTAGATTGCTTTTCCAAAGGTCGGAATGAGTCATATCATGATCATCTACCTTATCATAGACATCGAATGTCGTCATAGAAACTTGAATGCTGTGTGAAAATATTACCTACTAAACATTGCAGTAGTTCTAGCACATTTAAGAAGTTAATTTCATGAATATTTCTGATAATTTGACATCTTTGGTATCCTCAGTCCATCTTTCGTCCTCATTAGCTCATTTGAAACATCTAGATTTTCAACTTGCAATGATCTGACAGATACCTACAATGGTCACTTTTGAAAGAAAATCTTCCACATTTCAAATGCACATTCACTTATCAATATCAATCCCATTATTAGCAAAAGGGGATTTATAACAAAATTCAGCATAATGTAATTTGTGAGTTAGAGTAGATGACAACCATTGGAAAGTTCACATATAAAATATTCTGCGAAGCATTTTTCATTAAATTCAGGGCAATACTAGAAGGACCATCCAAGAAGGACGCCGTCCGCAGGAAAACGTAAACGGGTTTGCAAAGTCCACGAACTTCCTTTTAAAACTCAATTCTAGAACGTTAAAGAGCGTTTTTTCGTGCGCCTGCTAACTTTTTTAATAATGATCGGAAGGCCCAACATTATCGAGAAAACTTTTGCACAATGATCTGAATTCTTCAAATCTGAAGGAATCGTGACGATCGGAGCATTTTCAAGGAATTCAGAGCAATCCGCAAGCGCGTGCGACTAGTTTTCCTATCTCTGCAAGGTATTAAAAATTTCTTTTTGCCCACTTAGCAAGTTCCTGCATGTGCCATCTGTTTGAATCAGTTTGCACTTCTAAACAATTTAATTCTGTGGCTGCAAGTTTTCTTCAAAAGAGACAATAAGCAGGCGAATTATCTGTCACTGAACAACAATAGCGATGACGAATCATGAAATCAAAATAGTGCATACACAGAAAGTTGCTGAGAGGTGATGACGAAACAAACTTCAATAATAAACTTCTATTCATTAATTGGCAGACAGTTCACCCTTCATGTGTTTGCTTCTGAAATCTCTATCACGTTACAGTGCTGTAACGGCGATTCTACCGCCCACACAGCAAAGTTGACTGCCCAGTCAATTAAATTTGACTCGTCTTTCTAATGATCACAAAATCAAACATGATTAGGAGCATTTTCATTAACATAGTAAGTGAGATATTTTTCATGATGCTATGATTTCGGTCAATGTACTGATAGATGAGAGCACATCACATCACTTAGTGCAGGGGTTCCCAACCTAGGGTACGCTGACCCCTTCGAGGTGCGCGAAGGACTTTTGAAGGGTACACACATTATGGGAGATTTGTTATTGATAACTTTACTGTTCATGGGTCAGTTGCACTGTTAACTTTGTGCGCATTCCGCATTGGATTGTCATCATCTGGCCTTGAAACAACCTTTGCTAATTAGTGACCACCAACATGACCTCAACCACATACTTATGCAAATCCGGATTCTCCACCATAACAATGATTATTAGCAAACAAAGAGCTCGTTTGATGTTGAAGCATCTTTCGCGGCACGCGCATCAGTTACACCGAGTAAAATTTTTGTGTTATAAAATTACGAATTTCCTATATTTCTACGTGTAATTAAACTTTAGTTTGATTGAATTCTTGCTATTTTTATATTTATAGGTGAGGGCATATATGCAGAATAATGAAATTTCCTATGATTTTCTATTTTGTGGTACGCAGCATGAAAAGGTTGGAAACCACTGACTTTGTGTATATCACGCACTTGTACATCCACATTACTTTACATTCAGTTATTCAAAACAAAGCTTCTCACAACTTTCTTCAGAGAAAAGAATAATTGACTAATTTCTTCTTGTGTTTAATATTTGTCTCTCATTCGATGAGATAAAAATTTATGGTTTGCATTTGCAGATCATTAAATGATAGAATCATGGGACAATGAAAGTTTGATTTAAAACTAAATTAAGTTTTATGGGCTTGTTCTGAGTTGGTTTCTGAATTGCAATATTGACGTTAATGAAATGACAAACCATGTGTGACGGCTATGAAGCTGTTAGAATTTTTCCTATTGATCAGGTGATAAGCTGTTTAATCAGGTGACAACAAATACGGCGATATTGCAGAATGAATTATAACATCCGATCGTTGGAAACAGAACGATTCAGGAAAGCATTTCTGTTTTCAAATTTGAATTATTTAAGCACTCAATCTCACAACCTAATCCCATTTCACTCTCCAACCTTGTTATGAACTTCAGACTCTGTCAGCATTTCGATAATTACAATTTGCTGCTGCCATGTTGATCATTGTCGTGGGGCTGGCTTTGGGGCACAGTGCTCACCTCGCATTCGAGGGACCTGGGTTCGATCCGTTATCAGACCACTTGTAAACATTAACATGAGTATACAACTCACGTTCTTCGACTGTAAAAACGTTTAAACTCGATTATGCAAAAGAATATAAGTCGGCAGCAAGAAGTTGGTGATTATCAATGAACAAAGCTGATAGAAAATTCAATTTAATTTTTGTTATGCATACAGTATGTTAACCTAGATGTAAACAATTTTTAACATCATGCCATCGATGTGCATAAAGCCTATAACGTACTTGAGTTTTGTTTATGCATTTACTGTGCAAATGAATCAAATAGTCAAGATCTATTCGAATTATTTGGATCAGCACCTGAGAATCTATTCGGGGGTTAGAATATTTCATTCAATTGAAACTTTTTGGCTCTCACAACTTCATTGCAAAACACTTAAACTGATGTTTGCAATTAATGTTCTCAACTCTAACAAACTCAGCCTCGAATCAATGTTTGAATTTCAGACGATCTGTTTCATATATATAGAGCCACACGCATGCTTTACAAGGAATAACATCAGAAGCATGAAAATATTTGCTCTGACCCTATCAATGTAGAAAAGTTTTGTTTTAATAATGATCATAAATTATTACCGCTGCTGTAATGTTTTGTGACGATAAACATTGTCTATTTACGGATATGATAAATTGAAAAATCAGTTAAGAGAACAATTTGAACACTTTAAAGCAAATATTTTCAATTTTACAATACATGCCGTCTATGACTTGCTCTCTGTGTTCAGGCGCAGCATGTAAGAGCGGCAATAGAAAGAAAGCATACGTGATCCCTAACTTGTACATTGATATTTACATGCTGCAATGCTGATATGGCATGCATCCACTTCAATTCAATGTTTTGTTGTGTTATCATCTGCGATTCGGCTACAAAATGAGCACTCATAGAAGAATAGGAGAACTCCATTTAAAGCTGAAGAATGGTGATAGACTGAACTATTTATAACGTTAGTAAACAGATCACGTGCAGATAAAATATGCAGATGAGAATGCTTTTAGTTTCATCTGATAAAGTTGGCACAGTAAAGCGAACAAAAAGTGTCTACAAATAATGTCGCTATCTAAAGCAGGTATGTGATGTTTAGATGTTTAACTTTTAATGCATCGAAAGAGATGACTTCAAATCACAGTGAGTTTTGGTTCTGCTCACAATTTCGAGTGAATACAGACTAGGATTTTATGTGTAGGGGCACAAATATCGACATCATAGCTTGTCTACGCTTGCCAGGCACGTAGAAGACGCAGACAATACACATCCCAGACTAAAGCCACCACAACACCATTTTTTCATTCATAATCTTCTTCACAAATAATTAATTAGGTCTCCTTCATTGTACTTTGAATACTCGAGCGGAAAAAAGCAGTTTCCTTACCGCAACATGATCAAAACCAAACCCTATCTTATCTGACCCTTTCTTTATAAAGTCCGACTTTCTGAATGTTCGTGCTTCATACAATGTTCCAGGATAACCTCTCTGATCACTCGGAATTACAGTTGGGCTACGCTACGTAGATATCGAACACGATTAAGCTAAGATGAACAGATTCGCGGAAGTTTTCATTCTGTTTACACATGTGCTTTTTTTAAGTTGGTGTCGTGACTAAGATGATACACAAATCGACTAGCAGAAAAGGCCATTTCACTACGGTCCAAGCTGTAATGACGTATTCGCCTTGAGGCTTGAGCGACAATCTTTACTTTCAATGATCTTTAGCAGACAGAACACAAAAATCCTCCACAGTCCATTCTGAGATGTGTTCAAGCGCTCTCTCCTTGCTCGAGCTCTTAGACCTCGGTGGATGCAAGTCAGTCACTGCATTGACGGAGATCTTTGGCCTAAAACTCAGACGTCAGTGGAGGTTGGGAAGGATCCAGAGTCACGCCCAATGGAATTGACGGAATTCCGCATTGACTGATTAATGTAGCAATACGGTATGGCTGCTTAGTCGATGGTTCTGATGCTAACAAATGCTTTGATCGAAAGTCTGCAGCTAAATAGAATTATTCGCTGTAACGGAGATCGTGGTTATGAACCTCATAGACATTATCTGGGTGAAAAAAACGTGAGCATCACACGAGTTCACCCAATTTATTGCAACCATCGAAATACTATTCCTTGCATTGACTTTATAAATAGTCATGCATGAACGTTAGTCATCGATGAAAAATTCTTTGGAAAATCAATTTTGTAGGTTAGAGCCCCGAAACTTTGACTGTGAAGACAAAAACGGAAATTTGAAATGTAACATGAAGTCTCATCAAAACCTCTCGAAATGATAAAAGCAAGGTTTTAAAGCTTTTTTGTGCTACGGGTCATCTGTTCATTCCCACGGGTCACACTCAAATCGTCTCAAGATCGACTTTCACTAGTGTACGCCTAACGCACTCAGGATTTATAAGCAAAAACAGAAGTCATAAATGCATTACAACATTTAGCATTCAGCAGTGAATTTTACCCGCGATTCTGCATGTTCGTGTGCAAGTTGACTTTTCAAGTCTTGAAGTTAACTACATGTAACGGATGAACGTTCAAAATCCACGGTACAAGTCGAAAATCCCACGGTGCAGAATGTGACCCGTGGAACACTTTATAACAAGCATTACAAAAATATATGTCGAAAATCCGTGACTACAAAATGTACATCTGCGAAATGAATTAAAGTATATAAGAATTGTCATAGAAGATGACATGTTCTCAAAACAAGATTGGTCATAGGTCTAAACTGATCAGCGCAACAACATGAGTGCGGATAAGGCTGTCATTAAGTGCAGATGAAAACTGATTGTGAAGAAGCCATAGAAGAACACATTTTAGTGTTCCTTGAACACACTGGTGTGCAGAGTACGATTCAGCTGTAGAACGCGAATTATCGTGAAGAAATTGTACTCCAAATCTCCTCAGTGTTAATCACGGTTCGTTTCCACTTGTGTCATAATAATAGTAACATTCGTGTTTGAAATTAGATCCATCGCTCAAAATGGAGGGCATAGACATGAAATGCCGTCAATGGCAATAAATGCTGTGCTAGTGCCACATATTAAGTGTCATGGAAAGCATTCGAATGACTTAAAGCTTTTTCTTTAATTTGGAATCAAAGTTAACGTTTACATGATCAACATCAGACAATATGTTCTGGAATACTTTACGATTGCTAGCGTTGACTTCCAGCGATAACAACCAATTAGGAAGTGTTCATTCTTACTTGCACTGAGTCTGGGAATCTCAGGGATGCATCAGAACCAGTGAAAGCGTTGCTTTGTGATCATTGTCCGTATTACCAATAAATTGGGCGATTTCATTGTCTCATAGGTTTGGTGCTCGCAAAATAGTACATTTTCATCTGTCTTTATTGAATTAATATCACTTTTTACAACTGTTATTTATATATGAAATGTGTAACTTTGTGGATATCCGTTTACGAATAAACGCTGCTGGTAGCTGCTACTGTGTTTGCCGGGCTAAAGACCCTGGCGAAGACTTCTAGTCGAAATATAGGCCGTAACAAAGTGCTCATCACGGTTAAAATATTTTGTGTCTTCACGGAGCGAGTGATATGTGTTCTCGCTTTAGCTTTCACTCTACTATAGTCAAACGATGAAGTAAATAATCTCCACATGTGAACAACGACAATGCATTACTCAGAAGTCAATCAGTTTAGTCACCATTATCAAATCTACTACTTAGACATTTACGTCATCGAAACAATCATGTGTGTTATCCCTGTGTGGTGTAACGCAACTAGATCCTCATTGCCTCATCATTTCGCTGTACTGTTCCTTCATGATCCCTTTTAGAACATCTCGGAGCAGACGCAACTTCCCTCTAACGACAAAACACAGACATAATGTGCGTGAGTAACATCCCAGATCTGTTGTCAATTACATGACACGCAATATAAGCAGTTGAGGCAATTAAGATTGAGTCTGCTGCTTTATCAAACTTGATGGATTCATTATTTGTAAGCTTATTTACTACATCTGAAGATCTTGAATAACAATAATATTTGTAATTCTGAAGTTCAGTTTCATTACTTCTATTTGATTACATCAAATGCCGGGACGAGTTTGTGTAGGCATGGCATAGGATGCATACCCCTAGCATAAATCAGGATACTACTATCGAATCGGTCGTATCGCTCCTGTGTTAGAAGTCTCTTCATTACATCTTGGTTTCTTTTATTGTTTTATTCTGTGAGTAGTAGTTCACTTTACTATCTTCGACAGACCATTCATCCTAGTTCCTCAGGAAGGGAACACTAACAGACAAATAATTCAACAGAATAAGTAGTTTGAATTGTGAAGCAGTTTGTGAAGGTCCACTCACACCGGACGCGGACACAGCCCCATGGGTTCATTGATGTTCTGATCGAAAATTCTGGACGCGTGAGGACACGCCGCGCCGCGCCCCATGTGAATGGACCTTGAGGTGACCTCTTCATGATCTGTCTCACTTTCAATTCCACTGCGGAATTACTCAAAGATTTCAAACCGAGTTAAGAATTCAAATATTAAAATCATCCGTACATACCAGGCTTGCCGTGAGACGAGATTTCTTCGTCCCATTCCCATCCCATCCCGCTCCAACGGCAAGCCTCGTACATGCTTTCCATAGATACGCGTGATATTGCGATATAAAATGTCTGACATGTGAACTTGCCAACGGGTCACTCATTCACTCCAACTCCCTCTTCTTAAAATAATACTATAAGAGTATATACCAGGGATGCGGAGTCCTATCATTTTGAAAGGACTCCGACTCCGGGCGGCATATAGCCTAGTTTTTTTAAAAAGAACTGGTAACCTACATCATAGATCATTAAAGGCTTACCTGAACCTATTTTTACTGATCACTGATGTATCAATTATCAATCATTTTCGATGAAAGTTTATCAAATGTCGCTTCAAGTTGGATGGATGCGACTCGGCTCCACGAGGATAAATAATTCGCCACTCAACTCGACGTGGATTAATATTTTTGTTGTTTCGGGTCTAGATATAGGCCGGAGTCCTATCATTTGATAGGACTCCGACTCCGACTCCAGCAAAAATGATAGGACTCCGGGACTCCGACTCCACATCCCTAGTATATACAGTGTAATTAGCATCAATATTAGCCTATATCAGATACTAAAAATGTCAATCTCAATCTTTTGGACGTAGAATTAAAATTTCAAATTTTTGAAACTGCCATTCATTGTGACAGGTTGACCGAGTTGGCAAAAAGTAATGCCATCACTGGAACGATCACGTCACAGTGGCGTGGCGCTGTGCAGTATTTTTGAGAAGGAATCATATCATGGGAGCCAGGAGCCCGCTTCTCCTGGGTTTCTCACAGCTCAAAATTACCCGGGCAAAATAGGGTTACATAACACTCCATTAGGCAGCCCAATGCGGCGCATCCAAATCCCTGACGCTGCCCTGCAAACATCACTTCATGCACAGGTTAGAAATCAACGCCTTTTGCCATTTCAATGCCTATCAAAATCATTACCTAATTCTCTCAGTTACAGTTCTGCATTTCTTTCAGTCATAGCATCACGGCCTGAATTATGCATTGCGCAAACCTTCGAACGTCTACATTTAGTCATAAATCATACACACCCTGTAAGCGACCCTGATACAACAGTCTGACATCATTTTCTGCCTTTGAATGTAATAATCTCAGTGATTTGCCATTCTCAACGGAATTCAGTCGCCGATTCTGATTTGGAAGTTAGGTAACTAGCTCTGAATAGAATCAATTCATTAGTGAAAGCAGTCTCTTGAGATCTTCCGGACGTGCGATGACTGCTCCAATGTCCATCTGCTTGTTATCCAGATGGCAGCAATGTTGTCAAGACTTGCCATTGAAATTCAAACTTAATGACGTAATACAGTCCATTGACAATAAAATTCTGAATTGCATTAATTCACCGGACATTTGATTGATTCAATTCTTGTCTATGAATAAATTTTTGAGAGCTATTGTCTTTCAAATAATCTTTCAATATAGTCTTTCTTTCAAATGGAAATTGAAAGCATGACTTATTCCTTGTCTTGTGAATTTCTTGAATAACTAACAAAGAGGTAACCAGTAGATTGAAAATTTCAGATCAGATAATGAGCGTGCCACTTCACTTGTAAATACGTTGTGAAGTTTGAATTAGAATATCCAACAATTCTACAGAATTTGCAATGTTTATGACTTTACTTACACCGGTGATGAAGTTCCCAACACATTGCGAACTAAGGAAATCACCAATCAATAAATATGAAATCTGGAAATTTATTTTCGTCAATTCTCCTCTCCTTCCTGTTCAGAATATGTTCTAACAACACCGACCGCACGCTGTTTTCTATGTTTTTGTGGATATTATGTGAGCACACATGCTCCTGTTTTCCAATGTTCTTGGAAATAAACATTTTTGACTTTTGACACATAAGCAATGAAACATCAACATGGATTTTTGAGGGCAGTCATGAAAGACCTTACAGTGAATTGAGACACTGCTGAACGGGGAAAATAGCAATCAATCAGGAATTTTGATGTGGCTATCTATGACCGGAGCAGATAGGCCTATTTTAAACAATAACTATGGCAGACGGTTGGTGCTATGCCGATGATAGATATTTTCGACCCGCTTGCTGATGTGCACTTGTTCATAGCAATCTACTAATTTCATGACTCACTCCAACCGGCCGTGCCGTGGTGCTTCATTCTATGCACAACGAGGCATTCATAGATTCATGGATCATTACAGAGCGGATCACAGAACATAATAATCAAAAATAGTTTTGACAATGATCATCAATGGATTGACGTAGATATTTGAAGTCGTAAAGAACGGAACTATGCTCCTCTGTTGGTTGTGATGGCCTTGCATTGAAGGCCATTTGTTCAACACTCCCAGCGTTGTCGAAGTTCTTCATTGTGCACTTCTGAGATAAAGTTTGGTTTTTCACTTTATATCACCTGATGCCGCAGATGATCTGATTTTTAGCAGGATTATATCATAAGCTCGTAAACTCGCAAAATCTTTGAGACATAATTCATCATAATTTAACCCATTTTTGTCAAACACTTAGAAACTTCAATCAACTTGTCCATGAATGCTTCTCAGATGCAACAGTTTAAGGACACATTCATTCTACTTTTGCTCGAACTAAGTTGATCGCCGGCAAGACAGCGATCAGCCGTCATTTGATTTAATGATGAGCGTGCAAGTTTCAATAGAAACAGCCTTCGCAAATTCAGACGGTCGAATCTCAAATGGGACAGTTTCAATCTTTATTATACATGAGAGAATGTCTAGACAAGTTCGTGGTTTCAGATTTCTAATCGCTTTGAATTCGCTGGCATCAATCGTGTGCATTCATCTGCTGACTACGATCTCAAAGCGAATTTCATACATTGTCCGCAGTCGATGTATTCGTGAGGAATGGTATACAAGTAGACAATGCAGTATATGCATAGAAATCATTTGACATTATATCCATCTGATATCTACATCCATATTTCATCAAGTACTATGCAACAGATCAGTATCGAAGTTCCCATATTAGTCTGGCAGCCAGAACGAGTTTCTGAAGGGAACGAGGCCGAAAATGAGACTTTCACAGAATGATGCACACACTATGCCTACTACGAATTCGCGAGTCTGTCGAGTTCTACGTGGTTATCTTATTTTTGTCAGACACGAACAAAGAGAAACACATATTAATCTAATGGGACGCAGATCGCAAATATTTTTAGCAAAAATGATTTTTTTATGTTTTCTCTAAACATCTGAGAAGTGCTAAGTCCAAATGACTAAGTCTAGAGCCATAAATTTTGACATGGAATGGTTTCAGGTAATTTCTTGTCATGTTTATGAACATTTATATGTGAAGGCAAACACATTCAGATTTGCCAAGCCTCCTACTATAGGCAAGCACCAACATATTGGCCCACTTTATCATCATTGAACCACATTCTCGCATACATCGCCGATCAGAAGCATGATAATACCGCATACACATGATAGGAAATGAATTGAAGACATATTATGCCGAAATTTATGGCTCTCGACTTAATACTTTTCAGGTGATAAGAGAAAATATAGAAAATTTCATTTTTATCAATAACCGCAATCTGTTTCCCATTGGATTAACACGTGTTTCTTTGATCCTGTCTGAAAAGAAGGGAAAATAATAACTAGAACTCGGCAGACGCAAACATTTGTAGTAGGCGTTTGGTGTACATCATTCTGTGAAAGTCTCATTTTTGGCCTCCTTCCCTGCAGGAACTCGTCAGAACTACAAAAAAACTGTGCGAATGAATCAATCAAATGGGATGCACGAAATTGAGTTTTTTGGTGGCGGAGACAGTCATGCGACTCTGGTGTTCCATTCCATCATTCCTCGACGATTGATCTTCCGAGACGGGCGGCTATTTGTGATTTTAGATTTTATCTGACAAAATCTGTAGTTTACTAGTTAATCTCGTAACAAAATTACCTTTTTAAAATCAGTTAATTTCAGTAATTGAACACTTGAAACAAACTGTTTATCTTACATTCACTGTGTGAACAATGCAAAAAGGATGAGTTGAGATCATGATGATGGGTTGGACATTCTTGTGGAGACCTAAAGTTTAATCAAATTGAGAACGAAATTCTCAGGATAACCATTACTTTTAAAAATGTGTAGTATTTTTTGAATCTCATCATGGAAAATGTTCCAAGTACTCGATGTAATATGCGCACGATTAATCATACCTAATACTAAGCCAGACTGCCATTGTTTAGGGCAATTCGCTTCAAAATTTAATAAAAGGCCAGTATACGTATCTTTACGAAAAACACTAGTTTCTACAGTATTGGTCATATTTATGTTTACGTCCAAAAATGAAATATTTTTACCTCCAACTTCAGAGGTAAATTCTAAATTCGGGTGCTGTTGATTCAGAAATTGTTTAAAGCACTCAACTTTACTAATGTCATCAAACATGCATATGCAGTCATCAACATATCTATAGTAATATATGGGACTGCACTCCTCATTATGCCAATTTCGTTCCATTTCAGAGAGGAAAAGATTAGCTAAAGTGGGTGCAAGGGGTGAACCCATGCTAACACCATCAACCTGTTTGAATATTTTATTATCAAAAAGGAAATGTCCTTGAGCACCAAATTTACATAGTTTTATAAAGACATCTTTACCGTATTTAGGTTTATTGGAAGAGTTTTCTCTATAAACTAAATCCGCTGCCATCTGAATAGTTTCATCGACTGGAATATTTGTGAATAGAGAAACTACATCAAAGCTCACTAAAATATTTTTATCATTAAACAGATTCCTATGTTCATTTATATTATCAATTAAGTGCTGTGTCGACTTCAGCATATATTATCGTCAATTTGTTTTTTAATAATGCTATCTAGATACTTTGCTAAATTATAACTAACAGAGCCAATCGTACTTATAATCGGTCGCATCGGCTTATTAACTTTGTGAACTTTAACAGTACCATACATCCTTCCTGGCTCGCTACCCGACGGCATAATGTACTTATATGTATTATCACTCACATATCGCTTCACATATTTACATAGATATCTGTAAACTCGGCTTTCTTCGGTAACGGTTGGATGTTTGGTTATATCATCCTCAGCTGAGGATTTCCTCATTCATGATAAAATCCTCAGCTGAGGACATTTCCTTTTTGATAATAAAATATTCAAACAGGTTGATGGTGTTAGCATGGGTTCACCCCTTGCACCCACTTTAGCTAATCTTTTCCTCTCTGAAATGGAACGAAATTGGCATAATGAGGAGTGCAGTCCCATATATTACTATAGATATGTTGATGACTGCATATGCATGTTTGATGACATTAGTAAAGTTGAGTGCTTTAAACAATTTCTGAATCAACAGCACCCGAATTTAGAATTTACCTCTGAAGTTGGAGGTAAAAATATTTCATTTTTGGACGTAAACATAAATATGACCAATACTGTAGAAACTAGTGTTTTTCGTAAAGATACTTATACTGGCCTTTTATTAAATTTTGAAGCGAATTGCCCTAAACAATGGCAGTCTGGCCTAGTATTAGGTATGATTAATCGTGCGTATATTACATCGAGTACTTGGAACATTTTCCATGATGAGATTCAAAAAATACTACACATTTTTAAAAGTAATGGAGACCTAAAGCTTTAACATTCATCTGAATATGTTCCTTGGCTCGAATACTTCCATGATACACGATCAAATTGTCACATTTCACCCACTTGAAGATGTAATGCGATGCTTCGCGAAAGTGCTCGAGCTAAAAAATATGTTGAGCTGAATATCAAAGCTTTAGGATTCAACAAAATACAATTAAAAGGAAGATGTTATTCATCATATAAAACTGTTTTTTCTTTTACTTGATTACCTTCTTTTCCTTAATGATGTTGTGAAATTCGCATGAACTGGTTTACAAAACTTATGTGAAAATGTTTGTGTGATTTCTATTTATCAATATACAAAGATTATTATTATTATATCTGATAGTTAAAATCTTGAAAATCAAATCTAATGCTTTTTTAAATTCTGAAATATATTAAGAACTATAGAAATAAAGCAGTTCAAATTCAGATATTGGATGAAGCTATTTTGACAAACTGATAAACAAGACCTCATGATGAACAAGCATCCACCAATTAATTCTATCAATAGAATAATGTAAACAGGAATATAGCGACTTCAATCCAAAACTCTTCATCTCCTCTTAAAAAGTTCTCAGTTTTCAAATCTCCAAGTTCAAACGTGACACTTTTGTCACAAATCATCGCCAATTAATCCAACAATGCTAAAACAGCTAACTAAACTTGCATGTAGCTGCTCCGTCTATCTGCTACACAGAAGAATTAATTATGAATAGCAATTATGAACGGTAATTGATTGCGATTAATTCCAGCACTTATGAATATACCAATCAATTGATTGGGAATCGTTATAATCAGCTATTTGATTGCAATTGAAGTGTCCTAATAACCTTTGATGACCCCTGATTCATTTACAAATGGTTTTAAATCCTTCCCCATTATTATCTTCCAGGAAATGGCTATTTAATGGAACCGTCAATCTCAAAGCGTTTGCAATAACATCAGTGCGTAAAGAGTGGCTGCTTCCAGTGACTGCATTTGTTCATTGCTTATTAATATATACATAGTACATGTTCGTACACTATGTAAAGATTGGCTACTATCCTCATTTCTTTTAATCAAATCGCTTTGATAAAACGCTTCACAATACATCGCCTTAGTGCAAGAATCTACAATTATCGCGAACTTAATTTGATTCTTCTTAGGATTGCAACTTTGACCAAGAGCAGTGCCTGAGTGTCTACCTGAACTGAATATCAGCAGCTGGTGCCCATTCTATAGCCCCACAAGCTTAAAATTATATATTCTACTACGAGATATCACACCGGAGAAGATAAATCATAGCACTGGCCCAAACAAAACCACAATGTGTATGCACAGACTCTCTCACCTGAGATGATATTGATTCGAACGATTCCACAGAAAACCTCTTCTCATCTCCCTCCACTTCTGGAATCAAAGGAGTTATATGAGAATTTAGAGAGTATTAAATATATCAAGAACCAATAGAAAAAGAAAGAATAAAATGTCAACTTGCTTGCGACATTTCCAAAATTACGTCATAATGAAAATCCCATTTAATCCTCACCAAATATGGCCAGATGATGTCAAAGATTAGTCTTTCCAGCTCCGCAGTGGCTGTAAATCTTTTTTCGCATTTCTACTCTTTTACATATATTACTGTGATTGTTATCAGTCTTTATCACAGATTGCCTAATGTCTTGATGGAGCATCGGTTTTATTCATGCGCTGATCAATGTACAAGTGTTACATCATTCCGTTCTTTCTCCAGAAATTAATTACAACAAAACCGATAGAATGGGAGTTACGCTTCATGCAATGCACAATAGTGGCACAAAACATCCGCACATTTTCACCTAGATGAACATCCCAGCGAATTTTCATTGGATTAGAATCAGTCACGTGTGAAATTCTAAGCCTATGATTGGTGATTCGTGCCCCAACTGAGCTCCCACGGCTGTGCCATGACTTCAATGGAATCAACTTCATGGAGTCGACTTCCATTCTAGTCAACTTCAGATAATACAGGATGGTCGCCAAAACTTCACATAATGTTTTGCTGTGATGTACAGTTTGCGATAATGTAACAGCAATGCAATTGTGCATATTTTGAGACCCTACTGTGAACGAAGTCCACTGACGACTTGACATTTGCACGTCGTGACTGGCGGCACTTGCGTGCACAACCTTGATATTGTAATTATGACTAGGTCATGCATGGGATCTCCGGCACTCTTTCGACTGTTCATGATCCATGCATCCAGTATCTGTTCACAACTATCCACTTAACGTGCCTTCAAAGAAGATTCTGTGAATAACTTTTTGTATTGAGAACTCATTGATGCAAAGATCCTTCCTAGTAATAGACCTATGATGAAATGCTGCACATTTTTTATGAGCCGTTAAAAGTGCGAATCGCGAGATATAGACTCCTTTCTTGGATGAGTCATTGTAAAATTCAGATATATTCTTGAAGTGAAAAGACCGCTGAACTAACTATCCCAAGTCTAAGATGAGCTTGGTAGAAAATTGTGACCGATGTTTGATCATTATGTTACATAATGTCGACTTTTGATGATACTGGCCCGAAAACGGATACATTTTCGTCGTTGTATTTGCAATTATTGCATGCAGAACAACGAAGGTAGCCTTTGATCAAAGTAAATGATGAAATGACGAATGGACGCTTCGCAGTCCTAATAAACATATGCGAATTTACTCCGCATTGACACAATGACTGCGCGCGAGATTTTTGAAAAGAAAAGAAATGCCAAGTAACCTCACGCAGATCATGCACAATAAAAGTAATCTGAAAAGGTTTTTTCTTTAGCTGTGGTTGTGAAAAACAATATTCAAATATTTACGAGCAACATCAATGATATTTGACTTTATTTCATGGACATAGAAATGCACACTCTTTCATAATATGTTGTGCTCCTTATCAGCAGGCAGCATTTTTGTTTTTTGTAAAGAGAGTAGAAAATAAGCCACAGCTGAAAAGAATAGCTTCTTAATAACTTATTGCTCTATATTTCGTCAATCACTGTTCTCAAGAGATCTAGCTTTTAAAAAACTGCATCTCTTGAGAAGGTCTGTTATTCTCAGCAGCTTTGGCTTATTTTTCACAGCAGCTCTTTCAGACTGAACACGCAGCAACATTTTCATTGCTCTTTAATGCATGTAATCGTTATGAACTCTACAGTATACCTGTATGGTCTGAAAATATAAATTCCTGTGTGCTACCAGACAAAACAACAGCCAATAATGATCATTCAACCATTACCTCTACATTATTTGGAAGCGATTCTACTTTTCAAGCTTTTAGCTATGCAACAGTTAACCAATGACATACAAGAAGGGTCATTGATTTCACTGAAGAGTGAGGGACAGGCTGCATTATACATCCGAAAGGTCCCCTTTGCTGGTGGTAGCAAAACTCAAAAATCTCTTTGGTGCGAGCGCTTTCGAGGTCCGTCGGACATCATAGTCATGTGCTTAATAGTTAAGCGCATGACTATGATGTCCGACCACAGAATTAGATTCATCTGCGCGTGTCTTCGGTTTCCTAGAAAGGAAGAATTGTATGCAACTTTAATGTCGAAATGGCACATCACAGCTCCTTCTTGAGTGGATAATTCGTGTATCACTTGCTATTGCACAGGCCAGTGAGAGATGCGTGCGTGCTGTGATATCACTTCGCACACACCAGAACACACACCCCTGTCTTGGCTTCGATTCAATGTATGCACTTTACAGTGAGCAATGCCGAGGAGAGGATGTGAAATCATCAAGTGAACTAATTTTCGTACGCCTGCTACTTTCTTTAATAATGATCGGAAGGGCCAACATTATGGAGAAAACTTGTGGGCAATGATCTGAATTCTTCGAATCTGAAGGAATTTTGGCAATCGAAGCACTTTGCTGGAACTCACATTAATCCGCAAGCGACGCACGACTTTTTTTCCTATCTCTGTAAGGTATTAGGAATTCCTTCTTGCCCACTTAATAGGTTCCTCAATGTGCCGTCAGTTTCGTATTAATCACACTTCTAGCAAACCGAAGCAGATAAACAAAATATTTAATTCTGTGTGTCCGACGGACCTCGAAAGTGCTCGCGCCAAAGAGATTTTTGAGCTTTGCTACCACCAGCAAAGGGGACCTTTCGGATGTATAAAGCATGCAAGAAGGCCATAATTAACCTATTTAGCATCTCTACATTAAAACGCTTTTATGGTAACTTTTGAAACTCTACTTTATGTTCTGCGATCTAGGCACATGTGATTATTCACTCACATGTATTAATGTGCTTAATAATTATGATGTATGAACTTTGCAATAAAATTTATCAATATTAACCAATAATTAAGAACATAGTCATGTGTATTTTGTGCAACGTGTGTTCTCAAGTCACTATCCAAATTGATTATAAGCTATCATGCAACTTGCAAAGTATGCAGGCTTATGTAGTCAAATTCGTAAAACATCAGAGAAAAAAATTCAAAATCCGGAATTAGTCTATTCCAGAAGTTATGATGAAAATTGTAATTAATTGATTGTCATAAAATAATTGTACTCTGTTTGATGGAGTAAAAAGGTTCCTACTTAATCATCCCGCTTGGGAAGTAAACTTTGTTTTGCGAGCACTTAAGGCCCAGACCAACTAAAGAAGCAACTAAATGAAAGATAGACAAGTGCGGTCACAATGAGAAAGCATTATTTCCCGTGCTTCCTATCGATTCCTCGGACCGGAATAGCGATTACACCGATTATCTCGGAATATCGGTTCTCTCGACGAAAAAGTGGGAGCAAATTAAGCTGACAACGAAGCTATCTGTGTCCAGAAAGCAAGTCAGCTTGTTAGCACTCATTTGTCTTCACCTCGTGCCCGTCATCTAACGTACACAACGGAGTACAAATTCAAACTTGCAGAGCTTAACCACAGCATGAAGATTCCAATGCATGGCGCCTTGCATCACACACGCGGTAGTTACGATGATGATGTAACAAGAAAGAAGTAATTCGTCTATATTTGCCGAATGAAAACAAGATTAGACTTTGTACACACACCTTAGAAATGTCATCGGTGCCTTCTCACGGTGGTCAATGCGGAAACTGCAGGGATTGATGTGAATGAAACGTGAGGTCAACCGGCTTCTCAGAATGACAAACAGATTGCGGAACTTCTCATATACAGCTAACTTGGGCTACTTGTGGAATTCCTGTTGTAAAATCTCCATATGGGTGCAGGGATGAGCGAAAATTCAGTCAGATCTCACAGATCGAAGCCAATTGCAGCCAATCGCCGCACGTCTTTCAACCAAATGAGCGCTTCTTCTCATGATAGAACTCCGCTACTGATCTGTGTCATTATGTGAAAGCAGTGACTTTCAGAGAAGCAATTTATTAACAAACTCATTAGAATAACTATAACAGCGATTCGCCGTTGATAAACCTCTTTGCATTCTTCCTTAAAGTGGTCGACCTACTTCGTTAATGCATCATGAAGAGGACAGAGTTCTAATGAGGCTAAAATATGCATTTTCATCAATCGATCCGGACCAACTCAATGCTTTCTCATCTTTCAGGCCCTTAATCATCGTTCTGTAATCAAACCGTTGTATAACTAAAGTGAACTAATATTTAGAGCGTAATCTTGTGATTGTATGCTTTCAGATTTTCTTTTTTAATTTTCATTTTATTTACATCAATGAATTGATTGGAACGTAAGTCATAACCAATTTTTGTTTCGAATGCAAGGAAGATAACAAGTCGGTTCCGAGAAATCTCCCTTTCTTCTATCAACTTGAATCACGCTTAATTATCCCTGACCATGACCTGTATTTTAAGAGCATTGTCTGCATCAAACTCTAGCCGCTTTTATATGTTTGGCATTCTTGTTATATATTAATTGAAAATCAGTCAAATCATTTCAACTTTCTGATTTATTGAACACATGTTTGACATACAGAGAAGTAAACGGCATTGTAGCAGCATGTGCTGACTAATTTAAAACGAAGTATGGGAGGAAAGTTAAGTAAGGTTGAGTACATTTGAGGAAATGATATTAGTTGGCTGGGGAAAATTCCTAAGCAGAAAATTCGGGAAATCATCGTCAAGGCCAAATTGACCACGCGACTGTAAAATATGGTAAATAGATCATGTTAATGTGAGAGAGGATGAAGATAATGTGAGAAAATGTAGAGACAATCTGAGGACAATGTGAGAGAAGATGTAGATGATGAGAGAGAATATAAAGATAATGTGAGTGCAAACATGTGCATTTCAAGAAAAATTTCAAAAATGTCTGATCCTTTCAAAGGTCAAAGCAGAAACTTTAAATTCAAGTGATTATTCAATTTTTTTCATTCATTTGCGTTGTCAAACCTTAAGATAAATGAAGTGATTATTTCAGAGTGGAGAAGACATGGGCTGGCAGACGCATGATTTAATCAATTAGTGAAGATTGAAAAGTTCAGTCTGCCAAACTACAGTCTACTGCAGTGCGCGACATGTTGGGGAGACCTGCTCCATCTTTAGACGGATAATAAATGACGAGACCATTCGGACTGACAATAACTCGCACCATTCACATTGACATGACGTAAAACGCAGGCTGACATAAAATACACGACAGATAAAGTGGATTCCTATAGCTATGTACAAAGCTGTCTGTAAGCAATAAAAGCAAAGGGTCACCCATCAGAAGAAAGATTCAAGGATAAGTATGTACAAAAAAAAAGAGGTAATTGCAAAATAATAAATAATCAACTGATATATGCGCGTGTATAAAAGAAGGAAACATACGAAAAAAAAAATTTTTAAAAAGTGATTATTTAGTCTTTTGAATCACAAAAATTCAAAATGCGTGAACATATTGTCGGCATGGCTTTGTCAATTGATACAGAAGGAAGACTTACAGGGCAGAAACTATTGATGTCATTAAGATGCGACATGAGTGATATATTTTATAGATGTACCTTCATTTACGAGCTATAACTGTATTGCAGTCACTTTATGTTCTATGGCAAATCATTGTCGGCATGTTTGGTTCCATTCAGTTTTGTTGTTAATAACGACTCTATTGTTGTCCATTGTTAATGTAGTAGACTGATGCTGCTATTTGATGTTCCATCGCGCTGTTATGATGCACGCATTCATTGAGAAGCTTTTTCTATGTTATCATGATATTCTTCATTCCGTTTGTACAAAATCTTTCTGTTCCCTTCAATAGTTTCATAATATGCTCATCTCATCCGATCTTCGCACTTCTCCGATACATACTCTATTGGATTCTTTACATTCAATTTCATACTCCTTCGTTGTCACATTTTCTTCTATCGCTAGGATTGTATGTCAAACATTCGTCTGTGAATTTTTCAGATTTACTTTTTGGATCACATAAAAGACACTTGAATTTTATACGCAGAATAATACAATCTTTTTAAAATTCGATTAATTTTTAAAAAGACATCAAACTTTACTGCGGCATCAGAATCACTAGAACTTAATTTTTAATAGTTAAGTATCTTGTTGAGCACAAGAGGGAATCACATGCCAAAACAATGGTGTGCAACTGTTCGTTAATATTCTCTCATTTGTCTTGTTCTTGGACCAGACAAGTTGTTTAATTTGAAACACTGACAGTTTTGCCTTCATTTACGGATGTAAAAGATACAATGTATATTTATGACAAATACATCTTCAATGACTAATGCTCAACATATCTGAGAAGTTTGTTAGTTGAAATTTCACGAACAAGAAAATGACTTTCATTAAATTTGGTGAAACTTCAGATGACTTTGTTTTGTGCAATTGTAAGAAAATTCTTGTAATCTTTTTACATGAAGCGTTAAACAAAGAGTTATTTTTTCCATGAAGCACATGAATATAGTCATTGTCACTATTTTGACTTTCACAACATATTATTGTTACCCAAGGGTTGACTGTAATAATTGCAAGAATTCATTCTTGAGGCTGATCTGTTGATTGAATGTTTGATGAGGATAATTGCAATTATCTAATTTATTTAAATGCTACAGCCAAATAATGCAAGTGTGGTAGGGATGCTACAGCCATCGGTGACTTTTTAGTTGATATTCTACAATAGCAATGACATGAATAACAATACAAATGATATTCTACAATAATATTCTACTTATACATCCACAATTTGATATTCTGCAGCACTACAGCATCTAACAGACTGTGATGCAGCTATGTGATTCTGCTGTGCGTGATTCTGCGGTGATTCTACAGTGCGTGAAACCGATGTTACCGGCATTAGGCCAATAACAATGAATTGTCAGTTGACTCCAATTTTCCACTTGTCTGCACTCAGATCAGACGTCATCTTTTGACTTTTAGAGGGCATCCTACTCTCCGTCCGCGTTCTGCGGCTACTGAAAAGAGCCGATGATCCGTTCTTGATCTGAGCACATTTACATTTGCAACACAATCACAAGACTTTTAAGAAAGAATTGAAGAACAGAACAGCTCTGCGGGAATTATCAAACAAGTACAAGATCAATCTGCTGCCGACACTTTTGCTGCTGTTTATGAAGGAGCCGACACAAGCCGGCGTCAGCAGAGATCGATGAGAACAGCTGTGATCTGTGGGCACCACAGCAACCAGACTGTAGATGCTGTGAGTGAGCTCCCGATCGTGAGCAAGATTGTGGTTAAAAGGGTGTGGACTGAACTCCTCCCAAACTTTCCATCTTCATTTCTCTTGTCATACAAATATCTTCTCACTCTGTCTCATCACAATGCTATCATAAAATAAGAATAATCTATTCATTCCTCATGATCAAAATATCAAATCAATCAATCCTTCATGATCAAAACATCAAATCAATCAATCCTTCATGATCAAAACATCAAATCAATCAATCCTCCATGATCAAAACATCAAATCAATCAATCCTTCATGATCAAAACATCAAATCAATCAATCCTCCATGATCAAAACATCAAATCAATCAATCCTTCATGATCAAAACATCAAATCAGGTCATTCCTCATGATCAAAACATCAAATCAATCAATCCTTCATGATCAAAACATCAAATCAGGTCATTCCTCATGATTAAAATATCAAATCACTTCATTCTTCATGATCAAAACATCAAATCAATCAATCCTTCATGATCAAAACATCAAATCAGGTCATTTCTCATGACCAAAATATGTAATCAGTTCATTCTTCATGATCAAAACATCAAATCAATCAATCCTTCATGATCAAAACATCAAATCAATCAATCCTTCATGATCAAAATATGTAATCAATCTATCCTTCATGATCAAAACATCAAATCAGGTCATTCCTCATGATTAAAATTTGTAATCAGTTCATTCTTCATGATCAAAACATCAAATCAATCAATCCTTCATGATCAAAACATCAAATCAATCAATCCTCCATGATCAAAACATCAAATCAATCAATCCTCATGATTAAAATATCAAATCACTTCATTCTTCATGATCAAAACATCAAATCAATCAATCCTTCATGATCAAAACATCAAATCAGGTCATTCCTCATGACCAAAATATGTAATCAGTTCATTCTTCATGATCAAAACATCAAATCAATCAATCCTTCATGATCAAAACATCAAATCACTTCATTCTTCATGCTCAAAATATCATTCAATCAATTCTTCATGATAAATCTATGGTTCACGATTCCTATTTAATTCAGAATTATGATCTTTTCAACAATATCCTGCTTCCAAGTCATGGCAAGTCTGAGTGAATCAGTTTGATTGAACATGAATTAATTGCAATAAATATTCATTTGAATTAATTAAAATCGAATTCATTTAATTCCATTTGATAAATTGTTTGTCGTATATAGACTTGAAAAGAAATAGATCATCATGCAGTTTGGTAATATATTGGAGATGAATGCGTTGGGAGATAGGAAATTTATTCTATTCACTATTTTTTCAAAGAAAATGGCGCGGCCATTCACCATCACATTGAAATGACAGAAACAAGCCTTCTCTGTAACATACTGCGTCGTTAAGTGAGAAAATTAAAAAACTGTGATAATATCATTCAAAATACCGCAGACTGCGCCTCGCAATGAGATGAAAGAGCCTCTCCTTAACGAGATTACCGTCAGAGGAGTTTCACCACGATGAGTTTTGAGACTGATCAAATGATGATGAGATGAAAGGACTGAAGAGAGTCAGTAATAGATTGTGTTGCAAACTAAATTGAATATCCCACTTTAAGTAAAATTTGCAGTGTGATGATCAGCTTTGTGGAACGTGCATGCACTGAATAATTGAAGGTTCTGTCTATCCAGTCGCGTTCCAGCCTTGAATTCGTCTTTTAAAGATGCGGAACCGACGCATACTGACGTTCATGTTGATCATAATTTTATCCTCTAAGCCAAATGCATCAAACGGAGTCAGCATCCAAATGCACTTTTCCATCACAGTGACAAGATAAATTCAAAAAAATGAGATAAAATTCCTCACGAGAGAGAGAGAGAGAGAGAGAGAGAGAGAGTACGCAAAAGGTACACACTATGATGATTCCCTAGAATTTGCTCCTTCAATTCATCAGTTGTATGAAATTCAACAAAATTGAGAGATCGAATATAGAAGTGCCATTAATACAAAATGAATGTCACTGTCGTAAAAGGCTTGCACGACATTGCAAAATTTTCCATCGCCTTAATGTTTTGCATCATGGTTGGGATACCGGAATGTAATTATCAAGAAAACAAACTCTTCGAATCCAGCTCATGTTTAAAAATGCTTTTTGCAAAATTCCACGACGAATTTTCGTGCCTTATCATTTATACGTCGTCAGGCCAATAATCCGGGTTTCTTATTTCCATTTTCTTTTATCGTCCATAATTATTGATGACCGTCTTCAGTACTCGTTAGTGCTACTTCAATTAACCATGCAAATTGTTGAGAATTACATTATATTAAAAATTATTGCAGGGATGATTATTCATCATCACATTAGAATTTTGGATGCTAGAGGATGACAGATGCGATCCAATGACAAAGGAATAACAAAAATATTTTCCAACATCGCCCTTTTCGTTGTGGTTTACATATTTGATCAGTTCTTGTTTACATACGTGTGAGCACTTTTTATCATAATGCTAGCTGTTTTAGAGATGTAATTCATCAATGCTTCTCATGATCTCGTGGCACCGTGTTTAAGTGCTTTGCCTGTCCATCCTTTGTTCATGTGTTCGAACCCCGAGAGTCACCGGGAATCAGGAAGACGGGCAGCTGAACTAAAAGCATCAGAACGCTCCAATAACGTCCAAGTTCTCGGTGGTGACGTTAGAGCCTTTACGGCGTGCTTTCAAGTCAACGATTAAATCAAACAATGTGCTTTGGTGAGGAGTCTGCCAGTTATTTGTATTTTCATGATTTCGCTCAGATTTTACACGGAATGTGGCGTAATGATGTGGTCTTCACTGACCAGGCTTCTTATCTCATGGAAGCACGTGAGTACGGGGAAGATCTATGTCTCCTATCAAAAGGCCTATTAATTGATTCTCAATCATGGCATTCAATGCACTCTATGACGCATCCTCGACATTTAATGCACAAAAAATAAGCGAACCATGCAGCAGTTCGTAAAATGACTTGTCCTTAGCTGGAGACATCCGCAATAGCGGCAGAGTAGTGCACTGAGCTTAAAACAAGTCTTCAAGAGCTTTTTAGAGTTTGCAGTTCGCACACATGTCTGTGTTGCGATGCAACAAAGATATAATGTTGATATTTCTCTTTCCGACAAGGATCTCAAACAACTGCTTCATGTCAGTGAACCGGGATAACGACGATGCACCATGTCATAGCTATCTACGTTCATGAAAAGCCGAATCACGTGCATTTGATGCGACACAGAAGGATGTCTGTAATATCATTGTACCTCAGCTTCTTACAAAACAGCAATGTGGTTCAGTTGAAGTCATCCTTGCACGAGTACACATCATTGAAGCTTATCAACAGTAGTTCAAATCAAGAACAGAAACGGTTAAATTTCGAATAGGTTGAGCATTGATTTTCTTCTACACAGATCCGGTTTAATAATTGAGAGTCGTAGACTTGTCTGACTTCAGGTCTTTGTCCATGGCTTTCATTATGGTAACACAAATCACTATCACATGAGCAAGATCTTCACAATGTGGTGTTTAGTATGTTTTGAAATAAGGATGCAAATTCATTTAGACGATTGTTGCAAATGCATAATTCCAGGATTAACAATGCAGTTAAGGACACAGGATTTTCTAACAATCTCAGCACAGCTCAGATAATTAACTCATTAACTGTTAATAACAAATACAACATAATCAAATATTCTATATGGCAGAGATGACAAGAAAGACAAATTTCTGTCTGAGGCCGGAGAAAAATCTATCGAAAGATGTTTGTTGATTATTCATAAACGTGTGTCTTAAATACTTGATAATGATACTGAAAAGGATAACGATGAATATAGACACATAATGCATATAATTGATTCCTATGAGACAGGTTTGATACTTATGATTGATAGTAATCAGGGATTGTCAAAAATTAATTGACCTCAATTATTTTTCAATTAATTGGAACCAATTAATCGATTGGTTGATAAACCAGTTTCAATTAATTAATTGGCTAAAATATACAATTTCAATTAATTGATTGATAATTATTCCAATTAATTAATTGCTGCATTTTCCAGTTCGAATCCATTAATTGTTATGCTAGTAGCCTAGATTGCTTACTAATTTCGACTCTGTAGTCTTACACTCAATTATTAAGTGTTCTGCCATTGACAAAGGGTCTGGAGTCTGGACCCGAAGCGTCTGGCGATATTTTTTATTCTTTATTCATTTTACTTGGCATTAAACATATCGGGAGAGAATTGAATCTGTTTTACATTCGTATTGAATTATGGTCCTCCCGCTCTCTGCCATGTCACACAATTATAGTAAGCATTTCAGCCTTGCGTTTCAGGTTGGCAAGATTCATGAGAAGTCACAAATTCATGTTTGTTTCAACCAGAGGAGACCACACAATCCTAAAATGCAGGCGAAATTTCTCCGCTCAATCGTCACTAATGGAAACGATGGAGAGAATCACGAACGCCTGTATGAACTGCAAGTATATGTCAGAGGCATCTCATGCAGGCGTCTATGAGATAGAATTACATGGAAATTATCCGCCTGTCATATTGGTCTAACTAATCGCAGTATTAAAACATTATAAATGGTAGGCCTGGTTGTTGTGTTGTGGCTTACTTTCATACACAGGAAATTACTAAGACCATGCATAGGCTGGTTATTGCTGTGTAACGTGCATAGTTAAACAAATCTTGGACAAGTAAATTAATAGTTAATGTCATCAAGTTACAGAGACTTTTCAAATTTTGGATTCCAATTTCAATTAATTAATTTCTTTGTCAAATGACATTGCAATCAATTATTGACAACCCCTGATAGTGATTTTGCTGATTTTTGACAATGAACAGCTTTTGCTTTATTGACCGATATAACTCCTACATCAGACATATCGAATATGATACTCCCATTCGGATGTGCTTGGCATAGATATCTTTTGCTCTAGATGTCGAGCTCCGGGAATGTCATTGAAAAACGGCAGGAAAGGCATTCAGTGGAAAATTATCTCAACGCTTAAAAAGTCAATCTCAACAGTCTCAAAAACTTTGGTTACGTCAGCACCGTCCAAGCCCCCGAGTAATGATTGACGTGAAAGCGTCATCTTTATTTCATAAAGTTAAAACATAAATACCATATATTTCAGCAATCTAACGGCTAAAAAAACAGTGGTCCATTTAGAAAATTAAACGAATATATTAAAGTTCAATTTTTAGTTTAATTTCGATTCAATTCAAAGTAAAATCACCACTTTGCGTGCAGAATCCTACAATATTTTTGCATATCAATTCAATTACATGGATATAGGTTATATGAAGAGATTGACAAAGTTGTGGAAAATGTTATCAGATGTAAAAGGTGAAAGATGTAGAAGGGAAAATGAAATGTGAGAATTTTGCATTGATTTCTCAAAGCCTCCGTACAAGTTCATCTGTCTTCTCATCTGAGTGAGGTCAATCTCTATCCTCATTGCTGTTGGTCAAATGCAACCTGATATTACTCACTGCCAACCCAATTCATAATCCATTCTTTCTTTGAATTTCCATGATTGTATGAAGAACTGTGAATTTATGAACAAACTCACACTCTATTGTATTCTCATATCGGAAGAAGCCACTAGCACTTGATTTTGATTTTTCACTACTATTTCAATTTAGCAAATTAGGCTACATGAGCCTCCAAAACTGGCAAGTTGAATAGTAGCATATTATTAATTTGGACAGTGATCTGAGTAGACACAATACATGAAATACATAAATCTATATTCTTAATCGGACGTGACCATTTTATTGCAGACTAAATTTATACATCATAATTATAGTGAAAATCAAATATTGAAATAAGTAAATGAATGTATAGATACATGTGTAACAGACGATAAATTAAAATTTCAAAAGTTCTGATAAAAGTATTGTAATACAGAGATACTATACTAATACAGAGAGTCTTCACTAAATAGTCACAAATTAGAATCCTACAGTTTGTGAATAAAACATCTCTATTAAACTTATTATCTAAATAAATCACTGTGGAGTGTGGTATGTATTTCCAACGATGGTGAGTGATGACGGCATTGCTTTTCTCAATATAACACAATTCAATCGATTAATAGGCAATTTTTGACCAACCATAAACAATTAATTGCAACCAATTAGTTGAAAATAATTGCAATGCAATTAATTTTTGATAACCCCTGAATTGCTCCCGATTCTCAGCTATCTGTATTATTACACGAGGAAATTCTTGAGAGAATCGAGCTTGTTTCACGCTGGAAACTTTTCTCAAATGTGATACACTGCATCTTGAGAGCGCCAGCTGATACATGAGGCAACTAGCTGAACTTCGAAAATGACAATTCGACTCGTTAACGAATTTCTGCAGGCTGCGATTGAACTGACGTTTCATGGTTGTTATTGTTTGTTGATGTAAAGCTTTGCGATCCCTATAATAACTATGGAAAGAGAATCGTGAAAACCTCATTAATACAATAATGTTCCATAAATCCAACAAGTTGCTCCGGTCTGCCTCCCATTACATTTGCTTAGTTCAAATTCATCGAAGGTGCAACTTCATCATCAACATGTTGATGATGCATAGAACCATTGAATATTGAGGTGAAAGCCGACTTGAAAAAAAGTAACAGGTCGCCCTTTCATCCAATATCCAGAATCATCAGCGGGTCTAGTTCACATCCCTCAACATCAACCCAATTCACTTTTTAATTTACCATCCACACCGCGAGGAAAATTGAGGTAAATATAGCGTAAATAAGTTATTATTCATAATACATTCTATCATCTTAAATTGCGAAGTCTATTCAAGCTAAATAAAATCGCAAAGCTGTAAAATCAATTCGCTTTCAAAAGACAGTTTGTGTTTTTAAACATGAGCTTCTATATTGTGCTATAGGCGTGGTTGTAAAGCTGTCGTGATATTCCACTCACGGCGAGAGTAGATTACAAAAAAGTGAACGAAAGATCTATCCCTAGCATCCTGGAAAGGCATCTTAAATGATTCAATTAACAAGTTGTTTCAGTGAAAATAAAAATCTCGTAGAATGCTGGAATAAATAATACTAAAAAGCGTAATAAGCATCATGTTAACACAATTGGGATTCAAATTGCTTTTCAGATTGTTGCTGCTGTAATTGAGGCAAAACTTAACATCGACTTTCTATCATGCCTTCGTCATGTCACTCGTGGTCTGCTGCGTCTTGGTAAGCGTTGATAAGGCCATCATGGAATATTTCGGAATTTCATGATTTCTATACTTCAATTATAACAGCAAAACTTTGAACAATGGTCAGCGTCTTGAAGGATCTACTGAACTGGTCTGCTTTTGCACTTAAGTTCCAATTATGTTATCAAAATCCTTCTGTAAAAAATATTTTAAATTATCCAAAAAAACATAATTTTTATAAAAAACATTCCTATTAACATGATTTTTTATGATGTTTATAGCATTCTTGATCACATCGACGCAAGAATCATTCAGTTTCAGGATTTATTCAATGATGCACTTATTGTATAATGACTTCGTAGGACAATAGACTTACATGTCCACTTCTATTACTTTATATTCCATAGGAATAGGCATGCAATTTTTGGCAATTTGGCACTTTTATAATCCAGCTAAGACAGGAATGAAAATTACTGCATAAAAGTTTCCGCCGACAATGTGAGTTAAATGAAATTACAAATAGATGCTGACTGCTCATTTTGCTCCACATCATCGCAATAAAAATTTGAAACTGTACTTCAGGTTGCCTAGCACTTCTCCATAAAGAAAATGTTCACTGAGAGCTTTTCCCTTCATTATCCTTGCATTTGACTCCTAAATGTTACTAAGAGATCAAAGTCTAACGCTGGGGCGATCAATTTGCCGTCGCACCACAACTCCAATCAGTGCCGAAGAGAAGTTCTGGGACTCAAGTAGCTTCTACAGAAGCAGATTTCATTATCGTCGTCTTAAATTAATTACAACAGTGGTAATCAGTGCTGTTATCGTGACACTAAATTTGATTATCTCGGCATGGCTTTTACTGAGGAGGAAGTATGAAATTGCAATTGGATTATTTCTCTTCTTGTTATGATGATCAAGTTAAGAATCTCAGTATTTATCAGTTGTTGGTATCCGCGTGTGAAAGTTACACTTCGGATCTCATTTATCATGCGACTGTAGAGGAATTCGCATCTACGAAGTCGAAACGAAGCCTGTGAATGTCATAATTTCTTGCGAAATGAAGGGTTTTCTCATAAGTAACGCAATCTTACGAATTCTCGAATTTTAAGTACAAATGGGATTTTCAGAAGTCAATTTTATATCAGAAGTTTCCCACTTACCAAATTTTTTACCAAATTCCTAATGCGAGCGGGTTTGGGTAATTCGGCACGTTTCTGTCATGGTTCAAACCCTGCCATTTTGCAGCTTCTAGTTTTAGCACATTTATAAAAAATTTCACCACTGGATATGCCCATTGGAGAGTCAAATATATTACCTTTTTTGAAAAACAGTGAGGGTCTGAAAGCATCTTGTGTAATAATTTTCATCTCCAATACGAGTAGAGAATTTTGCGATTATAAGTCCATTGATCAAATCATGATCATATATTACACCATAGATGACGAATATAGTAATGGAAATTCAAGTGCTATGCAAATACCACTCATTAAAGTGCTTAGGAACAACACTTTTAAATAGTAGCCCTATACTTACTTTACCTTACCAAATATTTGAATTTCTTTGGGAATCTGCAAATTGCCCTTCCACTTCCTAATCACTTTGATGCTACTTAGAAATTTATAATGCCATTTCGAAGAGGCATTGGAATGACTGATTTTGATGGAAAATCCTCCCCATTACATATATTGCACGCGTCTTTGAGCTGTGTTCTTCTCACAACAATCTCATCAATTTCTTTTTCTACTCATTAGTAGCTTCAGTATGTTCACCAGTTTAGCATCGTAAATGAGAATCAGCAAGCTCATTTATTCAAATATAATTAATTAAATAATTGGTGTCCGTGGCACAGTGGCTAAGTGCTTGGCCTAGCGATCCCTTGGTCCAGAGGTCGAGCCCCTAAATTTTCATTGGAGGTCGCCAGGAAAGGCATCCGGACTAGACGTGCCGCAACGCTCCAGAAGAGTCAGACTGTGTCAGCACCGTCCAAGTCACTGTATGGGGAGTAGTGACGTTAAAGCTCTTTTATTCTCTTTATTCAGTTATAATCACCAAAATTCAGTAAATTTTCATAATTTTCAAAATTCGGAATCTCGCCTTTAGAAGTTCTTGTGGCCATGCCGTGCATTCTCTGTTGTGCATTTGTTTCAGAATAAACATTTGTGATTTTATGACTGATAGTTGCGCCCACCATATAAATTATCCAACTCTAGCTCCTGTTGACGGGTCATGTCAAGCAGAGTTCATGTAAGTTCAGCAGTCACAATGTCTCTGAGTAGATCGAATAAACTCCTTGAAACACGATAAATTCCTACCACTGTGGAATCGCCTTATTGAATGCTTCAATCTCTGTGATTGCGTAAATCATTGTCGGGATAGCTCATATTTCAGCTCAGCAGATTATCTTCACTATTGGCTACCGAGAATGAGATAAGGCGACATTATGTTCCAAGTGATCGCACATGGAATTTGATCTGCATTTATCAGATGCCAAAATACTTGGATAAGCAGTCAACAATCTATCACTGGATTATAAAGGAAGAAGGAAACAGCCTGCAGCGGAGGCCATTTCATGAACTAATCCTATTAATACTTCTCACTAGGAAATCTGATTCATTTATCGTGCACTCATATTTATGACTAGAGTTGGTACTCAGCGACCTGGCTTATCAGTACTGGTGTGTGTGTACACATTCTGTAAAAATACAATGTCCTTTTTGTTTCGATGTCAAACCTGACGAGATGAAATACGCACCTCTAAAGTGGTTCAATAACTTGTTGTGTAAAATATTTCCATGATGTCACTCTTCAAGATACATGTATCGTTTTGAAGTTAATGACATCCTGTCCATAAAATTTACATGATGTAACTCTTCACCACATGAAAATGAATCAATACAACAGCTTGTTGCCAATAGAAGTTACATGATGTAACTTCTGAGACATAAAGGTGAATCGATAAAACAGCTTGTATTGCGTAACTCAGATGAATGTCAATGAAGGTGGAGTGAGTGGACTTCACAGCTTGCAACAGTGCAATGCAGACCAAGTTGAGAGTCCTATCATCGTCATAAATTGGCAGTCAGTCACCGAGCGTTGATTCACCTCACATTGATATTTCATCTATGGATCATTTTTAGGTCACGTTTTGCTTGATTGGTTTTCTTAGTTGAGTTAAAAAGGTTTTAACGGACTTGCGGTTAACATAAACATAATAATTTAAAAAATGAAATACCGGAACTGTAGATATAATTGAAACAATATGGAAAACTGAAAATGCACGAGAAGCAGTCACCTGCAAATTACCATAGAATACTAAAACTATCCAATATGAAATCATTATATCGAAAGTCATATATTTATCGGCGCTATAATGCCGTCTTTTGATGAAATGGAACAAATCAACTTCCAAAAAGTGCCACACCCACTGAATTTTTAATGATCTTCCACGCCGCTATGATGACCACGCAAAATTCCCTGGTGCATCCTGAACTCTGCGCACTCTTAATGTTGTGATATTTTAGCACAAGATTAGTTCTACACGTCCATGCGTGTCAAGACTCACAATGTAAACTCACAGAATTAAATATTTTGTTTATCTGCTTCGGTTTGCTAGAAGTGTGATTAATACGAAATGGACGGCACATACAGGAACCTATTAAGTGGGCAAAAAGGAATTCCTAATACCTTACAGAGATAGGAAAAAAAGTCGTGCGTCGCTTGCGGATTAATGTGAGTTCCAGCGAAGTGCTTCGATTGCCAAAATTCCTTCAGATTCGAAGAATTCAGATCATTGGGCACAAGTTTTCTCCATAAGATTGGCCCTTAATCCGATCATTATTAAAGAAAGTAGCAGGCGTACGAAAATTAGTTCACTTGATGATTTCACATTCTCTCCTCGGCATTGCTCACTGTATAGTGCATACATTGAATCGAAGCCACGCATCGATGTGTGTTCCGGTGTGTGCGACGTGATATCACAGCACGCACGCATCTCTCACTGGCTCTGGTGTCCTCTGCTGACAGCTTATTGTTTGCCATTTCCAATAGCAAGCGATACATGAATTATCCATTCGAGAAGGAGCAAGTTGTGTGATGTGATGTGCCATTTCGATATTAAGGTTACATATAATTCTTCCTTTCTAGGAAACCGAACCGCGCGCAAATGAATCTAATTCTGTGTGTAAACTATTTCAGCAAAACAAATCGGTCTATGAAGTGGCTTGAGTGCGTTTTGAATTCAATACTGTAAACCGGGAAATTTCTAGTCAGTTTTAAATTCCGCGGAAGATTTTCCTTTTTGATTTAACCGCCCTGTGTAGGACGATGTTTTGAACACGTAATCACCATGTTTAGTAGAAATACCTTTATTGTTTCGCAAAAGTTCATGCAAAATATTATGCATTATGCAGACTTGTTGTCGCTCTCGGAAACAAAAGAAATGTAAAAACAATAGAATGTCGATAACACAAGTACCAGTATCGGCATGTAGTTTACAAAACAATGACTCTTTTCTAGTTAACATGCGGTGAATGCAAGAAGGTGGAAAACTTCTTAATGCAATTAAACCATGTGGCAGTTAAAAACTTATTAAGTGCTTCTTTTCTATTCCATTTTCCTATGCACCACACATGTTAAAGAAACAAACTTAGTGCTAAACACTAATATTTTTCTCATGATTTGCATGCAAATATTTCATCCTCTGCCGCATTAGTGGTCATTGCTAGTGTGTTGAAATGTATCTTCGAACAATTGGCTTGAATCTACTCTATAAGCACCAATACTGTTCTGTTGCAATTTCGCGCTGAAGCGATGGCGTGAATTCGTGAAAATTCAAAGTATCGCAAATTCATCAGATTTAAGTAATTTCCACCTTTACGCTTCATTAGAGGTTCAATTCTGTGATTAATTTTAGCTGAAATCATTTACTTCATACACGCATTCATTGGCTCGAAATTCAAACTATCTACATTGGCCTCATCTACATTGGGGGAGGCGATTTGAGCCCTGTAAACTGACATCACCTCGGTGTTTGTATATACGTCGACTACATTTATCTGACGATGGTAATGATTTTGCTATAAATTCGAAACGTTTGTATCGAATACAGATTTTTATTGTCAACGAAATTTGCTATCCCTTCTTCACTGCTCAACTTCGCTACTTTGGTATCAGAGCGCCCACAATCCAGGTTTCTGCACGTCTCATCATATATTGTACTTTCTCATTTAATAAAATCCCATCTCCTTAAATTCAATTATGCACAAGTCGGTATTAGTTATTTACGCAACTAGTGCAAAATATCCATCTTTATTGCTTTCTTCGAGGTCAACATATCTATGCACGATCCCGAAGGGCGAGGACATAGAATGTTGATCGAGGAGAAAGCAAAAGATGGATATCATTGCACGAGTTGTGTAGGTAATTTTATTTTTCACCGATATCATGACCATTATGACTAATCTAATTCTAGGGTGAAATAATAAGCGGGTTTTATATGATTCAATCGCATATATCTATATAGAAATCTATAATTCAACCAGTGCAATAATGAAAATATTACTGCACGCCCGTGCAGTAATCTGCTTTACAGGTAAAATAAAGTGACAGGATATCTACATTATACGCACGGTGAAAAATAAGAAAATAATACTTCACCATTTCCATGTGTAATATAGAAATTTGCAACTGTAATATAGATATCATGATTTGTAATATCGAACTTAAACATTTTGATCGAAATACTCAGCAATGATTGCAGCCTCCTTGCCTATAGATTGCTATGATTTTCATTTATCACTCACTTATTCTTTCCGTCATACGAAATTATGACGTCACTGAAAATTGTTCAATTTGTCAAAAGTCTCTGGCCAGAGGCAATCCACAATACCCAACATAACTGCATGCATTTATATCACACTGAATGTATGACACTGCCTTTCGGAACTTCATAATTTATCAGTGTGTATACCACTAAGACTCATCACATTCCATCAAGTATGAACACAATTCAAAACAAAACTTTGTGGAGAGAATATTTGATCAAACTAAATCAGTTAATTAGAGATGGTAAAGAAATGATTTGGATGGATGACTGGAACGTGAATCTGTTTTGTCGCAAAACTGTTGGACGATCGCGGAAGGGAACTCGGGCTGGAAGCACGTTGCCCTCATCACGTGGACCTACCGTCCATACGCTAGGTCACAGAAATTGACAACAATAAAACCTCTAGAATGGAAATTAAGCTTCATGCAATGCACAATAACGGCACATAAATCGCACGCATTTTCACTTAGATGCACCTGCCAACGTCTGCATGATTGGGTTAGAATCAGTCACATGTGTAAATCGAAGCTTTTCATTGGTGGTTCATGCCCCAACTTAGTTCCCCCTGATGTGCCGCGACCTTGAGTCAATTTCCATTCTAGTCAACTTCAGATAAACAGTTTATTTCTATGCGCTAGGTGCAGTATCTACTGAAGGAATTGTGAAAATAACAACAAAACGCGGATCCTACAGAAAAGAAGGAGCAGCCGAATGGTTGGAAGAATTGAGTGCCTAAATGCAAAGTAGGCCCATGGGAAAGAATCTCAGTAACATCGTTGTCTGTGACAACGCACCATGTCACTCGCAAATTGAATGGAGAGTAACAGATGGACTTACTATACTATACGACTCAGACCATGTCACAGCTAAATCCAATCGAATGCGTTTGAAGTGTTATCAAGAGTTATATTAAGCAACACTTGCTAACATCGCTTGAGATGTACAGGAATTAACAAAGTTAAAAAAAATGTTTAAGTTCGATATTACAAATCATGATATGTACAGTATATAACAGTTGCAAATTTCTATATTACATTTGAGCTTTTCTGAACTACAATTTTCATTTCGATATTACAAATGACGATGTCTATATTACATTTCTGTTGACATTTTCGATACTGCAGATGTAATTTCTACCGTATATTGCAAAGTCATATTTCTGTATTACAATTGACGCTTTCTATACTACACATGGAAATGGTGTAGAACAGTTCTATTTCATGCTAGAAATCGCCGAAATTCACAAGCATAACTCAATCACAACGTTGGATGAATCCAGAAGTGTATTCCAGCAACTATTACATGACATTATAGTGCTTTAATGCTTGCTAACCGATGTTAATATCCAGTAGTCAAAGTAGCGAGCAAGATTAGTCCGGCAGCCAGAATGAGTTTCTGCAGGGAACGAGGCTGAAAATGAGACTTTCACAGAACGATGTAGACCTTATGCCTACTACGAATCTCCCCGTCTGCCGAGTTCTAGTGAGTTCCTCTTCTTGTTAGACAGCATCAAAGAAAAATACATGTAAATCCAATGGGATGCAGATCGCAGCTTTCAGTTAAAATGAAATTTTCTGCGATTTCTTTGATTAAACGAAAAGTACTAAGCCCAGATTCATGATTTTTGGCATGCAATATCTTCAGGTCATTTCCTTTCGTATTCACGCACCCCAATCTATAAAGCTAAACACATTTAGATTTGGCGAGCCTCTTAATGTTGGCAAACACCAACATGTTCGCCCACTTCATCCACATTGAGCTACATTCTCACATAAATTGCCAATCAGATGCATGATAATAACACATGAACATCATAGGAAATGATCTGAAGATTTTTCATGCCAAAAATTATGACTCTAGGCTTAATACTTTTCGTTTAATCTGATAAAACAAAGAAAATTTCATTTTAACCAATAGATGCAATCTGCATCCCATTGGATTTACATGCGTTTTTCTTTGATCCTGTCTGACAAGAAGAGGAAGTCACTAGAACTCGGCAGACGCGCGAATTCGCAGCAGGCATAGGCTGTACATCATTCTGTGAAAATCTCACTTTCGGCCTCGTTCCCTGCAGAAACTCATTCTGGCTGCCGGACTAGATCGAGGTTAGCGTAGCTGACATTTCCAAAGTTATTGCGCAAAATTGATGAATCAATTTCTGACGAAATCAGAGATGTCGAAAGTTCAGAATTAATTTGTCTGAGATGTCAGAAATCCCCAAATAGAAATCTGCCTTGTTAAATTTTAAAATATCATGTAGAATGTAGAATGACATTAAAATCTCAGCATTATATTTCGTGTACGAAGTTCCCAAGGTTGGTATTCACTTGTCTTACATCACTCATTTTTGAACGAACTGTAATAACCAATTCCAAATGTTTTAATCATTTTTGAAAAAATCGCAATTTTCAAATTCGGAAAATTGTGACACTGGACAGAACATTTACTGCAAAATTAATGATTTCCACGCAGCGTAATTAGAACACTAAAAAAAGGTTGGCTATACTGTGTGAAAAGACTATTTCACGCCGCTCAGCTTCAGATAATTGGCCTGCATCCTAACAGTAAAGCAACTGGTCTAGATAACTCAAGTGGTCATGACATCGAGTCCAGCTTGAAACGCATTCTGCATGACAACTTTATTCGACCCTAATTCCTTTCATTCACATAGTCCTACCTATTACATTAAGTCTGTTTCAGATGAATTTTTAGTAACAAACGAAAAAAACGAATAAGTTTTGCACATTTATCAAATAGCCATTAGATTCTGAACTGAAAACTCCATAACTGGCTTCAATGGTTTGTATAAGTTCATCAAACAACCATTAATGTGGTACAAAAAGCACCCTTGTTTTCATGCTGCACTAATGGAAACTATTTGACAACTTGAACCTGGTCGTGTAGTAATCCCAGAAATCAATCTCCATATTTGTTATTCAATCTCATATTCCTAAGTGACAATCACGGGACACCCTTAACACCAATCTCTGAGTTGGTAATCAGTATCTTCTGTGGGGGAGGGGGAAAAAAAAAGTGAAAATTTTAATGTTGAAGAAATGTGTATTAGGTGGTGGATAAGTGTGTTAATGGTTGAGTGAATATTTGTGGTTGAAAGGGAGTATGATTTTTATTGGGTAGGGGTTGGGGGATTTTTGAGTTTGAGAGGAGGGGTTGTTTGGAAGATGTTATTGGGATTGTGAATATTAGGTGGTTTATGGGTTAGATTTCTGAGTATGATTGGGGTAGGAGGGATATTAATTTTAGTTTATATATTGGGAGAGTATTGTTTATTGGTTTGGTATGGTGTTATAGGATTGTAGGATTGGTTGTTGGGAATGTGGTGTAGAGGAGGAGGGGTTGGTGTTAGGGAGAAGAGGGATATGGGTGGGTATATTTGGGGTTTTGATTGTTTGGTGGTTTTGGGAGGTAGATGGGTTTAGGGTTTAAGGAGGAATTGAGGGTGTTTTATTTGGGTTTTGTTTTAGTTTTGTGGTGATAGGGGTGATTAGTATAAAGTGGGGGTTGTGGTGGAGGTGGATTGAAAGGGTATTAGAGAGTGTGGGAGTTTTTGGAAATTGAGTATGTGGGGGTTGTTTGTTTTTTTTATTATTGGGATGTGATTTGGTGAAAAAGATGTATAAAGAAGGAAGGAAGGATGATTAAAGAATGTATGGTAGGGGGATTGGGATTGTAGGTGGGTATGTTGGGGGCATGGAGGTGGTTAGTATGAGAAAAAGAAGAAGAGAAGTAGGATTCTTGAAAGGAAGGGTCAGATGGGGTGTGTATAGACTGGTGATTGACTTTAAATTTTTCTTTATTTCTCATCACCCGTAACTGCACTCTCAGAGCATGCATGAGGTTGCTTGTAGAAGACGTTTCAATTTTTGAAGTCCGAAATCGCAGTCAAGAGCAATGCTGATTACAGGAAAGATTTCATTAAGCAGACTATCCATTTTTGTAGCAGGGCTCTATAAATGCTCAATCAATCACATCAATCTCCATCATATGTAAGTCAAAAAGCGTCTTCGTTGCATTTTCGGCGGAATTATGCACGAGATTTGCATTTCTCGTTATAGAAAGTATCATTAAATTCAAATAATCATTAACAAGAGATTACAGAGTGCCAGCTCGGTTGTGTACAGGGTAGAAAGATGCTTTCAGACTTTAACAATTTAAGTTCTCTCCGTATACTTACTACAAAGACTCGTCGGTACGGCTCAGAATAGCCCAAGCTAGCTTATGACATCCAGAATCGGCTGAAGTACTGTATACAGGATGCTCTGCGCAAGTTATTCCTGGTTTTGTCGTGCGGCATAAAGGATACCTTGGTATTCAATACTTTCGACACAGAAAAAACATATTAGATCAAGGAATGGTCCGGTAACGTAGCTCATTCAACTTTATTTATTGAGAAGTCTATGCGATCATTGCAAAACTACATAGATAAAATGCATTCATTACAAAATTTAATTCTAATTAAACAATAAATAGGAAGATAAAGAATAAGGAAGATAACTCTCATCATAGATTTAGCTTACTGGAAGTTTCCGCATAGGGGACTAGTCGGTCATCATGTACCCGTCATTGATTGGTGGGTGGACCTTAGGGCACATGCCCGTGGCATCAAGTCTCGCCACAACATCCAGGCACCTGATACATCAAAAATTGCAAAAATATGCGTGATATACAACCATGCTGAATATTCATTGACTGCAACGAGAATCCACCTCGATCTATGGCATTCCTAGTTCCAGTATCAACACATTATCAAGTTGCTTTTGAACACATGGAATGGGGGCTTACATTTTGTCCAATTTTGTTTATTCTGTTCAATTAACTGCAAATCAAGTATTGCACTCAATGCATTTACATAATATGCACACTTCATTTCTACCAATGGTCGGTGTTTTCATGGTAAGATTTCATCATCAATCGGACCTACATAAATTGTCCTTCAATATAATCCAACTTTCAAAACTTTGGTTGCACAATACGATGTCATGCAGATTCTCATATAGCTACATTGTAAGTATGGTATTCGGTTGAATTAGCAAGCGGATTGTCGCTGCGGCTTTATGAGCATTCATGCGAAGAAGTGATATTGTTCCAGGTCAATGAAAAGTGACATTCTGAGGTGGCGAGTGAGTGAGCAACATAATTTTGTGACAGCGACTGATTCACAGGTTATGACGGAAGTACGAATGTTTGAATGGCGCTCAAGTCTTCAGCTTACTGCCATTAGGAGTGTACATTGAAGTCAATTCCATCAAACTTTTCAGAAATAAGAGAGGGACCATGCTAGGTCGATAATGTTATACAGAAGAAACATACGAAAAGGGTGATTAAATTATGCTTAAAGTCAATAATCTAAGATAACCAGATTTTAGGGGATCAAATATAATTCCATGAATATGAATCAAGCTAAACTGCGGTGAACTCTAAACTAGGTGCCCATATATAACCACAAGAGATTATGTTCGTGATTATGCACACTTATTATTGTCTGATTTCTATGCATTTAGACGAAAATGCGCAGTGATATCTATGATGGCGGTACAGGAATTTGGTTGAATTGTCTTTCGGTAGCTTTGCTCAGCTGAACCAGAATTCACGACGAATTAAACACTGTTCATTTTCGACTAAGAAAGTTCGAGTCTGCAAATTCAAATTTCAACAATGCCCACACTGATAGAGAATCCGTTCTCTCCCTAAAACTGATGTCATGTTTCGGATACAGACCACGTTTTACTGTGTGCATTTAAAAGTACAGCAATCAAAAAATCTCGTACTATTGTCAAAGTTCACTGATGCGAACTCCGATCTTAGCTTCTTATCATGTTCACAAATAATCACAAGTATATCTACCTTACGAATACTTAAAAAAGACAAACTCATGCTCTGTACAGTATCAGACAGGATTCATTAATATGATGCCCTTCAAAGATTACAGAACCATTTACAAACATAAACCGGGCAGGCTTAGCCCTAATTCAGTGTCGATTTGTCCGATGTTACAAACTATAATAACACAATGAGAAAAATATCAAACTTTCATGCTCCTGAAGAACAACATCAGTGTAAGCGAAGATCTTCTCCTTGGTTTCGGACAGTTAGCACAGAACTTCTTTCCCTTAAACGTACGTGACGTCGTGCTGAGCGCAAATGGCGGAGTCATTCTCAAATTTGCTTTGAATCTCAGCAAGCAATCAGTAACGTCAAAAGTAACTTTTTTAGAACCGTTTGCACGAAGTAAAATACGCCAATCTAGTCAAGAAAAACTATTTTTTCAAAATATCGAAAATATCAATTCGAAAAGTTCCTGCTATCTACGAGCTTCTGTAGGAAGAGATTGTGCAGCAACTATAACCAACAAACTTTTTTACTGACAAATAAGTGAATTTTGAAAGCATTTAGTTAATGGCGGCTAGTGCTGAGGTTTTGGGCACCCAGACCATGAGTGCAAAAACTGAATTCATTAGTTATACAATCACTCCTGACGTTGCTACTAACTTCATTTGACAATAGGTGAAAATGGTCCTCGAACAAAATGGTCTTAATAAACTGTCCAAGGGAAAGAAAGCCTCGGAACAAAATTTACATAACCGGACCGTTCTTAGAGGCATCTAACCCTATATTTCTATTCATGTTTTAATCGGAAAATCAAGTACCTCTTGCGGTCTGAATGTGGGCTTATTTAGGTTTACTTCCGCTAACTGAAACAGATTTTCAGGCTAACATTGTGACAGAAGCATCATCTCTCAGATGATGTCAAGAACGTTTCTGTCAATGCAAAATTTGTCTCCTTGAGACTAGGTACATTTTGATCACAACCCACTTGCAAGAGCATTCTGACCATGAAGCGTTGCTTTCAGGTATTAATTCTCGACATTTAGCTTCCGAGAGAGCATCTCAGTGTGAGAGAGAACTAACAGGAACTTCTGTTGAGATTATGAAAAACTTCTTTCCTGTGAGTAATTTGTGAACTCTATCGGTTACTTCCTGATCTAATCCTCTACAATGACCGATATTTCATTGACGTAATCTGCGGGCTCATTCTTCTCTCCAACTCAACCCTTGACTCACTTTGATCGGGATCAATTTTGGTGCGGCGCGCTGCCACTAATTCTTGCTTTGGAGGAGATTCAGAGGAATGATGCCGTTTTCTTGAATCCATCACTCCAACAAAGGTGATGATTTTGGGCTCTTGCTGCACTTCGCTGGAGATGATGACCGGAAGACGTTGAGGAAAATCCGCAACCATTTTGCTGTCAGACGGTGGAGTTGAAGCAACCGCTCGGGTTCTCATTTCCATCATCGTTTCAGTCACCTCCTCAGTAGTTGATCCGTCTGGGGCAGGCCTGTCATCATCAGGAGACCACATTTTGGCTCCTCGTCCCAGCGTGCGCTCCCCCTCGCTGTCGGAACTGCTCTCACAGCAGTCGTAAGGAGAGAACGTGGCGTCTAGGAGGGCTTGGGAGGGTCGTGCATAGAGTAGAGTGCCGCTGGGTAGACGCTTAGGATCTTCATCGTCGTCGGTGACGGTCACGAAGGTCTCTGAGTCTGTGTCTGTGTTCTCGGTGACTGCAGAGAAATACGTCGAACTACCATCGTCTTCCTCCATGTAGCCGGGGTCTTTGGCTGCATCTTGTTCAACCTGTAAAAGGAAGACATATGAAGACGAATTTCTGACTGATTTCTTTGACAGAGGAACATGCATAACTTTCCTGAATGTAATGCTTATCAATAGTCATTGAGATTTGTAATATTTTTAATATTTATTTGTATATTTATATATATATAATATAAATTTGTAATATTTAGTCATCTTTCTGTGATTGATGCTGTAAATATTCGTTACGTAGCAAACTTACTTACAGATTGCGACATGCAACTCAGCATTAGACAACTGACTTCCATGTTTTGTCTAACGGAGAAGCATCTCAGAGAGGTTAGTCAGACACTTTCACAATGCGTTCCTTCCATACATTAGCAGGCAGACTTGTCGATGGGCCGACCATTTCATTCCTACTGAAAAATACTGGCATTCTCATCGCACAAGCGAATAGTGGAATGCAAACAATCACTGGCAATGAATGCTGTGCAGAGATGTGCGCTGCTACTTGCTAGACTGCAATTTGCAATTCCGCTATCGCTATTCGACTTTCCATTTCCTTAATTCGTTTATCCCATTATCCTGCTAAAAGCTTTAAAGATATTTTTGTTTGTGCTGCGCTTCTGCTTTACATGTGCGGTACACGAGCATATGCAGTTCGTTACCCATTTCATGTTCAATCTGCCAATCACCCACCTATGCTGAGTTATTTTAATCTAATACAAACTGCACATGATTGTAATTCCTCTATCATAAGTACATGTGTTATCACTGCATCTCACAATTTTCACCTCAAAATTTCAAATGACAATGTTTCCTAGCTGTGGAGAAGAAAGCAACGAATTGTATAAATTCGTACCTCTAGTGACACGCTTGAACAATCTGATTCTGTAGATAGAAAGGGTGTTTTGTCGGCAAGAATGATGACTACTTACCACTTACAGAAATGAGAGTTTGTGAGCATAGACATCGTCGCCTATCACCTACAAGTGAACACACAGAAATACTAAGAAATTGAGCTCTAATGTCGAATATTTTCCCCATGATCCTCCCATGCGAAATTGACTCTGGGCAGGATGTCCCATCTCCATGACAGTTCCCATGGGACTTCACTCCCATTCCCACCAACCAGACTGGTATTAGGGCTTAGTTGACTACAAGTCCTTTATCATTGATCAAAGAGATCCACCCGATGGGAAAGCAAGGGCACATTCTTTCAGACATGAGCAGGGGCTAACGCATGGTCGCGTAGAGAATCAACTTTTTTATTCATGCATTACCTGCCTTACTCAAGGCGCAAAAGTCATTCTGGGAGACTAGAGATTGGACAGCTTTCACGCACACGCAACTCTCACCCTGTTAGGGTTGTTGGTGCCTCCTGAAGAGAGCAGACTCGAACCCTGGACCTTACGCACTTCCGCACCGAAGCGAGGCCCTTAACCAGCTGAGCTATCCTACCATCTTAACTCCACGCTCAGTTGACCATCACCATAATGACAATTTGATTGGAAAATCGTGGCAGTGGTCTCACCATGACCAAACCGCGAGCCACAGCCATAGGCTTGTAATGACATTGCCTTCATCTGTCAATAGACAATGAAGAGCAGTCTCTGTTTCATTCTCTACCGCCCCCTCCCTGCAGATTGCATCAGTTGCCGACAATACAAATGTTCCATGTGATGAAATTACAAGAAGTACACCTAATCCTGATGAATGCAACTTGAAGTGTTATAATGTGCACAAGGAGTGACAGACAAGCCCTCCAGTCTTGTCTTGTCACACTTCATCTTGACATGCAGCAGCATTATAATCACATTACGACGCACTTCTTACACATGTGCGTCAATGTGTCGATATGGAAGTCCTTAGACTCCAATTGGCATCAAGTCCAGTACTTAGGTTTTCTTCCTTAATCAGAGGATGACTTCATATGAAGGGGCTCCAAAATTCCGGAAATCTCAGTTAGGGGATTGAGGAGAATCGAATCTATTACAAGCTCTTGGGGATTCCGGGTGGTGAGATAAGCGGAAACACGCCAAAAGTTAGTGCAAGTAGTGCAAGACCTAAATGTACATTCCTTTTTAAGAGCGCAAATTGACAATGACAACTTAGCATAGAGAATGACAGGGAAAGATGATGAATTCTGGACATATGACGAGATTGGGGTTTGGCAGAGTGAAGAGCTGAGATAAGAGTCTCAAAAACCCCGACTTTTCGTGATCCCGAGATCGGGGTTGACCAAATATGAGTCTGTCAGATATAGTTACAGGTAAACATGCTTTTTTGCTCCATGCTTTGCACTGACAGATCGAGATTCCTAAATCCCACAGAATCTTAATCTCGTGATTGGGGAATTAAAGAATTTTGGATGTGCCGTCTTACCGCAAATGAAGCTAATTAATAAATAGCAACAACAATCGAATAAGAAATCATCATAGAGATCACAATCTCAAGATTTCAACCAGGAGCTTATCATGCAAGAAGAAGTTGTTGTCTAGTGTACCATTTTCTCCATAAAAATCTCAATCCCTTGATTAACTCGATGCCTAGAATTGTGTACAGAGTATTTTGCAATAGAGACAACACTGTTAATGCTCACCATTAAATAGGTCATGCTGCAAATATTAGCTTCAACAAATGGCAAACTCGATTTCTCGACCATTAATCGAAACCGTCTTTATAATTGAAATCGTGAAATTTTGAAATCGTAACAGTGATGACTGCCTTGAAGTTTTATAGAGTAGTTACCTGTTGTTTCTAGTTTGGAAGATCCCAAAAAAATGATTAATAATCACAAACTTATCTGTTGTGTTTAGTTGCGGCAATTTTATTGTCGTCAGTTTTCTTAATTTAGACAGAATTCAGCTTTTCATCAAAATCTCAGGATTGGTATCCTTATTCACATGCAATAATTCTCCAGGTGTTATCAAAAAGCCATTGAAATCAATTTAGGTAGGCAATCAATCAATTTAATTTGCAGCGGGAAGCGATAAATTTATTGAAATTATTTAATGACAATCAATTTATTGCAATTATTTAATGGCAGCAATCAATTCATTGTAATTTATTTATTATCACCATTTGATTAGACTTACAGTATACCATATTATCAATTTGAACAGTGAGTAAACATATTACATGAAATGCATTTAACTGTGTTCTTTAATTGGATGTGAATATTGATAAATTGGATAACGCACCTAAATCTGTTATTAAATAATCATTAATATTTAAGTAAGTGAACGAATAATCACACGTACCAGCCGAACACAAAGTAGAGTTTTAAAAGTTGCCATAAAAGTATAGTGCATTCCAAGACAGATATTCTAAATATGGTATGCACCAAATAGCAGTGCTCTGTAATCCAGAAAGCTGTGAGTTTGTGAATAAGATAGGTTAATTAATAGATGGTGTAATATTATCATCTCAAAAATCCCTGAAGTTGTGATATCTTTCCTATGATGGTGAACTATTACGGAATTGCAATTAAACAGTCAATTAGATATTTCCTCCATTACGAATCAACCATACAGCAACATTTTGATAGCAGGAATCAATCAATTCCAATTTGATAACCCCAGATCCCAACTTTTTGGCGACATATTTGAAGATGCGCATCTCATCATCACTTGCTGTATTTAAGAAATCATTTAATGTTCAACAAATTTATACTGAAGTTTTTTTCCACTGATTTCAAGCGCGCAAGCGATTTGGATTGTAGTGAACTAGCCATATATGACATGACATTGGGCACGAATGGGTTAATTAATTGATAGACTAATTTTGATTTTTAAGTAAACAAACTGACAATGACAATTGTGTCTGCAATGCGGAATAGGAATCCTGGTTACCCATCTTGCTGATATGCTGAATTGGAAGTTTATTGACACGTAGACAAAATATGTACGATGGCGTCCTAATAATTACACATATTGAGACGTCTTAAAAAGGTGTCTGAAAGAAAAAGAGCCTTAAAAAAGTCTAAACTCAATCTGGAAAACCTACAATGGAGTGCGCAAGTTCCGTCTTTTGTTTAAGATTAAGCAAGAAACTCTCAAATAAACTAGCTCTTAAAAGTCGATGCTGGTAGAGTTATTCAACTCGCCTATGTTTTGTAGAAAAATATCATTTTTTGAGCACATCTTCGGGTGTTGATTAAACTGGATCAAAACTGGCTGATTTTCAGTACTAAAAAGCACGCTTTGATAAACTACATTCTGTATGCATCTCCCCAAGCAAAAGCAGCCTAGCCAAACGAAACTTGGTGTAGAAAATGTCCAACTTAAAAATCATAGCATTGATAAAAATGCCTTTTGAGGTCAGAGCATGTAAAACATGCGATGAAATTAATAAAATCGAAATTGATCGACTACTTTCTTCCAACATGGTGATCATGCTATTAGGAAATGACTGCGACTTTATGAACGGAAACATTTCAAATCCAAGTGCTTGCAGAAGCAAAGTGGGAAAATCAAGTCTTGCAATTTCTAAACACATAGGTAGACTTTCGTAGATCATTCCTTGGTAGCATCGTCTGTTGCATAACATAACTGAGGGTGCAGCTATGTGCCAGCACTTACGACTCAAATGCAGTACAACTACTCTATAGGAATCGACAGAATACCAACAAAGACTCCACAATATAGCTATGATAACAATTATTGGAGCAAGCTAGGGAATATTAGCACATTTTAGAAATTGTTTTCAATAAGGTCCGTGCATGAAATGACCAAAGTTTTCAAAAGAATTTAGGCTTTAGCAACTAACTCATGATAAAGCCAAAAGCTCATTCGCCGCTTGGAATTGAGCGTTGACCTCCATCAAAAATGCATAAACTCATAGCTGTATTGATGTTTGCCGATTTGAACATGCCTGACATAATCAGTGGGCACCTAAGTGAGAGAAGTGGACACTAATGTGTGTCATGATTTAGTACCGACTGAACTCAAAAGAATGAAAGGAAATTCAACACACTTCGATCTTGCTGTCATCAATTTATATTTGAATGTGAGATGGTAACCAGACATCTCACGACTCTAAAGCTCCATCATAAAATAGCTTTCCGAGAAAGTTTCACTGGAAGCAACGACATATGGCATAGGCATAATCCTGATGACCTATGTTTCTCACAGCGCTTGTAAAAGAGCTTATAGTAGCAATTAATCACAGCAGTTAGTCAGTGGACTGTTTACGATAGCACTTTGTGATCACTCTTTTAAGACACAGTCTTTGCTTTCTATCTGTTGGCTGTTGTTTGCATGCATTGGCCCTATAAAGAGACCACGAATGCAATAAATAATGCCTTGTGACAACGAAGAGATGGATTCATTTTCAACGTCTTTCGTGCGAATCGTTTGTGATTTTTCGGACCTACAACATGTGATGGCCAAAAAACAAGAATAAAATGAGCATTATGTAAAGAATGTCAGTGGAATAGTCTCTCATCTCCAGTACTTGTCGCAACACCGCTACAGTAGTTGACCATTATTGCTTGCATTCAAGTACAATAAATGACCGCGACTATCAACCTTTCTCTTTTGTTTCTCTCACGGAGATTACATGATATTGCTCTGGTCTTCGTGGTTGACAGTCTCTCTTCATCACACAATCATCGACAATAGCAAGACAGGCAGTCGAACAATTCAATTGATATCAATGACTAAATCAGGATGTTTTGTAAAAATAGCTTGCGATGATTCAATTTGATCGATAAAAAATCAATCGGAATTATTGAGAAGCGGAAATTACGAATCATGATGCTTCAGACTATAGTTTCCTGAGAAATGTCGGGTGCCAAGTGTCGTTTCACTGACATTGAGATTTGCATTTGCTGATCGTTTTGAAAAATCTTTACAACTAATAGTTGTGAGCTTATATTTCTCTGCCTGATGGTGCGCTAATATAGAGGTGTTGGAAGGAAACCGATGGTCTAAGCGATTCCCTGTTATTATTCCCACTTTACAATAGTTGAAAACATTGCGAAGCCACACGTTATGCAGCTTCAGCTTTTGATTGTATAGTTTGCATCAATGCAGTGTAATAGTTAGATGATCTGCATACTCGTACAATCTCATTATTTTCCTTCTTTAGAGATTGTGGCTAGACGAAAATATAAACTGAAATCAAGTCTTAAATTTTGTCTTATAATCGCTCACGGCAAGATGAACTAAGTTAAAAGACATTTTTAGTTGATCTGTGCTGATAGGCCTATGTGCCGTGAACTACATTTTGAAAAAGAGAATAGACGAAGAATTGACAACTACAGAATGAATTCCACTGTTTCAGTATGAACAGAAGAGGCGCAAAAATAATTAATTATTGCTCTTCTGTTAGAAGTTGATTTTAACGGTCGTTTTCTGTGGAGCTTAAAGGATTTTTCTCGGTTTTTTTAAAGGTTAACTGTCTATAGTGCTGAAAATTGGTTAACGGAAACTGGAAAGGTGGTACAAATTCGCAGAGAAAAATCACATTAGATAATCAAAGAAATCCAAGATAACATTAATTCACATCAACCACACTTCGAGTTTTGCGGGTTATCGGTATAAACGGATGGTGAAATGGATGGCATGAATACCGATAATTGGTGCTAATGTGCTTCAATGCTGACTTCATGATTACAATTTGGAGACACCTAAAAAGTATCTATCCGTAAATGATGATGTCTATTGCTATATACAGTGCGCGACAAAATAATGGAAACCCGACGACTTTCCCATGTTTTCACGTAGCAATGAAAAATAAGCTATTATTCAGAGTAGGTTTAAATTGCAATGTTCAAAGGAGCACAGTATTACTTCAGCATCATCCCAAGTCATTTGAAGCTGTCAATATCCAGTTTGAGCACCATTTTGATTTATAACCTGTTCAATACGCCGAGGCATGAAAAGAATCAAATTCTGGCATATTTGAGTAAGTTCGTCATCGTTATTCCAAACTTTCAAAAAGTTTGAAATCAGTTCTTGTTTTGATGAACATTTCTGAATTCTCAGACGTTTTTTTTACTATGGCCGATAGGTTATGGGTTTAGAGCCGGAGAAGCGGGAGGTCAGTGCAGTGCGGTTCCAAAATAATGGAAACCGTGCCCAGAATGCCAAGTTTCTTAACGTAATTTTCTAACGTTCGAAACTTGGTTCTCTAGTAGTGCCCTCGCTCAACTGCGAGACAAATACAGTTAGAAATGGCATCTACCATTAATTACTCACTTCATGCTGTTCAAAGAAAGATGAATGAAGCTGGATTTCTAGCTGTGAAGCCGCCCAAACGTCCATTTTTATCAAGTGTTCACAGGAGAAAGCGCCATGAATGGGAATGTCTGCACCGAAATTGGAATATCGACCAATGAAAGACAATCATTTTTAGTGACGAGACACAAATCGAAATTCGTGACAGCTGTCCAAAGCTAATGCGCTTGCTAGATGGGCACAGTATGATCGAGGAACATTTCGAGAAATCGTTCAAGCACTCGGTTCGGGTTATGATGTGGTCATGCTTCTGTTTAGCGCCACCGTGAGATGCCATGTGGTGGAAGGAAATATGAATTCGGCCATGTACATCGATAAAATTATCACGAAAGATTATCGGCAGCAACTCGATGAGCGACATCTTGGTGGCATTGGTATTTATCAACAGGATAATGCACCCTGCGTATGAGTCGTGTTTCTCTCAATGCTGTCTGAATTGAACATCATCGCACTGGTCTGACCTTCCGCTTCTCCGGCTCTAGACCCTGTGGAAAACCTATCGGCCATAGTAAAAAAATGTCTGAGAATTCAGAAGTGTTCATCAAAACAGGAACTGATTTCAAACTTTTTGAAAGTTTCGAATAGCGATAAAGAACTTACTCAAATATGCCAGAATTTGATTCTTTCCATGCCTTATAGGCGTGTTGAACAGGTTATAAATCAAAATGGTGCTCAAACTGGATATTGACAGAGTTTCAAATGATTTTTAATGATCCCGAAGTAATACTGTGCTTTTTTGAAAATTGCAGTATAAACCTACTCTGAATAATAGCTTATTTTTCATTACTATGTAAAAACATGGGAAATTCGTCGGGTTCTCAATTATTTTGTCGTGCACATTATATCAAATACATATAAGCAAATATTTATAAATGGTCAAACATAATTGTTTTGCCAATTGCAATGATGCATTCACATGCAACTCTACAAAATTTGTTTAAAGCAATAAATCGCTTCATTTAGCACCCATTTCGGTATAAACAACTTCGAAGTAAAAGAGCACATAACATTAATTGAGCATTTTCTATTAAGTCACTCCCAAAACTTTTATGGTAAAAAAAGCTTCATTCCTGGACCTATATTTTAATTTCACACTTCTATTTACATGACATCTGTTCTCCTGAACATAAATTCAAATCATGGATATCTCATCCGCTGCACAAGCCAAAAATTCAAATCATAGAAATCTTGTCCAACTGCAAATTGATCATTAAATTTCTATCGAGCACACACTAAGTGGACCTGTACATGAGACTATTATATTGTGTATGAGCTTATTTGGAGATTTAGGTGTTCACGATTAAAACTAAGCTAAACTGAGTACGTTCGATGCAATTTTGCATGCCTTATTGCTGTATTTTACGCGCAGTTAAACCAATTTTGAATTTATGCACAAGAGTTCAGCCCTGATTTCTACATATTACTGAAAGCTCGTATCTGTGGAGCTATTGAATGTCTTTTAATGTTTATGACAGCTATTTTCTCAATTAATGATATCTTGAGAACGTTGATTTTGAATCATGAAGACAAAAAGTAAAAGCAAAATGATGATTTTGTTGTTATCTCACTGGGGATGAATTAACTGAGTCGTAATTGGCCCCAGTTAAGGCCCTTTTGATTCAACTTATCTTTGAATATAACATTTCTTACTTCTTTACTTTCATCAACATACTATTTTTTTAATTAACTTATCACAGTTTCTACCATGACTGTCTGCTGCATTAATTTGATACAGTATTTAAATTTTTCAAACTCAACTCCACATACAAGATGCACTTTGAATGTTTGAACCTCGTATACTAACTTACAGCACACACGAAATGCAGATATGGAATTATTAATTGATACATTATTCCTTACTTCATTAACAGATTGGAAAAGCCAATTAGAAATATATTTTTGGATGAAGATGAACTGTAGGAAAACTCTTTGTCGGAAAACCACAATTCTACAGACAAGTTCACAAAATTTCGGGGAGACTACGTAGGCAGGTGCATTCAGCAGTTAATACCAGTAGCTGTAGACCTACTACATCTGTGAGCTGTTAACTCTCTAGAGATGATGGAATAACGTCATCTATCGAGGCGACTTATAACTCGATTAAGGTATACCATGTGATGTGTCTTCATTTACTGTCATAGCTGTCATATTATCATCGATACATAAAGGATTATGCAACAGTGTTACTAAAGCAATGCTGGTGTTACAATGAATGAACGTGCTAAGTTGGAATACCGTAAAGGATGAAATATGTCATCGTATGTTGTAAATGTATGCGACGAGCAGTCTGTAGACTACATTCATTTGAACTTGAATGGTTATTTTCAGCAGCCAGAAATAGGCATTCAATTGGCAATTAATCCCAACAATGCAATTAAATAATTGCTCAAGCCGGTTGCTTGAATTCCTTCAGTAATATCAGCTACTGATATTAAAGTGCAGTTGCCGATGTTCTATTCGAAGTTACCGGCATTATTAGCTTTGAATACAACTCGGCTCAATGTATTGTAAATCATCAGTTGCCTACAATTTTCATCTGATCGAGTCTCTCGTAAACACTTGCGTCGCGTCCCAAAAGGCCTGAAAACTGGTTGAAACACCTCCTGAATTTCATGTGGAATATTGTTGTCAACTTTTTTCTGTAGAAAATCTTTCCATTCCATCTATAATTTATTGCTTTTTATATTTTCAGTATTTTCTCCTTCTTTCAGTATTACTGCTTCGGTATTTGCTGTTTTACTTTCTTCATGTAATGAATGATGGTATTTTCCTCCTTGGGATGACCTATACGAAATCCATCTTTATCGGCACATTGACTTTCAAGGGAGACGCGGTCCTGTAAAACCGATTTTTAGATTTTTAGTTTTCTAATGTTGAATGGCACCACTCTCGAAACTCCAAGATCCCATTGAACATCGCCTGAATCGCGACACTTGCATTACTAGCTGAGCCTTGCTTATGCATATGTGCAACACTTCTTTTGCATCAGTGTCATTAGGAATATTCCAATGTTTTAGTCCTCCTTATAACGATTTCTGTAAAATATTGCATTCATTTCACGTGATTTTCAGCATTGCAAGTATGCATTATTCTGGTGTAACAGTTTGAACACTAAACAAAAAATGTTAAGCACTGTTTGGTTTTGCACTGTGACATTGAACACTGTAACTTCCATAAGCAAAATATTCAAGTAAAATCGTAATAGTATTTAGCATTTATTTGATATGTTGGTTACTAGATATAGGCTAATGGTTCGTTTTGAACCGATACGCTCGATGTTCACTAAATTATAGAAGGTTTTCTAATCTTAATTTAATTGCTCGGTCGTCATCTTTAGGTCTCAAAAGGTCATACCACCATGCTAAGAATTCTGTGGAATAGCTGCCACCTCTGCACTGGCGCTCACCCATCACTGGTGATATGTTCAACAATATCTCGTTTTGTCTATTAAAATCTGTTTATAAGACTCACCAAAAGAGCTAAATCGTGAGCTGCAGGAATATGACCATATGAGAAAGACGCAGGAGCTCTTGGAGAATCATCCAGATCGGTCGTCATGTCATCAGTAGATCCCATTGTCTGCATTTCTATCACAGGTGGCATTTCCTCTTCCGAATCGTCGGAAAATGATGATGAAGATGATGACAAAGGCAAGTCTTCAGGTCTCTCCTCGAGAATAGTCGGAAGAGAACGATAGCGATGATGCGCCGATTCCACTTCTTCAAGAAAAGTGTCGAGAATGAAGTCTTCGATGTTTAAACCGTCGCATTCCACAGGTTCAAAGGTTGGAGAGCCGGGCGGTGAAGCCGATCGTTCCTCATGTCGTTCGCGCCTTATTCTCTGTAACATCATGCGCGTTCGATCACTGAATTCTGTGTAATCACCAGACATGGCCAAATCACCGGCGATTGCAGATGACACATCCGACGGCGATTTCCAAGTCTTCTGTGGGGCGGCACGAATGAATTCTTGCTGGAATGGGTTCAAGAACAGTTCATCCTCCGACCGATTGTCTATCTGGACGACTCGTGGGCTCACAGGGCTGGGAAACGAGTCCATCTGAAGATCCATTTCCATCGTCGGAGATTCGCCAGCCTCCCGCAAGCGGCGTCCCATCTCAGATAACGACTGGCGGACGGAATGGGCTAATTCATCGCTGCTAGGGTGGTCGAGGGAGAGGCTAAGGTTAGAGGCGGATGGCACAGACGGAGATTCTGCGTTCATCTCGTCGTTGAGGTAAGGACTGGTCCGCAGTCGCTCCGAGAGATTGTTGATATCCCGCTTCACTTCATCCAGCATCGAAGCCATAGTGGTGTAGCGATCGCTGCTCGCTTGCTGCCAGGAGGCCAGATTGACGGATTGAGCCGAGCTGACGCCTTCCTCTTCACTGACCGGATAAACGACTCGCACACTGCTGCTGCTACTGCTACCGCTGCTACAGCCGTCGGCTTCCGTTCGATTCGCACTAATTTCTGTCATTGTTTCCGCTGTCGTCATCTCTGCATCCTGCCGGGCCACAGCAATTCCAGCGGAGCGGAACGAACGCTGTTGACAATACCACACGTGAGCGTCGAAGCTTTGTAATGAACAAGAATTGCTATGCAACAATGCAACGTCAACTCGATCGGCTGATTCGTCCGCGGATGACGTCACATTCTTTTGATTGTCACTGTCGTCAACAATTGTGTCAACAGCAGTCAGCGAATCTGCGACAGGGTGGAAGAGAACTACTGATCGCGGAGAAGAGTGAGCAGGACAGCTGAAGCGTGGCGATAGGAGTTGAACACTTCCAGCAAGACGCAATCGACGGCGGCCGTTGTCAATGGATGAGCTGCGAGAGAAAGCGTCACGTGATGCCAAACGGCTGACCACAATCCAATCAAAACGCTGCTCCCCGACAGTTTGAGCCGCGTGGCGTTGAGAAGCAGAGTCAACGATTGCTGGTTGAGGACTCGTAGTCGAATTGAAGAAAGAATCGTAATCCCAGGATGGATATTCAAGTCCTTCAGCTGGACTTGCAGTCACTGACAACACTTCCTCTTCGTCTTCTTCCTCCCTTTCTTCACTGTTGCATCGATGACGCGGGGAGAGAGAAAGCTCCTCTGTCTCGTGGTGAATGTGCTCGGGAGATGAAATTGAACGTTCCAGAGAACGAATTGGGTCGCCGGATGTTTCACTCCGACGCCTCAACCATGCGTAGAGAGCACCAGCGGATGTGAGAAGAATGAGATGTTTACCGAAGGGATAAAGTCCACTCATGCCGTGTCGTGAGTCGTGAAATGCGGATGGGGATGACCCGAAACGTCGTCCAAACGCCCAGGTCTCCCGCCATTCTGCTATTTCATGGCTGATCCAGCTACAAAGATCGGTTATGCTTCTGAAGGTGACAAGATCGTAGCGGGAAATGGATCTGAGAAGATCTGATAGCTAAGTTTGCCACAAGTAATTGATTATGGGAAGTCACGCAATAAGAAAGTGTTTCACTGACGAATAAATATCGAAATGATCGATAATGTCCAATTATAGCCTCATGTGTTCTTCAACTGTCGTTCATTCTCCGCGTTGTTATGACAGCCTTGTGCCATCGTTAGAGTAGATCTGACCACGATCGTCAAGGCGACGGCGGTTGAAAAACGGAACTTCCCTCAACAGCTGTTGGGAAAGGATTGCACCTCCCATTTATCACGCCACAGTGAATCTTCTAATATAACATGGAATGGGAAAAACATTTACAATTTAAGAGGAATTTGTTATTTCAATATTGGCGCCATTATTAAGGAGGTTTGGAGTCATTAGTTTTTAAAAGAAATTCCTGCATTCTTATCCAAGACGCGTGTGAGACAAGAATCTCAATTTGTTGATGACTAGTGAATTAATTAGCCGCCGTCTCTTTATTGAATGGGGCCACAGGGTTGCAACGAGTCCTGCACAGTGCTTGAACCTCTTCATATGCTGGCAAGGCCATTTCGAACAGAAAATATTCAGGCCGTGCCAAACTTCCAATTTGGTTCCATTTGTGGCATATGACCAGCTAGCTGCAGACACTGCGCATATTACCTATATCTAATGCATTTTTACTATTTTGATAGGCCTAAATTCGGCAAATTTTATAATTATGTAACCGTATATTAACCGTTATTTCAACTGTCAGTAATTCGGCAAAGAAGTTCACTTTATTCAATAAAACTGAAAATGTTCAAAATCGAAGGTTAAGTATCACGCATTGACGCGATTTGTCACATACTGTTCTTTAATTGTTTATTTTATACCGTACCATAATACATACTACATTACTTGCCATTATAGTTCTGTGACGAGAAATTGAGAAATCCTCCTATACATATAATAGTCCTATGCATGTCTACATAATTATTATTGTGCAACAAATAAAGCAACAAACATAAGATTCTTGATATGCAAATGAGCCTTGTTGTGGGCAATTGATCAAACTAAAATTAATATTGAAAAATTTAGATATTAAAAATTATCAGGATGATCAAGAAATAATAGAGAACAATTGCAACCCAAAGACCTTTGAACAATGTCAAAATATTGGCTAATCAGCTGGACATATTAATGAAATTGAGTTGAGTGTTCTTAGATCTTGGAGTTTTACATATTGTTTTATGACTTGCAGTGAGATTGACTTTGAAAACGCTGTGATCACTTAAGATATTCCATGGAATGTAGAGTTTCCTTCGTTTCCTTGTATCAACAAGTACAACACTGAGTTCGTCTTGACGTTGCATTCTTCAGAAACGACAATTCACTCTGGCAACTGCGATTTAGAAGCATTACTTGCATGACATTTGGCCACAGAATTTAATGATTGTCAATCTTGCACGCAACATGGCTTCAATCGGCAGATCTCCGTCAATCACAAGAGGACACTTCCATGAGAACACGATAGAAGAGATCTCGAGCTGCACTAATGTCATCGGCAAATTTGAACTGAAGATACGTAATCGATGTTCGTCTTTCATCATTTTTGATGACCCAACTGATGGAATTGTATTCTTTATTCATCTTTTATTTCTATTATGAATTGTGAAATTTTTATTAAAATGCACACACATATTAAAACTATAACATTTAAATTTTATTAACTTTTTTTGTTTTTTACTTCATTGGCTTTTCAGTTTTCAAGATCCTGTGTAGAACTGCTATATTAAATGATAAATTGAATTTTAGCGTCACTTCTCCCTTATGATCGGCAATGACATCATTTTATTTTTAAAATGATATCATTTTGCGAATTTTATAAAATGATATAATGTTATATAATTTCATTTTTATGATGAAAATTTGCCATTTTTAGTGAAATATGCGCAGGCCTACACCGTAAATAGATCTAGTCACACGAATTTTTCGATTTAGACTGCTTCCATGCTACTTTTACTGCTTTTTAGCAATGAAATTAAAATTAGATTGCAAGCAGCATCGATATATTTCAAATAATGCAAGACCGAAGAAAGCAGTTTGGTCATACAAAGCTTCTTGCATGTATATCAAAACTTAGGTATACATTAAACATCGCAAATTTTAATTTAAGCTTTATACTTTCGAATTACAAATATGCCTACAATATGCAATTGGTTATGCCAACAGCACCTTATGTACTAAAGAAGGCTAAAAATATTTAGATTATCATTATTTATTTAGATATTAGCTTCTTAGTGTTTCAAAATCTTTATTCTTCTCAAAATGTACAACATGCACCAGAGAAGAGAGATTACATATACAGAGCGAGAGGCACTTTAACAAATGATCGAAACAGTATATATATACGCAAGACACTCTACTATCACCAGCAACGTAAGACATGCTACTAACACCATCCTCTGGCTCATTAATATTGTCTGATTGGCTACACTAGCCGGAGAGGATGGTAACTATGACATAAAACTAATGCTGAAACAAACATAAATCGCCCGGCAGCCGCGACGGTCCATCGGCCGGATTGCGCAAAGATTCGATATATCTAAAAAGAACTGGTATAGCAGCTTTTAACAAAACTCTGAAAGTGAGAAACCGGGTCGACCTAACACCAAGATTAAGGGCTCCGACGCAATCAGTAAAAACTGTGTCATTAGGACAGGCCACCAAGTTGGCAAGGCATACGGCTAATAACTCGTTGTGATATTGGTGATTAATTTGAGGCACGGAAATGAGAAGATTATCTGAAACAACGGCAACTCTCAAAGGAGTAGCATCCGCATACAACGAGGTTTTAGTGTCCTTGCCAAGCAAGCGTACTGACCACTTGACCATATTCATCAAAATCAAGAAAAAACCGAGCTGTAGACGAGTAAAATGCAAGGGGGCAAAAAAAATCTACAGTAACGAATAACAAGAAGGCCAAGTAACCCCGGGCCGACTCAGCGGCCGTTGTATTCCAATTTCGGAGAACACGAATTACATTTTTGCGGTGATCTCTAGAAAGAGTCTTAATTCTACGCTTGATAGAGTAGGATACTCCCAGATAAGAAAAAGACGCCGATGGCGTTAACATAGACTTGCTTACCTGCACCTGCAGTCCTGCATTGTTTGACAATGTGTGTGATAGACAAACTGACAGACAATAGCCTGTTGCTTTTCGCTACATGAATCAACCAGTGTGGAAGGACATGGATAGAACAAACGAAAGAGACTACATTTGCTTTAATACAAAATGCGAAGAATCTATGATTGGAAAATATAATGGAATAGAAATTTTTGATTATATCATTTTCCTCAGAATAAAATGATATCATTTTATCATTGCTGATCTTCGCTTCTCCCCATGTGTTGCTTGGACGGTAGTGATATAATCAGACTTGAGACGGCGTATTGTGATGATTTTTGCACGGATCCCCTTCCTTGCAATGAAGGAGGGGCCGTCTTCCTTGAGCCGACTTCCAATGACACTTTCGGGACTCGACCACAAGGTAAATACTTCGTTATGACAAGCACTTAACTACTGTGCAACGGATGGCACTTCCTACATTGTCTTCTATATTGTTTTGCAACCAAATAGCTGTCATAAATTACTTATTCACTAGGGCTTTGAGAATGAAAGACATTCCAACTGTCTTGATAGACGTTCGGCAAAATGAGATTTTGCATGTAAAACTGATAGAATACACCCCTGTCACATGGACGATGACTGTCAATAAAACATCGAGGAAAATACAAAGTGAACGTTTTGCATGGCACGGGCCCAGCGTATTTGAAGCCGTCGTGCAATCCGCAATCTTCGAAAATAAACTACCCTGCCTGTTCAGCCGTACTTTTATTATGCTCGTCTTTTTATTATGACTCCAGCCATTCACACTGACTTGTTTAACGAAATCCGAATCACTAAAGTACGTAGAGAAACATTGTTTTAATGACCTTTTCGATGAAGCTAACAATCACTGTTGTTGTTGACTTATCTTTCACCAGGGCTTCGGAGCAGGAGCCGATAGAAAATATCACGGCTCCTGCTCCCTCTTGAAGTTTTATATGTATTAGAATTCAGTCACTATGAGAGAAAAAGTTATATGTGACAATGTAACTGAAACGAATGCAAGTGCACTTGACTAAAATGCATCTTTTTTAATTAATAATCCCTTAATTAATAATTTAATTAAAATTCTAAAATTAATTAATAATTTTAATTAAATCCCTCTTTGGAAAAATGAAATATTTGTGCTCGCCTCTGATAAAACGCTAAGAGCAGCCGAGGTAGGAACCAAATCAGAGGCTTCAATCAGCCCCTATAAATATAGAAAATTTTCTTGGCTCCCTCTGCGACTCATGCCTCATAAAAAAGGTCTTAAGTAGAAGGCACCAGTTCTAAAAGTCATTATAACTTTTAGCATGGAAGATCTGCAGGTCACTATCTTTCCTGCATGTGTTTATGTCTCCGATCGGTACTGATGTATACGAAATTATACTTAAAGACAGAAAGTTTCAGCCGAAATTTAATACAGATGTTGTGTTTGATGACAAAAAGTAACGATTTGATAAATCTAAATGTGTTTAGCTTCTTAAACAAAAAAGTCATGTGGCGTATGACCTAGAGATGGTTCTACACTTAGGCTACTGCAGTAATTCGCACTTAAACAGAAAAAACACATACAGACAAATGTCATTTTACCAAAAAAACCTCAGTCTACCTCCCATTAGATTTATATGCGCTTTCTTTGATCTTGAAGGGGTACCGTGCAGACCTTTCCAGATGTGAAGTTTCACAAGCCATAGGGTATACCAAGGAGTTGATGTGTATGTCTACATCATTCTGCGAAAGTCTCATTTTTAGTCTCGTGTTGACGACCCGACTGTATGTCGAAGGGTCTCCGATCGTAGCCGGAGGCGCCCAGAACCGTGGCAGCTGTACCACGACTCTGAGACCCTACTTTCACATTCGTTTGTACTTTTGTACATGAACGTACTTAAATTTTTATCAAAGTTGCTCTATCACAACGAATAAATGATCTTTCTTTTTCTATTGTGCATCGAGACTAAACAAGGTCACTATCATCATTATTCATCATTCCCGTCTTTTTCCATTGTTCAACCTTATGAAGTAATCAGCAGCTTCAGAAGCTGCTTTGTTTAGAAAGCATCCATACAAAATATCTTTTAAACAATGCTAAATACATACATCTGAATGAACAATTTTAATTGCAATGAAATATTTATTATGCCTAACGATTGTTATAGAGATTCACAAATTTCGTCAATCAAAAGTGTTTAATTGAATACATTAGTTTTTTTCTCCAAAATCAAATATAAGGGGTATTCTTGTTATGACGTGGACTCTTTTAAGAAGGCTATTGATTTTATAGTGTCTGAAGTCTACATTTCTTTTTCCAGTTATGTGTTCAGACAAATTCGAGGAGTACCAATGGGAGGGAATTGCAGTCCTTTACTTGCCGACTTGTTTCTGTTAAATTGCGAATTTGCTTTTATGAAACAATTGGTTAAAAATAAAAAGTTTGGACTAGCTAAATTATTGTCAAACACTTCGAGATATATAGACGATATATGCGTAATAAATTACAAGTATTTCAATACCTTAATTCCAAAAATTTACCCAGTGGAGCTTCTTGCAGATAGAAACGGAGTCAATGACAAAGCCGTTGTTTACCTCGATGTGAGACTCCAATCTAGTAGTGACGGTCTTCGAACCTCAATATATCATAAAGTGGAATATTTTGATTTCCCTGTTGTTCTGTTGACATTTCCAGACAGTGCAATACCTTATAACATGGGAATTAATGTATTTGCCGGCCAGGTTTTACGTTATTGTCGCATCTTGAAGATCTAATTAAACGAATTAATATGACACTTTTTGTGATGAGCAGCAGAGGATATTGTAGGTCTAAAATGAAGGCATGTACTGAGAAAATCCTAACCGGTCATAACAATTTTATAGTCAAGTTTGGATATTTCTCAGCCAGGCAGCTGACATCGCAGTGCGCATTTTAAACAATATAATTAACACTGTTTTCTTAACATTTTTTTTATTGGTTATACCATTTCAGTATTTCACACATATATTTTAGTTTGTTTTGGATGTATCCGTCTTTTCCGGTTGTTTTGTTTTTGTTTTTACTATTACTATCAGTATTACTTATTATTACACATATCATTACTGTATTGATTTTAGAATGCCAGCCGCATATAAGTTTATGCGGGGCCCCGCCCGCCTGGGCTTGAGCGTTCAGGTAGAGGGGCCGAAACGCGACCAGGCGGGTACCTGCTGACGACTGGCTATTGTTTTATTTGTTTTAACGTTATGTTTTTTTTATCGCTAACTACCCTAGTGTGATGAATGGACTGTGTCAGTTACTGCAGTAACATGGGGTCTCCATGGGGTTGACATGGTGATTACTAAGTGTCTATTTATATATAAGTTCCTAATCAATCGAGCCTGAAACTTTGACCAAGGAGATCACTTGTTAAGCGGCCTTGTACGATCTCGTACACTTAAGGGTGAAGTCCAGCCCGTATAGCGCTATGTTATGGACCGCCGGGAATGTCCGCCCGGCACGCAATCAGATCCGTCAAGTCTTTGTGCTTAAAGACCTTCATGCATTTGTCGAGGATCACAAGTCAAAGGACCATTAGGGGTTAGGTCTAGCCCCGCTTTAGAAGCGCTGATTGAAAAATGGACTAGTGGGAAGGTCCTCCACACCGATCTCGTCAAGTTTGGCTCTAATATGTAGTCCTAGGATAGTCAAAAGTTTGACGCGCCTTGAACGTTTAATGTCTGCCGGTGGGAACGCACCACCTGTCCTCTTAAGGGCAAACCTCAAGTCTTATTAACTATAAGTTTATTAAAATTATGAAACATTTAGACGTCGTTATGGGAATGTCCCAGCTTCAATTTGGCCTATATACGTGACCCTATCGAATCAATGGCCCATTCAAGCACACGCTTGAATTTTTTTACAAAAATTTCTATCATACTTCGGCAGCCTGTCAAAACCACTTCAAACCCGTTCTCGGAAACGCGTATACTGTGGAATACAAGTGACAGTTATTACATAGTGTGCGTGCACCAGTTGCCTACTTCTGCTAGCATCGGTTCTCGGACCGGTGGACCGAGTGTGAATTTCGACCAGTTCGACTAACTTCATACTTTTAATCACCTTTAATTCATTCTACCTCGTCACAGCAAATTTGTAGAGAAAAACGATAGGCCTAGACAGCTGTTCGCTTAGTTTTAATCATGAGCTTTAGAGACATATTGACTGTTTATGCAGAAATTTAACAATTTTTTTAAAGCAGACATATGTATTTTGAAGTGCATCACTTTCTTGTCTTGCTAGTGGAAATCGATCAGATCTCCGAAGTAGATTGATCAACATATTTCACAATGATCCGATCAATCACGTTACTAGGCGAATTCCCTAATTTATTTTCAGTGCACGTAGGCGGCCGACACAAACACTGCAACAGCTCTGTGTTCAGATTTTCCACAATTTCGAATCCAAATAAATCATTCAAACTTTGACCCAATTAGTCTAAAGTCAAAAGTTTGATCTAGGCCTACCTGCAGATAAGCATTATGCTGATGGAAAGGGCATAATCCGAAATCACCCATTAGGTAAAACTACCATCAAGTTAACTCATCCCCAAATGAAAGGAATAAATATTTACTTTTTGTGAATACTACAATAGTTTAAGCCAGGCCGATATTTCGCCTTATGGCACTGTCAAAGCTTTTAGCAAAGCAGAGTGGAAAAACGTAGATATCAATGTTCTCAAGCAGCATTAATGAAAGATTCACATTAATACATTTTACTTCTGCTTTCCCTTGCATTCAAAGTCACAAGGCAAAATATCGGTCTGACTTAATACATCATTTTAGTACTGGCAGAAAATATACTTCCTCCTTTCAAGTAACTAACAGGGATGTGACCGCCGTTCAAGGGGCGAGGAAGGAACTTTGAAACGGGCCAATTGAGAGGCATGACAAATCCGTTTCGATCTTCATAAGGGAGCGTTGAATCTTCAGATGAAGGAAAAGTCACATCCCTCAATTGATATCATTATTATGATAATTATTTTGGAAAAATTGAACATTTCCCGCTTTACATGGAAATTGAGAAGAGAAGTTTCAGTTATTGCTTCTTTATTCATGGAAGGATAATCACAAACAGATACGTTTTCCCAGTCGCCGTAAAAAAGTTAACAAATAAACAAGACCTTCACCGATATGCATTATTCTCACAGCCTCTTCTTGATCAATTTCTCCAACTTGCGAATTCTACTCCATTCCCCCATCCCTGAAGCCTTACTAGGCCCACCACTTTGACTCCCACTTGGTGCGCCTGGAGCCACATTCAGTCCCAATTTGACAACTCTCTGTCGATATGCTTCCATGATGCAATTCAACTCACTGCGTCGATATCCCCTCATCTCAGCCAGCCTCTGAAACTCTACCTGATCCGATTCTGGCAACAGCTGCAGGAAAGAGTCGACAAATGCAAGCACCGACACCGGGCTGAGCACCTCCTTCGAGCTGCCTTCGACTTGCCCAGCGGCATCGACACCGAGTTGAGTGAGATTGGCGAGCGCTGAGCTGGATCCTGAACTGGGCAGCCCTCCACCGCCTTCCCGGCCACCTGCAGAAAGATGCGCAGGCATTGGGGCCTGCATCAGCACCTTCATCATCATCTCCGCCTTAGTCATCCCTTTCACCACGAACTTGACGTACGAAGCCGGCGCCTTCCGTTGTACCTGAGATCCGATTAGAGGCAGGCCCAGCAGAGCAGTCTTCAACGAGTGTGTGTCCAATAACAGCTGTTCAGCGCCTTCCGCGGAGATGGGTCGACATTTGAGCATCGCGGAAGTGAACTTGGGGACAAATGCATTGACGAATTTAACACAGAATTGTGTGAAATATTTCCTATATCCAGCCAGATGGTCGCGGATTGGCGGGACGTTGTTACCCCAATGTGTGACGAGTGCATTGACGTAATTAGATTGATCCCCAACCGCTCGCACGCTTCCCCATGCCATCTTTGTCATCGCATTCAACGCTGGCTCGCACATGGCCTCCAAATCTGACACCAGCAAGTGGATACATGAAGAAATGCAGGAATGAAACATGTCAAGTTCTGATCGGAAATCTACTTGTGTTTGGAGACCGGAATCAACCTTCTCTTTCAATTTGCTATCCAACTGTCCGGTGGTTTCAAGACAGTAGTCGGCTGTACAGAGGATGTGACAGATGCGCGCTTGATCATCAGCATTTAGTTTGGTGTGAGTCGATGACTGGAAAGAAAGCGAGAAAAATTTTATTACTATATTTAAAAATATATGACAGTAATGCTACTTATTTCTATCAATAAGTAGTTGATACATTTTCAACATTAGTTTTATAGGTAGGAAAGTAGATCATTACTGCGATGCTAAGTTGTTATAATTCGGTGACATCCCGGTAATGTTAGTTAGTGTTCAAACACCTGTGATAGCCTACATGCCTGACATTAAAAGTATGATTTATGAAAATCTTTAGAGAAAGTTAATGCCCATTTTCACACATGGAGGCTATTATGCACAGGGAAGTCACTAATTACTAGTGAATATGTCAATATTAATGAGAATACTAGATCAAATCCATCTTCAGTTTCACAGCAGTGTCGTCAAATTCGAGTGTTGTTTTAAAGAATTCATTGGGTTCTTTTAAGAACTGCTTAATCCTATGGTTACAACAGTACTGCATCCACATACATACGTATTAGCGAACGTCATCATTCCTCATCAGGACTACTTCAGCTAATTATTCAAATCGCTAAGAAATGATAAACGAGTGGTTGGGATGCTTTCATTCTTATTATCATCGTTTTGACTCATCTTCACCACAATTTTTATTTCACGCTGCACACTTCATCCAACACTTAGAAAGCGTAATTCGAAGTCTTTTTTTGCTTTCTGACCGCGGAGTTCAAGACGCATGCCTACTTGGGCTGCTGTTGTACTGCTAATGAGTAATGAGTAACAGATGCCATTGGTAGTCAGATAAGAATGGAATATTCCTCCGTAACGCATCTTTTACAAAAATAGGGAAATAATCGCTCATTTGATGAATTGTAGCTTCTTCATTTCCGTGCGTGCGACTTTCGGATGATTATCAGACACATCTATTTAGATTTACTGAAAATTCGAAAAAATCATCTCAATCAAAAATCCTTGCTCTAGCGGCAGTGCTTCCTTCATAAAATTCTTGATTTGATTGATTTCACGAAAGGTCTCATATGAATTTCTAGAGGATCACATCAGGAGCCCGGGATTACGTGCATGAAAATTGACCTACCAACAGGTCACTGATGAGCTGACTAAGCTGGAAGGCACATAAACTGCAACCGAAAATGTTAAAGAAAAAATAGTGATGCTACCCAGAAGAACAAAGGAGTTGAGTGAATTTGTTCAACTTAATATCAAGGAAACTTGGACGCAAGGCTAGCACTTCAATGCCAACCACCTCGAAGTGCAGAAATAATTGCCTTAATTATTAAATAATATGTAGAGGACCAGAAAGCAAAGATAGCTAGCAATCTTATTTCTATAAGGACCGAAGACGACAGATATTTTTAATATGTGCGTGCATAATAACAACACGTACTGTTGCTAATTGCAGAGTTGGAACCGAGCCCAAGCCCGGCCCGTTGACTTCAGGCCCACGGCCAGGCTAGTCCTGTTATAACAAAATCATTTAATGGTAGCGAAGGTGAATCTTTACTAAACAGACCCGTTAATACACACATCCTCTTCATCCCTTCAAGTGGATGTCATCCCGATTCCTGCGATTCACCTGCAGAGATTGATTTAGCATCTCACTCGTCACCATTTGACTAAACCAGATAGGAAGGAAATAGGAAAACGATCCTTATTTCATTTATGATCTGATGAAATTTCGGGTCCATGCACCAGCTTTCTAGGCCTCAGGCCCGTGTGAGCTTCTTATTTACAGGTCCAAGCCCGGTTCCAACTCTGCTGATATACATGTATACAACGTGCCCATGACTGTTTAATAGAATTATGTGTGCTACGGACCGAGTCACCGACAGTCATAGAGATGAAAGAATGCAAATATGGTGGGCAACAATAACAAAATAGACCTTGATAACCTTAATGATGATGATTATAGGCTATTACAGACCTCCACTCTTGTCCATATTGCTACATTATTTGTCTCAGTGCATGTAATGTAAATATTCTGTCACCTTATTTGACGTGTAAAGCAGATCAGATTATTGACCGTGTGGGAGAGAATATTTATTCCAATGCACTGGAAGCAGCATATCTGCCAAATGACAGATCTTGTCCTGCAACGCGTTCTGGGCATATCACTACATTGATGGTCATGGTCTGTTTCAATCAAACCACACTATAGATGTCAGCACTTTCGCACTAATTATCGCCTCACCTGGTCAGTATTGAGAATGGCTTGAAGAAACTGATTGGCGTTGCTCCTCGCCTCCGCTGCTAAAGCTGCAGCTCCACTACCGCTTCCGGCTGCTGAGGCGCCCGGCAAGTTGGCGATGAGGATGCGATTGGCATACTCTCGAAGATATTTCTTGAAGATTCTCGTCAATTGAAGCATTGGAGGGCCTGTGGAGAGCTGTGCACATTGGACCATGCAATTCTTGTAGAAGAAGAAGAGATCGGCACACGAGGGGAACACATTTGTGGCCGCTGTCTGAGAGGCATCATCCTCGCCCTCTCCGGTGCCACTGGGAGGCGCGGTAAGTGGGACAGCTGTGGAAGATGCGTCAGCTAGGAAGCGAGCAATGAGTTCACTCAGGTTTCGGTCCTGAGATTCGATGTAGACGTCTAGATGCTCCTCGAAACAGAAGGAGATAATACCGCGGAATGGTTGAGGACCTAAAGGCTTCGATTCCACCTCCTGTGGTGGAGGTTCTTCTCTCGGTTTCGGCTTCGGAGACTCTTCATAGAAGGGATTGCTGGGATCCAGTTCTTCCTCCGGCTCTGTGGGCTTCTCCTTACTGAATTCTCCGTTCTCCGCCTTCCGTACGTCAGCAGAGGTCAACGTGCGCCCGGTGAACGTCTCTTCCAAGTCTTCCTCAAACTTGGCGGTCCTTTGAATTGCAAAGAGCAGCAACTTGACGGAGATTTCTCTCTTACGGGTAGCCATCATCCGGGTGAGTTCTGCGCGCGTCAGACGGCAGAATTCCACCACAATCCGTTCACTGACCAGCCAATCATTGGGAAAAATGCCTTCCGCTTCACCACGTTCGTCACTGCAATGAGAGGAATCAGTTTTACTGGTTGTAGAAGTCGTTCGAATATGCCATCAGTTGATTTGCAGGGAAACATCGAATTGAAGTTTCAGTCATTCATAGAAATACACTGTCATAATTTTGTTTATATTTGCAACTTTCTATACAGGATGTAAGGATTCGACGAAGATTTCATTCCGATCAGTCTTCTTACGAATCCACAAATTCTTAGAAGTTTCTACAAAACAGGTAACACCGGCATGCAGAGGGGCCTCGCAGTAATTTAGAAATGAAGTGTGGAACACGGTCAGCACAATACTTTCAACTACATGTTTTAGTGCAAACCTAGATATTGTTCATTTTCGTTCATTAGTTTTTAGCTTGGTGGGCTTGTAGTTCTCTTGTCCCAAGTTCTAGTATTTTCATGCAAAGTTTATATTCTTTAGAAAGTGCAAACTTTATTTATTTCCCTTAACTGACTTTTTGCAAGCACTGGACCCTGAGTAAGGTTAATGCAAGCCGAAAAGCTTTGGTAAAACTTTGATAAAAACTGTCAAAAACTGCTTTAAGTTTGAAAACTTGAACATATAGCTTTCGAAGTCCTAAGTGTTGAAATGTGATTATTCCTGATTCATGTGGATTGGTCATCTCGATGGGTCATGCGAAATCATTATCACCAGAGTTACGTGCACAAATATTTGCTGATAGGAAGTGTGGAAAATCAGGGAAAAAGTGTTTTTACTCATTCCTGCTCCACCCAAGGCACGAGACCATACTAGCAAGCTAGGGGTCAGCCTCCACACATTCGCAACTCTCACCAGGTAAGAGCCACCAACCACTAGTGAGAGCGGTATATCCCGAGGTACACAGATTCGATCCCTGGACTTTCTGCACTTTCGCACCGAAATGCGGCCCTCAACCAACTGAGATATCCTGCCACCTAAATATGAGGGTACTTCAAATGCAAACTGCTGTTCAGAACGCAATCGTCAAACACACTGCCGCGATGTCGTTGTGGATATCGCAGCGAAAGAATTTGAAGCAGGATGATCGTATAATTCGTCGAATATTTGTATTCCAGGGTGAAAGAATGCCACCGAGATTGTGTCAAGATGCATAAATATAAGTAATACTGTATACTCGGTCAATTATGGTATAAAGTCTTTATCGTCCATCGAGAAAGCTTTTCTTGACTTGTAGGAACAGAGCAGTTTCGCGTGACTTCATATCCATTGGACATGTGAAGTCGTGTTCTTTGGTCCGAAGAGAGTGCCTTTAAATTACTCGGCAAGAACTTCTAACCTGAATGCGAGAGGCATGGTGCAGGGAATTCTCTCTCGAAAAGTAATTCCATGCCACTAAGGCCTCTTGAGGTTATCCGAAACTGTCGCAGCCAGACATGCGGGATCTCCGCATCCGTACCGAAGTGGTTCTAGAAGCACTGCCATGAGTTTCATCAAGGCTTTTGGAATTTGATAGATGTTTGAACCCTTTAGAATTGTTCAACCGAAAATGGAAACAAAACTTATAAAAATACTAATGATAGGGAGAAGACAAGTCGGAAAAATAAACCGTCGACCATTAAATGATCGATCGAAGCTGCTCCTAAAAAAAGTAATACAGATTTGAGAAATTCCTAAAGAATAGCGAGGAAAAGAAACCGTCGATCATTCAATTAACGATAAGCAATTTCTCCTCAAATTTGACTGAATCTCCTTCCACGTAAAATAATTTGAGAAATTCACACCAGAAACAACGTGCAGGGAAAGAAAGCATCGACCATTCAAGTCGATTATTTTGCCCTCTCACTTTGTACCAATGAAGAAAAGAAAATGAGAGATATTTCCAAACAATAGAAAAATAGGAGACATTTTACACATCGCGCTTCGCCTCTCCACACAAACAACACATCGCATTCTGACGCGCACATTGCCGTCATAAAAGCGATGAACATTAGTTTAGTGCGATGATCATTAGTCACGTGCCTTTCTTGTTCAAGACTCCATCACTAACTTAGCGATTTTTATAGATTTTCACAAGCTTATCCTTCAAGGCATTTCATGTTAATGATGCAAGTAAATTGATTATTGTCTAGAATTAAGACATCAACTGTAAAAAAAATGGAGGAATTCCTAAAAGATAGGAAACTGGAGTTCTGTGAGGCCTCTCATATTACATGTACTTGACAATATTGGATATACAAGTTATGAAATGACTCATCTTTACGCGTTTACAAACCCTGCATAGCAAAGAAACTGCGATGGGTGAAATTTTTTGTAAGCGCATTTATTAGATGCATCACAGCTTTCCCCTTCATATTCAAACGTAGACAAGATAATCATCGTCACCATTCCATGGAAATATTCACTCACCCTCCAAATTTTGCCTTGAAGTCATTGATAAGTTTTCTGACCCATGCATAGCGTCTGTCGATCTTGTCCAACCAGGCCACTGTTTGTGTAGCGTCGAAGAGTACCAGATATTCCGACAGTTGTTGACGAATGAACCAATTGATGAAATCTTTTTTCGCCGATTTACTATCGAGAAGGTCGAGAACGAGACAAGCGTGCTTGACGGCCAGTCGATTCGCCTGAAGAGCCCGAGCCGAAGATGCGGCCAAGAATTCCTTCAGATCGGAGTGAACACGCTTCGTCAATTCTCCTTGCAACACTCGAACATCAGTGTGCAATTGTTTAATTTGTGGAATGTCCTGGAATTCAAAGACATAGAGGTCAAAAACAAGGACTGGCACATTTCAACGCTTTCAAAGGAAGTCGCACGGGAATATTGAATACAATTTTATTGATTTCACTGATCGGTTATCATGTATCGAGAAACTATACTCTGCATCTCAATCACCAGTGTTTTTAAGGTGTTCCACGGGTCACATTCTGAACCGAGGAATTTTCGACTTGTACCAAGGATTTTGAACGTTCATCCGTTATATGTAGTGAGCCATAACTCGCTTCCCCGCAAGAGACTGTTAGTCACAGATGCCGATGTAAACGTGATGGGTGATGATAGCAAATGTTGTGGTATTGAAATCAATTATCTGTCTGATAGCGAACTTGACACGAATGTTTTCTGGACATGATGTCGATTTGCTCATGAGGGTATGATGTGGGCACTAGCTGTAAAAATACATTTCTATGTTTGATTATGAGTCTCTTGTCTAAATAGCACATGTAATCAACTTCAAGACTTGAAGAGTCAACTTGCACACGTACATGCAGAATCGCGAGTAAAATTCACTGCTAAATGCTAAATGTTATACTGCATTCATGACTTCTGTTTTTGCTTATAAATCCTGAGTGCGTAAGGCGTACACTAATGAAAGTCGATCTTGAGACGATTTGAGTGTGACCCGTGGGAATGATCAGATGACCCGTAGCAAAAACCTTAAAAATTGGAATGATGTCACGTTTGGATAAATGTCGGTTGTCGTACACAGTTTATGGATGCGAAGATAACTGCGAGGATATAAAATACATGAAATATATAGAAAATTCAATATCCACAAATGCAGCAAAATACATGTAAGCTTACAGCCAATACAATAAGTACGAACTTTCAATGCGCGGTATTGTCAAGCCTAGAATGAAATAGCCAATACAGTATTTCATTTTTGAAATATTCTGTGGATTGAATAGAATTTTGATAAAACATCAGATCTTTGTGCTCTTATCATGTAGTTCTCCGCAGATTCAAATCAAGATATTTATGTTTATAACTTGATTTGTATACACGCACCATTAATACAACACCCAAGTTTTGTATAGAAAACCTAAGTTTTGTATGACTAACCCCAGGTCCAACCTTGGCATATGTATACGTAATATATGTATATTCGGCGCAAGGAATATTAAAGTCACTATTAGGTGCAAGCCTAGTATGATGGTTCATTTTAGTAGCGTTCATGTTCCAAGGCATAGATATGCAATAAGCTCATGTTGTCTCTAAACATCGTCTGATTCTAGTACGCAACAATGTGATTACCTGAAATCTAGCTGCAAATTGTGCCAAAACATTTTGTGCACTTCCCAGATGCCGAGCAATATCCTCATAAGCCAATTTTTCTGCATTTGGTTCTAATAATACTTTAAGTCGATCAACAGCTGTCATTAGCAAGACAAGATTGTTGAGGGTAGTAATAGACCAGGTTAAGTTCCGCTTGGCTTGATCCAAGGCTTGGATATCGCGCGTGATCTCCCAAACCATCGCCTCCGATGTAATCGACCTCTCCTGGACTTCCTGAAATGCAGAAAGAGGCTTTAAGGTATATAATATAATAATAAAGGCTTTATTTTAGCTCGATACACATTAGGCGCGAAGCCTGTTTTCGATATGGTCGAGCAAATACACTACAAAGATACGTGTAGAAGGAAAAAACAATAAACATTATGAAGTCATTCCGAAGGACGACTGACAATAAAAGTCATAGCACTTTCTTTTAAAGTTGGTCAACGTATCGCATTGTCGCACATCAATTGGGAGTTCGTTGTATGACTTAGGCCCGACAACACTAAACGATGACATCCCCAAAACTGATCGACTGAATGGTATGTTCAAAGTGAACGAGTCGTAGGATGAACGAAGTGAACGATTGCACTGTTTATAGCCTACCAGCTCGCTAAGATATGAAGGGCCAATGTTATTTAGCGCTTTGAACACTTGTATGCAGGTTTTGTATTTGACACGATATCTTATAGGAAGCCACTGTAGCCGTTCAAATAGCTCAATTTTTGGTACATTATCGATTGCCGGAACATTCAAGATATGACGCATCAATTTTCCCATCAGTCTATCGAGGCGATTTGAATTTGATTCACTTCCATGTCCCCATATAGGAATGCAGAAATCTAAGTGCGGAATAATAAACGATGAAGCAAATTGAAGCTCGCAAAATGAGGCAAATATGCCTTGATCTTCTGTAGCAAAAAGAGCTTGGGCTTCACCTTCTTGCTAATATAGTCCACGTGCCGATTCCATGATAGGCTTTTTTCTAGAATAACCCCGAGGGTCTCGTGGTAATCGACAAATGTTACATCGCTGTTGTCAATTTTTAGCTGTAGCCGCTCCTCTACGAATCTCCGACGCTGGTTAGTAGTAAGTAACATCCCTGTGTCTTGGAGGGATTTATAGAGATTTCATTCCACTTGCACCAATCGCTCACGAGCTTAAGGTCTAAGTTTAGGAGGGTCTCCAACTCTTTGACATTCTTCGAAGCTAAGTGTAGCGTCGTGTCGTCTGCGTAGATGTCTATAGAGGAATGTTTGACCACAAGGTGCAAATCGTTGATAAATACAAGAAACAGTAGGGGTCCCAAAATAGATCCCTGAGGAACGCCTTTCAGAATGAATTGTTTCTCGGAGGAAGCAGCTCGTATCTGCACACGCTGACTTCTTTGACACAAGTAGCTTTCAAAAAATGCAAGAGATCTTTGGGAGAAGTTATACATTTCCATTTTTTCAAATAATATGTTATGAGGGACGGTTTCAAAGGCCTTTTTAAAGTCCAAAAAGACACAACCCACTATGTTCTTGTTTGAGATGTCTTGAGACCAGGAGTTGTACATACGAAGTAGAGCTGTCTCGCATGAGTGAAACTGTCTGAAACCAGATTGGTTTGTGAACAATAGGCCATGCTTATTTAAAAATGCCATCAAACTGTTGTGGGTATGCCTTTCAAGAACTTTTGATAAGACTGATAAAATACTTATCGGGCGGTAATTTCCTGGATCGGACTTTTCTCCAGACTTGAAAAGAGGAAGTACTTTGGCTTGCTTCCATGACGACGGGAAGATTGAGCTGTCAATACATTTGTTTAGAATTTTAGCCAAGGAGACATAGATACATTCAGCACCAAATTTGAGAAATTTGCTGCTTATGCCATCTGGACCAGTGGCTTTGTTGGGTTTCAACTTCCTCAACTCTATCAGAACGAAAGATTCGGTCAGATGAGGTATAGAAAATTCCTCGTTTATTTCTTTATTTCGGACGAAGTTCTCGATCAAGTGCTTGTACTGTGACTGTCCGTTGCTGCATGGCAAAGATGTTGAAATTGATACTTGATTAATGAATTGCTCACTAAATGCTTTAGCAATGGCACAGTCATCTGTATGGAGTACACCATCAACCAATAGTTTTGTCGGTAATCGAGATTTTTCCTTTGGACAGAGTTCGCGAAAATATTGCCAAAACTTTGAAGTTGAGGAGGACCCACTAGGTCTAGTAAGTAGAGAAGAATAATAGTTCTTCTTGGCCTCCCGGATCAAGTACTGCACCTTATTACGTAGACGTCGATAAGTTTGTATATTAGACGATTTGTCTGTTTGGTCTCTCTCACGAATAGCATCATTGATCTCGGTTGTCCACCACTCCGGCAATTTTAGATTCTTCACTCTCTTTTTTGTGAGTGGAGCATGTTTTTCAACACAAGAGTTGAACAGGTCACACCAAGTTCCAATATTGTCGTCAATGTCATCAAATACCTCTATGATGGACCAAGGCTGAAGAGCAAGATCATCTTGAAAGGCTTTGATATTGAAATGTTTCATTTTACGGTAACATATAATGCCTCCATTACGCATACGGGGAGCATTTAGACGACAAGATGCGAATACTGGGAAATGATCACTCAATTTAGACTTGATCACACCAGATTCAATAATGTTATTTGGGTCGGAAACGTAGACATGGTCCAATAAGGAGGTGCCGGAACCAACCACTCGGGTAGGTGCATTAATTAACTGATACACATCATTTTCGAGCTCAAGAATTTCACGAAGCTCCACTGATTGACAATTTCCCTTACTAATAACAACATTGAAATCTCCAATAATAATAAATTTGCGTCTTTCATTTTGAACTTTTCTGATTGAAACAGATAGTTCGCTTGACCAGACGCCAATCTGACGATCATCATCAGGTGGTCGATATAAAACCATCACTATACATGAATAGGAAGTATCGGGATATAACTCAACACATAACATTTCGATAGATGGGATTTCCAAGTCATGTCGACGTCGACCAATATCACTTTTTACAAAGGCTGCGACACCACCACCAGATAACTTAGAACTGTTTCCATGATTTCTGTCATTTCGGAAAACATCATAGCCCGGAATCTGTATATCAGAATCATTTATGGAACCGTGGAGCCAGGATTCCGAAATGCCGAAAAAATGAATCAGATTGCTATTTGATAAAATAATGTTCTTCAACTCATCCAACTTGCTTGTGAGTGAGCAGACATTCAAATGAACCACATTGAGTCCCTTTTTTGGAATCACGGAGAAGGGATTATCAGATTGTAGCGACATAATCAAAAAGGTGTAGACGAAAAAGAATAACATCACCCAGAATTAAGTTTAAATAAGCCCGTATGCATGCAGCGGGAATCGAACACTCAAAATTTATGTCGAGGTGGGCGCAATCTGTCACTGTAGCCAGAAGACTATCACGACTTGCAGAAGGGCTGTATATCCAGAAGCTAGACAATCAGGGACCTTGCACGTGAAGGTCAGAGTGAAGGCCGGTATGGCGTGGTGATCAGTTTACGATCTGCGCAAGCGCACACTGTCACTAACTTCAAATTTGAATATCTTCGGAACCAGGAACCCGACGACAAGACGGTGAGCACAGGAAGACGCAGATGGAGACGGGCGACAAGATGATACAAAGTTCCACTCTGAATGACACCTTGAAGCGACGTAATGAGGAAAAAACGGCACTACATAGACGGAGCGACGGAATGCACACAACCTTTCACAACCACAACCGTGTTGATAGGTGGAGGAATCAAAAAAACTTTGACCTGACAAGTACATTTCAATCATTGATGTCATCCGCTTTGTGACTGATATTTGAATGAAATCACTTAATGTGGAATTCTAATTCACAAGCAGCGGAAGCTGTGACGTGAACGAGGAGCTCCAAACTCTTCCCTACCATAAGAATAGACCTTCTGATTCTTACCACATATCAACTTAAAACTATTGTGGTATAGGCTTAGGTGCATTTATGAATAATGTTCATTTAGTTTGCATTATACAAGGACTATACTATGTCGACCTCAGAAGGCGGAGGACGCCCACGATTTATCTTTAGCAATAAACTTTTATCACTTCGAGACCAAAATTTTCTTTCCCCGGGAGTTTGAACAACATGAATTTTCATGATGCAAACTAGAAGCTATCATGTTGCCTAGTCAATTCTGTGAACATTCATTTAATTCAGGTGCAGCGATGGCGATATCTCTAAGTGTGCATGTTGAACTTTTGTCAAAACTTGAACATCTTATATATAGAACTCACTTACTTCCCCGTTTTTCGTCATTGTCCATGTTGAACGGGGTCAGAAGTATGAAAATATATGTCAATTAAACGCGATTCAAAATTCATTGACTACCCATCTTTTCTACCTAAGCTAATCAACTCCACAAACTTCTTGCTTCTTTCCTTAGCGACCGGCAGTTATGTCGCTTAAAATGGCCAGAAGTCTTCCACCTAGTGAGTAAATTGGTGATGTATGCAGATGACACGACACTCTTCAATTCCAATGAGTGACTTGCTAAGAACACTCAGCAACGTCAACAGTTATGCGACGTTCTTAATGAAGACTTACACAAAGTCTCAGAATGGGGCGCTAATTGTCTTGTTTCCTTCAATCCTTCAAAAACTCAAGAGTATTCTGCACTCACGACTTAAAGGAGATGATGATGATCATAGCATTAAGATGTCAGATAATAGGATCAGAGAGCAAGATTCCATCTCCTTCCTTGGATTGGCGGTTACGAAAGACTTATCATGGAAACCGTACATCCAGTTCATCAGCAAACAGGCAGCTCAACGCATTGGTAGTCTATATCGAGCCAGCAGCTATCTTCCACCACAGACTGTCTGCTATCTTTACAACTCCATTATTCGTCTTCTGATGGAGTATTGTTGTCATCTGCGGGCCGGCCCCTCACAAACGCATCTTAGCCTCATTGAACGGGTTGAGAAACGTGTCAAAAATCTTATGGGTGAAAAACTTGCCAACAAGTTGCAGCCGCTCTCCATCAGACTCACTCAGTCTCTTCTACAAATACTATTTTGGTACAAGCAGCTCTGCAGTAAATGAGTGCGTACCCAAACCTAAGATTTCCAGAAGCACACGCAGTGCTAATGCACTCATATGGAATTACACTTGCTATCATATGAGCTTAGAACGCGCACGTACGCTCGAAAAGCTTCTTTGTTCGCAAGGCACAGCTTTGGAAGCAGCTTCCCCAGACCACTATCCCTGACCAATACAATCTTGATACTTTCAAGAGGCGTATGTACAGGTTTCTGATGGGGACAGCTTAATCAGATTGGAAGATCTGTTTTTTCCTTTTATTTAAAATAATACGATTTGTTACTTTTTCGTTGAGTAAAATCATTCGCTCATGGCTCATGGCTGTGCTAGGGGTGAAAATTCTGTAAAAAATCTTTCGACGTAAGAAATACCTTCGTCTGTAGTTACTTTATCACCACTTACAACATACAATGGTATATAAACACAAGCCTGAGCATAAACGTACATGTGAGCACACAGTGAGAATGCAAATGAACCTAGGAGGCATTTGCTTCAGCTGTGTGCCGAGACCAGATGATTTCGTCAGATCTTAAATAGTCGAAATTTCCAGAAAAAAAATGTAAAGTAAATTATGATGATCCATGAAATTCACGCTGAAGTGGACACTTTTTTCACACAGCAACCCAATATTTCTCAAATTCATGCAGTCGTACGACCAATGTTCCCCACCGACTTCGGACGACACTGTCAGGGCTCGACTTCTAGGCTATAAGATTGCAACGCCGTGATCACTGCCTTTAATATTTAAAAATCTACAGTCAGTCATCAAACTAGCAAGGGTCTCCATTCGCATCAGAACTCACCTTTATCTTGGAGAAAAGGATTTGAATGGTTTTCTTTGCTTCACTGACTGCTTCCCGGCCCTCATTCTCATTATCTAAATCTCCACGGATGATATGTCGCGATTCATCATCGATGGCGTGAATCCGCTTCTGAATTTTCGTGACAACCGCATCAATGCTCGACAATGACTGTTCCGTAGGAAACAATTTGTTGATATAATCGACAGCATCGAAATTTGGTCCATCCAATGGATCCGGCTCTGAGGAAGTTGAAAGTCCTTCTAATGCCGCCTCCACATCTGCCGGAAATCCTGGAATGGCATTCGGAGCGCTCAAATCCATGGACGTTCCTCCTCCACTTTCCGTATAGCTGCCGTTATCCGTCATCCGCGTAGCTGATGCAGCATCTAGCCGGGACTGAAATGGCACTTTTTCGTCAGAAAACTGATTAATCAACTCTAAATGATAGAAATCGCACTGTCACAACTAGGGGTGCATCGAACGTTCGGTTCGGCAGAAAATGCTTCGATGTTTGGCGGAACACCGAACTTTCAGCCTAACATTTTGAATACTATACAAAACTAAATTCAAGCGCATTCGCAAGTGGTGTAATTCTCTCAGCATGGGACATCACTTCGTAATTTGAAATTCAATTCAGCTTACTAAGATCGAGCTGCACATAGGTTAACTATGAATTCATTAGAGCTTAAAATATTTTTACCTCACTGGTCTTAAACTGATAATACCTCTGGAATTTTATATATATATAGTCACAGTAAGAAAAAGAACTCGTTCGTTAAAGCTGCATATGCAAAGTTAAACAGTTGCGTACATCAAACGTATATATATATATATAATCCAATTGTGATTTTCAACTCAAGAGAGTGCTCAACTATGTAGGAGCAAAATAAGCCAAGTTGTTAAGAGAAAACTGCTTGAATTTCTGTACTTAAAGTTTCATGTATATTGCATACAATCATCAGCCGAATGTGCAGCAATATATATATATATATATATATATATATATATATATATATATATATATATATATTATATATATATATATATATATATATATATATGTCGCAAGTCACACTAATGAGCTTTTGTGAACAATCCAAAATCTACCTGTTTTACTCAGCTATGTTGTTACATGAACCAGCCTTTCTTTTGAGACTAAGTGTTCGTGTTGCATGAATTTAGAACCTGCTTGAATACGTTTTATCAGTAAGATATTGAGAGAGATATTTGCATATGGCTCAGTTACATAATGATGACTTAAATGATCCAACGAGAAAGTTCCACGGTTCGATGCACCACAGCGACTATATGCATAAATAGATTTCACATATCCAACACAAACGCTGCTGCTTGCACCACATAGGCCTATGTGTAAACATTGCCTATTGTTCCAGTTTAATTGGAGCTTTATCGGAACACATAGGTGAAAAGTACCAATTACCACGGGATGACATACATGTGGATTCCCAGGAACGCTGACGGATATAAAAATTAATAGTTTGACATCAAAACTATTGACTCTTTCCATCATTCACATTGGATGAGTGTTGTAATAAGGGGTGAGTCACTGAAACAAAAATGTGCCATCTGATGTCCAGAATTGCATCATATTGGTGTCATCCAAAGCGGATAAAAGCAAATGTGCTACATCCCTATTTGGACTTTGCAATGTTTGATAACTGTACTCTGTGTCTGGAAATTGATACATTTAAGATTGAATACAACAGAATTCCATCGAATTTAGCTTTACAAATCAATAGTGATTGCTATTATTTACATCGGATAGAAGGTATAGCATAGTATGAAGCTTAGATAAAAATATTTTAAATTCACTCTTCGCAGCAATTGTTCCCTCAAAGGCCGGTTTACAATAGCAGTCTTAACTACACATTTACAATACACTCAACCATGTGTGATAAATCTGGGAAGTTATCATACACTGAACAGGAAGATGTTTTAAGAACACACGTGCCTATTTTGAGTCACCACAACGAGTGTAGCACATTCAGCCGCGTGTAGTAGTGTTCAAAACTGCTTGTGCTTTACCCAGCGTTGAGTCTGATCCTCCTCTATGCTGGATTTCCTTTCTTCAAAGATATGAAAGGATCTAGTCATGTCATGCTTTTCTAGGTCGAATATGTCTTGCATAATTTGGCAGCTTGTACACTCTTTGTTTGTGGGTCTTTCTTAAGTCTCTCACGTTCCCTCTGCAAGTATGAGAACATGTGCTGTTCAATGCAACTTCCCTGCGATAAGTGTCCTCTACCAATGTTTTACATTTTTAGTCACTGATATCGCACGGATGAGGGCATGTCTCAGTTTCTGCAAACAAGAGCTCATCGTTCTTCAGCTGATGTAGTTTCCACATCAGCTTGAAACTACACATTTATTGGTTGATTTACAGCACAATTGACAGAACCGTGACCTGAAGCTCCTCTTAGGATAGTTTGAGACAGGCTCTTGCAATCTGCGAAGCCGAGACCGCCAAGTTAAGGCTGAAGGTGAACTGGGCGAAGACGAAATTCATACACGTGGACGATGACCGCGTCCCTCAAACACTGAGTGTGAATGGTTACAAGTTTGAGATGATGACGAATTTCGTTGTCTCGGCGAATTTAAAGATTCGGATCAATAAGCTTCGGAACGTGTAAGATGCCCTGACCGAAACACCAACGAGCTGCGTCACCATATTGGACAGCCTCCTATACTTAGGTTCCCGCCTGATTCGGTCAAGTGAGCCGCCTCCCTAATAGGACCTTGACCTAGGATGAGGAAGGCCACTAGGTGCTCCCAGTACAAGATAGCATGATGACCTTCAGAAACATCAAGCCCACCTCAATATCCGTTGGAAGGAAGTACCGACGCTGACCTCAGACAGAAAAAAATGGAGGAGTGTATTTCGTCTTGCAGGATCTGTGAGATAAATATGGGAGATAAATGTCTTGCTTCGTCCCTAAGGTTGTCAGATGGCAGTGTTAAGAGTGAGAGCTAAGTGATTCGATAATCTAAAGATACATGCACTCATCCGATAAGAAATCGCATCAATCGATTTCATTGGTTGTTTAAGTTCCATAAATAGTATTCTAAAACATAGCAAACGATCATTTGATATGTTTGCTCAATAAAAATGGTTTTACCAAATAGAGAAACCAAAAATTCGAATCAAAAGGCAACGAAATATTGAAGCATATATATTCAACCGTCAAATAAAACAATTTATCGGCATTCGCTGAACGCCTACCAATAGATAAAATCCGTACTTCAACATTCCATCACCGTTGATCGAACCTTGGCTTTGAATCAGTTTTCACAACGTTTTCTACAAATATCGAAATTTCGCCATCAGAATGTACAGTAATATGCAATATTGCTTGAAATGCATTACAAAAGCGTTTGAAGATGCAGTGCACATAAACTAGAATTTTGACATTTTGGCGATGAGCAATAAGAATAGGAGCAACAAAATCAGTGTTCGTACTGGCCGATTTCGCATTTTTCGCGCCCCGCCCTGCGATTCGCGCCCCCAACTAATTGGTCTAAGATACATGTATACACGAGCGTAAGGTCAATACATACATTTTTCAAACATATATGGAATTCACATAGGCATATTTACGGGTCAGTTTCATAGGTCTATGAAGATTTACAGCATTTATTAGATACCTTTGATGGAGTAGATGAAAACATAATTGATTAATGGATGGCCCTGCATGGAGCAGACAACCATATGATATTAATGAGATCATATACGAACATATAAGTACGTTATAATGTATTCATTCTAATTCGGTACTATAATATTTCCGCAACGTTGAATCAAATGAGCCTAAGGAACCCCGAAAATGCCTTTTCCAGTTCCAATTGGCTAGGATTTGGTTGTGGGGCCTTTGAAAAATGCCCGAAATCACTACAACCAAAATCTGGGCCAAATGGAACCGAACCAAAGACTAAAATCGGGGTGTTAGGGCCTGTCATACCTGACATTTTCTCGGTGTAGTCAACGTCTTCGTTAAAATAACGTCGCTACACTTTCCATCTGGTACTGAAATGTAACATAATAAGTTTCATTAATACACCGTAAGAGTTTATGCCCTATTTTCCTTGTGATTTAAATGAAGAAAAGATCAGAAATGAAAGTACACATGTAAGTAGTTTCATTCAATCAGGTACATGATGATCGAGCTGTGTTGAATCAAAATGCTGTCTAAAAGCGCTAGGCACTGATAAAGAAAATATCACTTCAATTTCTTGGGAGAAATAACTTTCAGTTCTTCATGTGCTTTTCGCTTCAAAGTACTAGTCATGAGCTTCTCAGCTACTGCTCGTTTCTTTTCTTCATCTTCTCCTTCTCATCAAGCAGAGCTTTAAGGTGGTCCTCCTCTTCCTTTAATGACCGTAATGCCTCCTCCTGCATTTTCACGAGGCTTCCTTTCCGTTTCATGATATCGCTGATTCGCTTTTCGTTGTTTTTGAGACCGGACTCTAACTCATTCAGCTTTGAATCATTTTTCTTCTGATTTTCGAAAGTTTTTAATATATCCTTCTCTGCTGCCTTCTTCTTCCTTGCTGCCTCTTCCTCCATCTCGCTCTTCAAACGCAGCTCATATGCTTGTTTGGCTTTGGCAACTTTCTCCAAAAGTGCCTGTGTCACTTCGAAGTTTCGCGATGAGATATTATTCGATGCCATGGCGCTCTTAATAACGACGATCGCATTTATTGTAGTCGCGGACAGGTTACTCCGTTTCTTTGTCACTAGATCAGGCAGCAAACTGAACACCTCTCCACTTCTGCGTTTCCGTGGGGTAATGTCATCGTGACTCGAGCCAGACGACTCAGAGTTGGCATCTTTGAGGACATTTTCTGCCAGTATTCTCCAATGTCCATTGGCTTCTCTGTTGTACCTTGGAGGAGTCGAGCTTCAACTTCAAGAGTAGAAATCTCGTTTTGAGAAACAATTTGGGGAAAGCACTTCGCAAGAGTCTTCGCCCAGTTCTCCAGATCAGCATCGTTCGAATGATGTGGGGAAAGAAATTGGCACGATTGAAGCACATCATTTTCAAACGGTAAGTACTTGAGGAGCTTTTCAGTTCCCCTCCTGAAGAATCGCTTCACCCTTTCAAAAATGTAATACGCAGTGATGATAAATAGTCCCTTAATAAAATGTAGAATACGCAGTGATGATTACGGTATGTCGTAGTAGGTTTACACACTATTCCTATTTGTTAGTGTTATGTCAGGAAGGCATTTTCTGGAATAATAAGGAAAATATTCAATTCTATTGCTGTCATCAATCTGATACATAGTCGTAGACACATCTAACAGTTCCCAGTGATATATTATAGTCAAATATTTTTTGGGGAGCGAAAATATGTGGGACAATATTGGGGCGCGAAAATATTTTCGGAATTTTCGCGCCCGCCTTCATTTTTCGCGCATTCGCGTCCCAGTACGAACACTGCAAAATCCATTTCTTACTAGGCAATCAAACACTTGATTCAATTATTTTTTTATGTAATTGCAAATAAACATCAAAACAACCTCTTTTCTCCTACGGGGGTCTGAGTGATCATTTCAGAAATGCCTTCGCACGTAAACATAAAGTTTTATTTAAGAGCCCTCAAGTACTTCTCTTCATAAAAACAAAATGGCTCTAGTTTGAACAACCAACTCGAGTCATGCAGGCAGTCCACATTTTGATTCGTTTATCCAATTTCTCATGAATCCTTCCTCAATATTCTGATTAGCCTTTCTATATTAGTACATCATAGCTTCTACTTACTTCGAGAATCTGTTTTCTGTCTCACCGCATTTCTTCCATCAGGACCTACAAGCAAGACCTACAATAGAACCCTGGGAAGGAATGTCAAAGAGAAGCAGAACAAAACCCTCTAATAAATAGAAGCAAGTGGCAACCTATCGAATGTTCTTATTTTTCTGTCCGAATATGCTAAAGCTTATTCCCTGATCTTAACTAGTCGCCCTTTGATACTATATTCAACATCACATCTCACCATGACAATGGATTCGCGTTGTCACTTACACATATGCATCTCATTTGGAAAAGAGCGTAGACGTGGGGCAACAGGAAATTTTATGAAAACTGTAGCTGATTACTTCATAAATGTAGATGTAGAAATCACCTTCAGCAAATAAAGCACAAAATTGAGCAAATTAGTCAATCTGAGTCGAATATCACATGGAGTGTTTTAGACGCTTATGACAAGTAGAGAAGTGTACTTCGCTTGAGGAATCAGTTAAATCCTCAATGACGTGGAGGATAAAGCAAGATAAAGAAACGAATCAGAGCAGATTTTGATCAATATCTGCTAGATTGAGTAATCAGAAGTCTCCTAAGCCTGAGAAACATGGGACGTCATAGACATCAAAGAAAAGTGCACCAGTTCTGCCAGTGTAAAAGCCACTACCTCTCCAAAGACTAAGAAATTGCGTATCAATGAGTGCGCATGAATTGCATCATAAGCCTGCAGGTAATGAACTTGCCGTGCATATTAAAAAATGTCCGTGTGCAAAACGTTAGTAAGGATGTTACGGAAATAGTAACATTGCCTGTTAGTTCCTATTGCCCATCCATAGTACAGAGTTCAATCATTTACGTCGTTAAAGAAATCATGCAACATGAAAGGAACATAAGAAAAAATTCATTCAGAACTGTAAGCAGTATAATTAGAATAAAAGCGTAGCTAATTCGTAGCAAAATCGCTACAATATTCTAACGTTGACAGTTACATAGCTTCAAACGGCATGACTTGCAAAATATCATAAGATTCCAAAAAATCCTTTTAATTCAAGCACTACTGATTAAATTTATGCAAATGCAATGAGTAGCTTATTCTTTAGAAGTAAAACCAAATATATCATGTGATTTTGTTTCAAACTCGGAACTTGCCGGCATCAGACGGAGCGAACGTTTGAGGGAGCTGGTGCGTGGAGACCTTTGTCAATCGCGAAGGTTGATTTTTATCATGATCTAGAACTTCAAAAGAAAATTTGCAGGCTGAAGGCACTTACTGGAGAAGAATTTATTTCTCTGCGATGAAAAAAAGAAATTACGTTTAAATGTGATGGCCATGAATGTAAAAGCAGGCTGTGATCACAATCATGCTTGCTAAAAGTCTGCTTATCAAATTCAATAATCTCCTTGCTAAAAACTACTTAAATACCGCACTATTGTGTACCAGTGCCAATCCCATGGTAAATCCTGTCAACACATTGATTTGATCATAATGGATGCAACTTCATGCTCATAACAGCTTCACTAAAATGCTATTCAGCCTCTATATGGAAATATTTCTGCATCTATACATTAATGCTCATACATTTTCATAAATTTTATATGTTCATTGAAATTTTATAAATTTCTACTACTAAGACCATTACTTCTAAAAACATGTTGTCCACCTTTGTCTTCACTGAAAATAGATTTATTAAATATTATAGAAAATATTTCATTGAAAAAATAGATTGATATGTGTTGTATGTCAACATTAATACTGAAAATTATAAATCGCGCTCTAAAATCCAACTTTTTCGAAATTAAACTTGGCAGTGCAGAAATAAATAAATTGTTTTTCAACCAATATATTTGTAATAATACTTTAATAAAACAAACCATAAAGACTAGAAAGAAAGACACGTAATAGCCACTTCCACAAAGTAAACATCATAGAAATCAAATAGAATACTATATAAAGGCTAGAAGGGTCAGCGTATTGAAACCGCCTATCCCGACGTGGACATGAATTGTTCGGGATAGCGATTAGCTTTGACGTTCACCCAAAGTCAACTGATGACCCTTCCAGCCTAATAAAGTAAAAAAATCGGATTTCTATGGTGAACGTCTTCCACGAAAACCAATAGATTGTTTAACTTGGGTGTCTGCTCTTTTCTTTTCATGTATGATAAACCTATAAAGTATTCACTTCATCGGATTTGACACATAACAGCACTATTCATGGAATAGATAATGTTTACAAGCAGGCATAATTAAAACCATAGACATCGAACAACAACAACTTAATGATTAATGTTCGATGTCTATGATTAAAACCATAGACATCTGATGACATCATTATTGCATGATTAACACTCCTCATCGTTTGTACAAGAGTTTCAAATTTGAGAATAAATAGTCATAATAATTGTAATTGCTCTTTGGCTCTTACCGATAGTAAATATTGAATTGCGTGATGCATTATCTGCTGGATAAATGTTTCTGATAAGAAATGGCTGAAGGCGGGAGGACCATAATGAATCAATGATGTGAAAAATATCAGTTTTCTCTCCCGAGTAATTTAATGCCACTAAATAATTACGAATAAAAAATATGTAGTACATATTTTTTATTCGTAATTAATTAGTGGTATTAAATTACTCGGGAGAGAAAACTGATACTTTTCCAAAGATATATAAAGGCTAGAAGGGTCAGCGTATTGAAACACTACTTTTCACATCATTGAAGTGTTTCTCAATGGACCAGAATATATATGGGTGATACGAGAATATAGGACCAAGAATATGAGGCCGTTAAGACAACCTAGGGATGATTAATGCATAGCAAAGACAATGGATAGATATATATTATCTTTGATTCATAGAGCAAGCATATAGCAGGTAGAGCTTAACTAAAAAAATCAGCATACATAAAAACGTCTATGCCAGAAGACTCGTGTTTTTGCGGAGATTACGTTTCTGTCGTTCAAAAAAAATTCTCCAGTCTTTTGAAAGCCAAAATTGTGCAAATTATTCCTTTATTTGTATACTAGCGATTTCTTTAAAGTAGTATGAAATTTATTAGATGTCAACGGCAATGAACATTCACCAGTTGTTTTGCTAATTGAGCGGAAATTAAGTTGATTTTCATAGATATTTGATGATAATGCAAGTCAGAGTCATCATGGCAAAGTTGAGGCTTGTGCCTCTTAGCTGAAATTTCAAGCTGTTAATTCAATTTTAATCATCATGATTTTATGATTCACCAAATGTATGATTCATATGAATTTGAATAGTTCCATTTACATCTCTGATCTATTCTCTCCCAATGTCATTAGCTAAAAAGGCGTTTTTCTATCGAAACAAATGATGATCGTTCAGCAATGATCAAATTGCACACCGGTAACTGGTTTATAACTAATAACCATAAAATTTATAAAATAATATTATAAAAACAATAACCATTAATTCTTATTAGCACACTGATTGTTTGATTTTCCTGTGTTCTTCAGTTGTTGGAGTTTCGTTTGAACGCATTAGTGATGCAAATGGAAAATTTTCCAAAAAATTTTCCAATTTTTTCAAAATTTTCTGGAAAATTTTCCATTGGAAAATTTTGAAATTTTTTTTTTGGTGATTGACGTTTTTTCTTTTGTTTTGGAGACTTATTACAATCGTTTGAAAAGATTATGTAATATTCAAAGTCCGAAAACTTCTCTATCATCCCTGTATGTTAACTTTTGGTACCAGCTGCACCTTTTCCATGTCTGTTTCAGATCTTTCCAAATGAATTTCAGACATCAGATGGATTTCAGATTTCTCTAGCTGAATTACAGATACATGGAATTCTAGAGGAACGGAAGCGAAAGCTGCTGAAGGAATGAAGTGGTCGCTCATGAACGCAGGCCGACGCTTTGTCAGTAGCATATCGAGTTGCTTCTTTCATGAGAGATTGTGAAGTCAGCTTGCATGTGTGCATGTTTGCGTTGTGTGAGAAATACATTGATAATGTTGACATTTCTGTCAGTTTTGATGGCAGTCGCAAGTCTTGACATGGTAAAAATAACAATAAATTGACTGATGCAATATATTCCTGGCATCGAATGGGAATATTCAATGAATGAGTCACAAGTCCACTGTCTTAATAAACTCTCACTTTGATCGGTACTGTTTTTCATCTAGACAGAAATTTTCATATATTGTCGTCGAATGGTTAAGTTCTTTAATGGATATAAATGAGTCTGATGAAGCAGAAAATGTGTCTTTGTCCAGTTTTCCATGTGACAAAAATCTACGGAAGAAATGGCTTGCGAATTTACGCCGTGCTGATCTCAAAAGTGTTGATCAAATGCCAGACATGATAAAAGTCTGCGATAAGCACTTTTTTACCTGGTGACTTTGAAAGCAAGAATTGGAAGAAATTGAAACCTGGTGCATATCCTCGAGTTCATCCAAACGTCCCGTACTTGAGCAAGACTGTGATCACCTGACGACTACCTACAACATCTCAAGACGATAGACTGGATGAAGAAAATGAGATAAGGTAATGTCTAAATCAAACGAGGAGACATGGTTGAGTGGCACTTTTAAAGCATTTGATGAAATGCTACGAGAAGTTTCAGATGACAATTTTCCTATACTAAGTGGTTGTCAAATGGTCGAAGATGAGAACAAAGTGATTTTCCTATTCATCAGGGAAATGGAGTAAAATCCATCCCTGAAAGTGTCAGTAGCTATTTCAAACGACTTTAAATCAGCTGTCTTTAATCGACAGGAATCCATTACCGAAAAGACAATTCAATTATTTATAACAGGTATCAATGCCAAGTTAGCAATTCAATAGAAAAAATATTAAACATTTTGGCATTCATCAAATCAATATGTGAATCGCTTAAGGAAACGCGTGTTAACAGGCATAACATGATCGAATTATCGACTAACATACTTGAATCGTGCTGCTCTGCACCGATTTTTTTCGGTCATGAGAGTCTTCTGTTTCCTTTTTTGTCAGCTACGTCTCATGCTTCTTAGTTCTCATCAGCTGAGGTACAGGTCTGATACAATCGTTATATTTTACAGTTTATTGTAAAATCTTAAAGTTTTGATTAGATGATGATTATGCTGGGGTCGCTTCTTTATGCTGCCATCAATAAGGAGACTGCATCAGCTTTCTTCTAGATTGAATGTGCAGCCATCAAAGGTTGTTTTCCAAGCATCTTAGCTTCAATCACGCTTATCAAGCTTAGATGATAAACAAAATTTGCCTCATGATTTTTGACGAGTTATGGACAGCACTTCAGAAGAAAATCAGAGTGGTGAATTTATCGGCCTTTCCAACGAGGTGATGTTGCGAAAATTTTGCTGCTAGAAAATGTAATGACTAAAGGTTTTTTGATTGACGATGCAATTGTTGACCTTGATTCATCTGATTCTGACAATGGAAAAATTAAAATTGTTTCCAGAGGTGACCTTGCGTACTCTTCCTTCTGCTATAAATTTTAGCATTTATGTAATAGTGTGAAATTTCTTATATCAAATTTGGTCGGATCAACAGCTGATGTCCAAATTTATGCAAAAGGATAAGCATCAATTGTTCATCAAATCCAATATGTCCTATCCGATTCTTGTCCGTTATTTGCTAATTCATGATGAGTTAGAGAATATCATTGCTTCCAGATTTTGGCAAGAAAAATGTTTAATTTGTTTTCACGTAACAATTTAAAGCGGCTGAATGTCAACCCTTCTGTAAATAAGGATAGTCCAGCAACTGAAGTAAAACATTGAAGTGATAAAGTGATGAACAAATTGTGTGTTAATGATGTGATTGCGCTATATTGGAAACGATTTAATTTTATGGTTCCTTGCAAATCCAAAATCCAAAATATGTACTACTCATATTCACAGGCCTGCGAGGAGAAGTAGTACTGGCAGCTTTCGCTTCCGCTCCTCTAGAATTCCGTGTTCAGATATCTGTCAAAGCTCAATTTTGAAAAGATCCTTAATTCAACTGGAGATCTCCAATTCATCTGGATCATATCTGAAATTCATTTGGGCAGATCTGAAATCAATTTGGAACTCTGAACCATCTGAACTACAAATGGAGGATGTGTATCCTCAACGAAGATATCGGACGATGCGCCAGAAGTTTGAAGCTATCATAAATATTCTTTTACTCAACACAGATATCTTTAGTTTCCAAATATCTCCCGAGTTTACAGTCTTTCACATTGCATGAAATTATACCCCTATTGTAAAGCAAGATTCATGTTATCCCAAACGGTGTCTGTGTGATAATTACAAATGACAACAATTTAGTACAAACCACTGGTGGCAAAGGAATGTTCAAAAATCCGCGGACGGAAATCGCATTGCTACGATCGCTTTAATCGAAATAATGATGAAATCAAGAATTTTAGACCCTATTTATTGGTACGCGCAGCTGCCTCGGCAGTGGAAGCGCTCAAATTATAGGGCCTATCAAAAAAATCAAAATTTTCAAAATTTTCCAATTTTTTCCATAATTTTCCATTTGGTGTAACTGCAAATTTTAACATAGAAATTTCAGGAAAATTGTTGATATACTTTAACGAATAGTGTCTGTTTGTACACTTTACTTCATCCTCTGTCACAAAATGACAGCTCATTTGAAAGATCATGATCTGTAGATGGTTTCTATAATAGCCAGTTCAACAAAATGCCAATTTGTGTAACTTTTATGATCAAAAATTCGAAAAAATGGAGTCAACACCTTAAATGTCACAATTTTGCCACTGGAAATACATAGGATTGTGTTATCCTCTCTATTTCTTAAAAGCAAATGATCTGATCCGGCAGACGCGAAGTTTTGCAGTAGGTTAGAGGTGTACTATGCTATGTGAAAGTTTTATGTACTACCTCGTTCCCTGCACAACTTCACGCTAGCTCCCGGACTAATACTCAACTCTTTTAAGTTAATGTGCAAGAAATCAAGTGAGCAGTATTCAAAATCTAATCATCAACATTTGCAGACAATTTTGAATATAATTCAAATTCAAACTTTCTCAGCAGGGACTAAGATTTGCCCCATGCGGATTTACGAGAAGTAAAAAACGGTACACATGATATTGAGCCCAAGTGGTCTAATTGTGTTTCAGTTTCAGTTTCTATTGGAGTTCATGGTTGAGCTGGACCTTACACCTGCAATGACTGAGTTGACCTCGAAATCTGATAGAAATCTTCAGTCTCATTGATAGGCTTACCTCTACATCACTATACAGCGGAATAAGGCATTAAGAATGGTTCACCACATTTCACTGCATAGGCTACTCTCCATACCGGGTACGATACTAGACCAACTGGGATCCAAATGTTTCATCGCCAATTTCTTCGTCGAGGAAAAATCTAATGCTATCGATTATGAGGATAAAAAATTTCAAAATGCCTCATGGTTTTGAATGGCGATGTGATGACAAAATGCCACTGAACAAATCTTCATGTTAAAAATGGAATTTATATTCGGTCAGTATTTTAATATTGATGAACTGCAAGCAGGAAAAATAACTGGTGAGAAATCAACAAATCTAAACTTCCACACCATTTACAAATTTTCAGAAAATCTTGAAACCCTGCAGCTATTTTAATTTTATTGAATTTTTAGACGAGTTACTCATCATACTCAACCAAGTCTTCGGCTGATTTACGGAAAGTTGTAATCTCTGCTTCAGATGTAGACATCGAAAACCATCGCTATGATGAAAAAAAGCCTCTTTGCCCACTAGCAGAATTCAATGAGACCAAATGTGTAAGAAACAGTTCCATTAAATGGGTTACATGAGCTTCACAGGCTCCTTCACTTCTTTACTTTATAGGCCTATAGGATCTATTATTCGCAATAATATCTATTATACTTGAAGAAAATAAATCGTTTATCCTATCACAAATTTCGAAATAAAGCATCGATAAACTATTTGCAACAGCGACTTCTCCCTAAAACATCAATATTTCGGTAGAATTATCCCATACCCCTCATATCCATATTTGCCACCAGCTATGCGGCCGATTCGTTCTTTGAAAACGTGTGGATTCTTTCAAAATACTTTTAATGTATCCAAAAATATTAACACATTATTCACAATCCATCGTCACATTTCAGCAAATCTTTCGACACTTTCAGATATAAATACAAGAATATGTTACAAATCCCAGTTCCACGATAAAGTGGAGCGAAAATATCAAACACAATAAGTAAATTTTCATGTATCTCATGCTCAACAACATGGAAAACAGACAATATCATTGAAAAAATTAAACATTGTTCCAAGCGAGTAATCCCAGGAGAATTAAAGGCCTAAATTCAATTTATGATAGCAGATCGCGATAGGCATATTGCTTAGTCAATCATCGTGATTATGCGAAAACGATATGAACTTCATGAACAATTTTTGGGTGACAATCTCGATATGTGTGAATGTATGTTTTGTCACCAGTGTCATGTTATAGTCAGAATTCAACTTCACACATGACTTCACATTCATAAATTGCAACCTGAAGTTCTATAACTTGAAGATATTGTATCGCTATGAGTCATTCTTTTTGTCTACATTAATTCTATCTGTAATAGAATTCGATAAGAAATGTAATTGAAAATTGTTTTGATTCCAAGGGTACATGTGGCAGATAAGTAAAACTGGCCCGTAGAGATTAACGGTAAAGGATAGTTATCAATATCTTCATTTTACAAAATATCATGTGTTTGAAATTGTTAACAATAGCCTGTATGAGAAAATCTATCACAAAAGTAAACTCAAAAATATAACAAAGTCATCATGATTGATCAAAGTCTCTGATATGTCGGTGTTTGAATTAAGCAAGAGATGCGATATCATCTGTCATAATTAGAGGAAAATATACTCTGTTTCTATACAAACTCAAGAAAATAAAAAGGATGATCATATAAATAAAAATCTTCGATGTCGAAACGCCGTAATTTCGCTTCGAGTTTGAGATAATGCCTCTTCCGTAGGAGTTGAGAGTGTCATTTCATTTGGTGAGAATGCAGTGAATATGTTGTGTAATCGTGTTTCTCGGAAGCTGGTAGTCTGCGAAAGAAGCTGTGGTATTGAGAATTACCAGTTTGAAACTGAAAAATAAAATATCATTCGTAAGATGCTTTATTAGAATTCAAAGAAATGAGGAGTTTGATTCTATTATTCATCTTTCGATTAGCCATGAATACAATCATCAAATATCTGTGGCATCACTTCATTAAGTCAACTGCTAGTGATGTAAGTGACACGAAAATAGTCTGTACATTTCTTTTTTTGGGAGCTGATCAAAGGGATGTCATCTCATAAGAGAAAGATTCCGAACCAGATATTGGTCCAAAGAAACCAAAGACACGAAATCACCAGAAAAATCCAAATTAGAGAATCTTACAAACTAAAAGTCTATAAAATTAACAATATTCTTAAAAAAGCAAATATTTCACCTTATCAATATGGGTTCAGCTATGCGAGTGTGTTTGGTGTGGCAGACAATAGAAAAATCATTGGCAATCGCTTTATATGTTTCGCAAAGATGCTTCGTAACTTCAGAATCTTGCGGTCTGCCTTTGATATGCTCATTAATACGAGTGATCAGGTGTCTACAAGTCTCACCAAGGTAGCAACTGTCGCATTGCCTACATTTGCATTTGTCGACTAAATTTGAGTTTCGTAAGAATTGCTCCCTGAAGCTGGCTATGACAGACGAAATATTAGGTAGAATAACATTTGATAAAAAACAACATACTGTATATTGCAGCCTTGGCTCTCATTTCGTTATAATCTCCTATGCCGCTAAAACGGAATTCTATTATACTTCAAACTAGGATAGTCTGAAATAACAATTTATTGCAAATCAAAAAGTGTGCGGCCTTTCTACCGTTATCAACGCTACCGTTCGGGCAAGCAAAATCCGTCAACGCGCCGTCAATAAAACTTCACAATCAAATCACTTAGCTACAATGCTCCATTTAAGAGAAGTGTGAAAGACATAATACGCAGATACAAACAATCACGGTTGTATGGAAGCAAAAGTATCGGTCCCAAAGAAAAGCAACAGGGAGTTTCGCCCATATGGAAGAAAAAATCAGCTGAAATGGGAAAATTGCCTGCTTCACCTTCACAAATTGATACAAATTTTGACTATAATAAAGAATTTTGCATCAACCGCAGCTTACTAGGCCGCAGCAAACTAGGCCCAATACCTTCATGCTAAAGCATTTAATAGTCGCATTTACGAGCACATCCCAATATTGTGAACTTCTCAGGTTCTTGCTAATTTACGTGCCGAGTGGGTCTTATGTAGTACCACAGGCACTAAGGTCAGTGCAGAACTTGTGTCCTAATTCGTGATCCGCCACCGTGGGTGACGACAGATGAAGCTGCTGTTCATCTCCTAAAGGTCTTCATCTTGCAACGTGATCTCGGTAATACGGTCATCAGAAATACGGAGAAACTCGAAACACATCAACTCACATGTGCTATCAGGTCATATGACATATTTTTATGAGTAAGGAACTTCCCAGCATTCGATTCCAATTTTCTACTTTCTATTTGATTACATTAAGCTCTTCATTACAGTGGACTCCGTGGCACAGTGGTTAAGTGCTTGACCTAGCGATCTTTTGGTCCAGAGGTCGAGCCCCGAAGGTGTCATTGGAAGTCGGCAGGAAGGGCATCCGGATTAAAAGTACTACGACGCTGCATAAGTCTCACTATGTCAGCACCGTCCAAGCCCCAAGTATGGGGAGTAGTGACGTAAAAGCTTCATTTCATTTCATTACAGTACAGCGGCTCTTCACTTGATTTCTTTTCCCTGATTCTTTATTTGAATAGTCAATTTCTGAAATTTTTCTGAATACCAAGACTATCACATCTTTAATGAGCTATCGTCATGAAAAACAAAATGGTCATTATAATCAATATCAATAGTTATGTCTAATCCTTAAATAGTAGCACATGGACAACTTATCAGTCCGAAAATATCATGTATATCATCACTGTAATAGGAAGGATCTTCAAAGAAGCAACCTAGACAAGGAGTATGAACTAAGCAAAAAACCGCCCCGCAATAGAATTCGCACCTTTCAACGTTTGATTATAAATTTTCTTTATTCTTTTATTCCTTGACAAGGATACTCATCATTACTAATCAACCAAAAAAAACTTATCATTGACCTGCTAAATTTTTATCAGGTGTTTTATCGGGGTAAAAATTAAATACCTGCCTTTAATGAAAATTTAAAAAAAACTTTACCAATCAATAATTTTATCGAATGAAACAGCAAACGCAATTTTTGCACTGAAATAGCTACCCGCAAATACTGAGAGTGTGTTTAATTTGACAATTAAACAATAGCGTCGCTGATTCACTTTATTAAATCAACTATTAAAAGTTTCCACTTTCCTACACAAATGCTGCAGATAAAGACAAGTGGGCGGTTTTAACTCAAATATTACAGCAAGCCGGTTAAAATGGAAGTCTGTCTTATCTCCGAGCAAGACATGCTAAGAAATTAGTGGATCATAATTAAGTAAAGTAAAACGAATGTACTGTAGGCTTACGATGGCTTGCAATAAACAGATGTGTAGATAGCACATTTCGGTTGTCTATTAAATTGGACCAAGACTTTTTCACGCACATTCTACAGCATAATCTATCAAAAAGTTTCATAGTTCTGCTTGAACAGTATGAAACTATTCGACATGTGAAAAGCTTTTGTGTAGTTGTCAGTAATTGCCTTAATTTATGCGTGTATAACCTAAATTTTCACATATTCAGGCCGCTTCAGGAGAGAAAGAGGTGTAATTATACAAACACATAATTACCTCCTTTTTATTCCTGTATCGGCCTGATAGTGCTTTAATGACAATAACAGCAATGCTTCATAAAAACCAATCACTCTTAAATACCTCTCAAGCTATCATGGTAAAAAAACATGCCAATGTTTCAAATCAAATTTATGACAGCCATAAATTTTGTCGTTTAGCGGGTTAAAGTTGAAACGCGCCAGACCCTTGAGACAACTAATTGAAGAGATCGATACTTTGGAATTTTCACGCCGAATCTTGTATCCTTGAGTCCAGAAGCTAGAATTTTAGTTTTAAAGAAACGACGAAGTTATAAATATGTGAAACTTGTTATTGTCTATATTCGATTTTCTACTATAAAATTGGCTACGAGATTTTCGTTCTTTGAATAAACAAGAGCTATTACAGTCTATGAAAAGAAAATGCTCTCCTCATTTATAATTCTACATATATTTCCGGCCAATCTGACGTAGGCTTGACGTGGAAGGAGATTTCTTCGTCCCATTCCCATGAGAAATCCAGCTACCAAGGCAAACCTGCACATATCCCACTGACAACGGAAGAAGTCTCAAATTTGGATTGTAATTCAAATTCGCATCTTTAGAATATTTTCCAAAGACAACTGAATAGACCAGGTACGCAGAAAATGCGGGAATTACTGAAGAATCGTCTTTCTTGTTATTCAAATCAAGATGAGACGTCATCGAGGTGAATATTTATATACGAGCGTGCGAGTTTGTATCCGAATAAAAAAGAATAGCCTGTTATATCTCCGTAAAAAGACAGTGAGGCTGCCTTAAGCGGCTCCATGAAAGTCCAATTCCTTCCAAAAATTTTGAAAATTCAATTCGCGATTCATTGAATAAATCTTCACTGAATCATCCGTCTGGAAGTGGAAGACTGTTTCAAGCTTTGCAAGATAGTTTTATTACAAAACTACGACTAAACATTGAAAAATTGTCAACAATAGGCAATCAAAAGGTGCACACTAGTAAATGACTGATGGTTGACCACCCAAACATTGTTTGTGAACCCCTTGTCTGCAAGGGGTGCTGAAAATATCACCTATGACGATTCCAAAGACGATCATACTGCCATTTTGACTTATCATGTCAGTGAATCATGAGGCGATAAGAATGATGAAGACATTCGCACTATCAGATTACGGTTTTATCGCCAAACTGACAATGCATGCGGTAATCTGGTCCTTGACTGAAGCTGCCACAGAACAAGCAAAGTGATCCTCTTGGATGTTGATGATTAAATGAATTTGGTTCAAGTTTTACAAGAAATTCAGTCTTCAAGTTTCAGTAAGAAGACGGACGAACGGAGCACTACAATATTGAACATGCATAGAAATCACATCACTAGTGACAGTAGTAGTATTTTCATGGAACACAATGATACGATTCACGGATTCCACTAGAATAAGTACGGCTAAACACATACGAAACAACAGATGTCACAAGCATCCGGCTAAAGATCGTATAACGGTCAATAACCTAAGATAGATGTGTTATCATCTTTGTTAGAATTTATTTCCTTCTAATGACTCCGACCAGGTGGCCATCTGTCATTCCACTTATTCTATCAGATTGCCAATGCTAACTGCAGCTTTAAGCGTCATTATTATTAGAGATGATGTATTTAAGTTGTGTCGGATATCTCACCATAAACCCGAGAAAGCACGAAGATGTCCCAACTCGGACATTTTCGTGCTTGAACACACGGATTTTGGAGATCATCATATTATGACTTATAAAATCGTTTTTCTCAGAAAGGTTGTTACTATTTCATTTTTGCATGCAGTGTAATGCAATGGTCTGTACAACAAATATGATCAATGTTTTGGCATTGCATTGAATGAAGCTTTTACGTCACTACTCCCAATACTTGGGGCTTGGACGGTGCTGACATAGTGAGACTTATGGAGCGTTGTAGTACTTTTAGTCCGGATGCCCTTCCTGCCGACTTCCAATGACACCTCTGGACCAAAAGATCGCTAGGCCAAGCACTTAACCACTGTGCCACGGAGACCACATTGCATTGTTCTGATAAAATTTCGAGGGAATTGTTATTTCATGCTGGCATATTTTCTGTTAGATTTTCTGTTCATCTCGCATCTTTAAATATTTACCTTTAATCGGACTTGTTTCAAAAAAATCATAAGACGATGAAGGTGCACTTTTATTTTATTTCTAAAGTAATAAAAAGGCTATCACGTTATTATGCTGCCATAACACAGAGTCATCGGCGATTCAAAACATTCTAGAATATGGAGTTAGCAATTAAATAGCAACGCCGCATGAGATGTCTGGAACAAACCTGAAATTTCTCTTTATTTTAATTATCTTAAACAATTTTGTCAAATTTTCTAAAATTTGGTGGTCAGTGCTTGCCTCCGACAATCGCAGGAGCGTGCAATTCAGTCTAGATGTCCTTTCTCACGACTACTTGAGTTGTTTTAGATCGACATGAACTTGGGACGATGAGACTCTAAGGTTCCATAAAATTGTCCGAATTACTGTACGATCGTCTTGTGAGTCATCGTTCTAAGTCATACGAGTCACAGAGTAAGTATAAAGTAGGTATAGTGTCGACTCAAAAAGGCATCTGTATACAGTGAAAAGTTTCATATCAGAAGATTCAGTTTTCTGCGGAGATAACGTTCCTACAGTCTAAAGAATATTTGATCAATTTTTAAGAATCTAAATTTTTGCAAATTATTCCTGCTTTTACATACTACCGACGTGAAACCACTATACAAGTAGCATGAAACTTGTAAGATATCAAAAGGAATGAACATTTACTGACAGACAGCCTAACTAAGCGGAAATTAAGCTGATTATTACGTTAATTTCCTGAACTGCATTATAACACAAGTCTTCATGGAAAAGTTGAGATCTTATTGTGCTTTGGCGGAGATTTCATGCCTTAAATACACTGTTCAGCAGGATTCACAAAATTTATGTGTCATTTCTTGCATCTGAATGTGAACCCATTTACAGTTAATTATGATCAATTTCTCTGATTATGATATTTTCTTCTTTCATTGGCAGGTAGTTTGTAAATTAAAATTAGATAAATAAAAATAGATTTAATAAATGCTGAGTTGCTACTCTATCTAATACATTCTCTATGATACGAGCATTAGAATAACATTCTGAATGGTTATCGGATCAAATCTCTTCGGACCGGGTTCTTAGATTTTCTTGTCGGGTTCGAGCAAAAGTCGGTGAGAAGGGTATCCAGGCTAAAGTATCACAGCGCTCCAGAAGCAACTGACAATTTCATCCCCCTCCAAGTCTTATGCGAGAGTGCTGGCGTCAAAGCTTCATTTATAATTTATTTTTTCCAATGAAAGCCATTTGACTAACAACTCCCAGGAAAACAGAACATTTTACGGTCTCGAAAGGTAAAAAGTTTATTCTAAAAAACCGCCACGGGTTTTTGGCGTCCTGCACTTTCTCAGGTCGATGTTAGGCTTCGTGAGGCTAATCGATTTAACAAATCGAGACCGAAAATGTTTCTGTTTTCCCGGGAGCTTTTGGACTAATGGCTTTCATTGGAAGACATGCAGTATCCCGGAGCATGGTCAATAACGTTTAGGCATTATGTTGTACGGTATTCATCTTCCATTATAATCAGTCAAATGTTATTTACAAGTGGAACAGCAGTTTCTTCGCTTTGCCCTCATTTTCAACCACAATGAGCATTCAGAATTTAATGCCTAATTCGTAATTATCTTAATTATTTCCTTCGAAATAATTTATTGCGGAAGAAATGGCTCCTCGTCCAGACATTAACTTTTGAACTGTAACTCGGCAATGGCCACCAAGTATATGCAAAGCATGACAATATGCATTAGTGAGATTCTTACAGATATTATCACTTAAATGTAAATGTAAAGTATCACATACATTTACAATGACGATGCAAGTCTATATCAACCTGCTTTAACTCTAGATCAGTGGTTCCCAAACTTGTATGATTTTTTGCTCATGCTATTCTTTGAATTTGTCTTATTACCCCAACGTAGGACTAACATCACTATCAAATTATTAGAGGTATCTAATATTATTTTAATTTTTTCATTATTTCATTAGCTTCAATCTTGTTGATACAAACAATGATGGATAAGCCACTTGAAATACCCCAAAAATATTGAACTTAACGGAAGATGGGATGATTAATCGGACAAATTCATTTGCTTCAAGTAGCTAGCCAGGCTCAATAATACGAACGAAAAATAAAAACGTTTGCACTAAAACGAGTTAAAACTGTTCGTATAGTGTAGAACTGCACCTTCAAAAACCCTGACATTGACTTGTGAAGTGTGGCTCCTTTTTAAACATGACGGAACAAAACAGTGTCACAAGCACTAACTCGGTGTGTTCGTGTTCAGCCAGCTAATGAAATCTTGCATAGAGAATCCTCTACGCTATAGAATCGTGTATCTTCGCATCAAAACGCGGAACAACATGGAACAGGGAAGAAATACGCATGACCACATCGCCACAAGTGAATATCCTATGGCAACGTAGTCTAAGAAAGATCTGCACAAATTCTGAGAGGATTACCACGAGAAAATTGGCAGAATACCGCTGTGGGGTGATTTACCCCTAGGTTGGGAGCCACTGCTCTAGATTCAGTTTAAGCGGTTCAAATCTGCATTATAACAAAGTACTAGTATCTTCTGCGGTCTTTTAAAGCTTTTGGTGAAGTACTTGCTACACGTTTAATTGAGGTCACGCGAGTCAACTACTCGCACATTAAATTCACCTTGATTGCTCCATGGATCCCTCCCGCCTGGCTTCGCAGCGCTTATTCAGGATGACGAAAATCATTCAGTGATTAAGAAAATACAATCGCTGCAATATGCTCGCAAATCGGCGAAATCAACCAAGATTTTGTTCTGTGATTCGCATGCACTAGCCGTCTTGCTACGCGACATTACCTGAAGATTTCACCATCACTGTCTTAGTAACAGAAGCAAAAACAAGCGGAAATTAGAGAAATGCATGCTCGCAAACAGAAATAAGTAATTACCAATCAGATATCAACTATTGAATGCAAGATGTTTACTCGTCTGAAAATGAAAATGACTTAGATAAAAATGTTGCAATATTGAAGGGATCAAGTCAATGAATTATAAATGAAAAGTAATGAAATTCTAATCAGAGCAGGGAAAGAAGAGTTCGATAAATTGGTTCCGTTAGAAAGCAGACATTGTTTGTGGTTTGCTGTAAACACAGATTTGTACTCAAAGTTTGATCGATGATGCAAAACTGAATGGTTTTGGAGATAGGAGAATAAAGCATGTTCATGAAAAGAAAGAACGTCAGAAACGCCCGCGTGTCTGCGCTTTTCGTCAGTAATATCTTTCAGCTTCTAAATGGAACTGTCAAGTGTTATGAGGATCATGTACAGCACATATTGGTCAAGTTCTATGATATCTGACCAGTAGAATGTACATATTTATGTAATTGCTTGAAAACTAAAGTTCACTGTTCGCTTATCATATTAATGACATCTGATTCCGCAATCAACACTTTCGTAAGCTTCCGCTAGTTCGTTGTCACTAGCTTATCTCAAACACTGACAATTGTTCGGACTTCAGTCTGATATTTCAATTTATTGCTTGAAATTCAACGCGATTTTTTCAGACAAGAATTCCAATCTTGCTCTCTAAAAGAATAGTCTTGTATATTATGCTACGATGAATATTAGAATATTTTTTCACGTCACAAGATGCTGTGTCTTCAAGCATACATTGTCAAATTCCTGTATGCATGAGAAATGCTGACATATTAGCGATAAACATGTACTGGTACAGCATTGCGCATGAGTGATACAGATCTCAGAGACCTACTGATGATGCATATCATTGCCTGTGATGATCATCATGGACTTTCACGTTCTACCTTGCATGCATCCAGTCTGTAATTGACCCTTGAGAAAGAAAGTTACGAATTACAATAAAATTCCTGCGAAGCTAGTAGCAGTAAATCAACTTTTCAATCATTAATCCAGGAATGGTCTCAACCCACCAGATGTATCACCACATTCATTTTTTCTAAAAATTCAAGGCAATAACAATGCTCTATTATAATTTATTACAATAATCTATTATCAAATCAACGTGCTTTAGGGAATAATACACTGAACATGTAACTACTAAATAGCTAAGCATTCATACAGCTAATTTCATGCAATTCGTTACTTTGCGAGTATGAGCTTCTCATGCTTTGGTGGTTTGTGTTGTGAGACTAATCTAAGTGGCTGAATATTTTGAAAACAATTTTCATTGATTATGTCAATATGGCATTCTTTGAAGAAATGGCAGCATGGAGAAATTCCATCGGTTTTCACAAGTTATTTTTCAGATAGAACTTACCTTCAGCAACTAGAGAATTTCTAAAAGAAAATCTAAATGTATAGTGTGAAAGCCACTCCGTCGATAGGTTAATCTTAGGTCTATTGCACAATTGGCAAGCACCATGCACTACTCTCAAATAATTGTAAGTAACAGGATAAGTTGCCGCTTTCAATTATATTTTAAGTATTTGCTCCTAACATAAACGGGGTAAGTGGTAGTGTATGTATGAGTGTATGGCTAAAGTAAATTCTAGCACTTTGGCAACGCTCGTGAGCTTGTTATTCAGCACATTGCTAAAACATTGGCTGTGAGCACAACAAAACTCGATCGCTGTCAAGAACAAATAATAGTGACTCCTAATGCAAATAGATACTCACGTTTAAATACGGTCCGACATCATTCTGTAAAGATTAAATATGAAAACCGTGCCCTTTCTTATTCACACAGAGAATTGTGCATTAGAAATACCAGAATTCTACAGATTGACTTTGATGGTGAAAAACTCACATACCTTGCTTCGAGATTTGTACGTCGGCAGTTGACTGTTGGGGAACAATGTAGGCAGGTGCATCTTCGGTAGACCGGAGGAGGAGAAACCGCTTTGACCGAGGGGAGGGCCGCTCTGATTCTTGGTAAATAAGCTTGGGAAAGTCAAATTAGCAGTTGCACCTTGAGTGTAATACGGAGCAGCTTTCCGACGCTTCTGAAAAAATGAAACTTTATTATAACTTCATTCTGATTCGAGAATTGACTAATGAGCGGCTACAGAGCTGCGTGATATGATGACGCGCTACTTCATCTAGAGCGTTTTGCTGCACCGAATAACACGAGCTGCAGGAGTACATAGGATGTACAAGAAGAAATGATTCATTTCAAATCACTTCTTTGGAGAGCATCACGAGTCAGTATCACAATGACATTCAGTATTGCAATAATGCAATATTCACACGCATACGTTCGGTCAGAGACAACCTAAGCATAATGAATGTCGGGATTAACCAAGTTCATGCACTCTTAATGAGTCAGTCACATGTTGGTAGTTTCTTAGACAATCTGTACATGTATTCTTATGAGCAGGGTTTCGGAGCCGCAGCCGTGGTAGTTGGATCCCCGGCTCCGAAACCCTGCTTATGAGCGCATTAATTCGCATGCGCTAAACAGCAACGTCTTTCTCCTTTACATACCTTGTTAGACTTTTTATGGATTAAAGGAGTGCAGGGTGCGGTTTATACACGGTTATTTACGGCATATCCGAATGAAAACCAAGAAAATTATCATGATGACTTTGAGAAATTTCCGTATTCCAGCGTTGATGCTTTAATGTACAAAATTGCATGTGAAAGTGTCATCATTAGAGTAGAAAGAATGAAGGTAAAAAATAGAGTCATTGACATTTATTGCAGAATCGTCAATTTTCATTAAGACTACAAAAATGTCAAGAAGTTATAATTAAATGTATTCACGACTTTCTCAAGCATTCGTGTCTTTAGAATATGAATTAAATCATGATATGTACAGTTCATGAACATGGTACACGAACACTTGTTCGACACGAACATTTGTTCGACAAATTTTCGAACACTTCTTCGACACGACATTTGTTCGACACGACATTTGTTCGACACGAACACTTCTTCGACACGACATTTGTTCGACACGGACACTTCTTCGACACGACGTTTGTTCGACACGGACACTTCTTCGACACGACGTTTGTTCGTTATTAAGCAATTATAGTCTTTTTCTTTTTCAGGTTGTGTATTTTTTGAGAATTTGCATTTTTTTTATACTTTTTGTCTTAAATTAATTTTTTTCCTTTCTAAAAAAATACAATTCTTGCATTGCATGTATTGAACTAGAAGCGTATTTGTAATTTAAGATATTACCATAAAGACGAAAGATAGCCAGTACCTAAAATTCTATTCATGCAGAACTATTCATGCTAGATAAAGCATTATTCATGCAGAACTTGTCGAAGAAGTGTTCGTGTCGAACAAATGTCTTGTCGAAGAAGTGTCCGTGTCGAACAAATGTCTTGTCGAAGAAGTGTCCGTGTCGAAGAAGTGTCCGTGTCGAAGAAGTTTTCTGTCGAACAAATGTCCGAAAACATAGATATCAACTTGTCGAAGAAGTGTCTGTGTCGAAGAAGTGTACCAGATCCATGAACATACAGCAAAATCTACCTATAATTGAACTCCCACTTATGTTCCAATTATAGCAATTGCATTGATCTTTTTTACAGATAATTTCATAAGATTCTGAAGTCGAACAGTCAGTCGCAAAGATGAAAACTACTCTAACAATTCGTTTACACGCTGAAATATTATGAGAGCTGAAGGATATTCAAAGAAATAGTAGTTCAAAATGAATATAGTTAAAGAAAATGCGCAAGTCTTGTGTCATTTCAAATAGACCAAATATTTATAACAGCAAGAGCGAACTACTTGATAAAAACATCGATTTGAAATATTCCATTTCGAGAAAATTGAAAAAAAACAGAGTAATAAAAAAGGTTAAAAACTTGATAACGCATTTTGGAGGATTTTGACGATATACATGTCAGCTGCGGTTAAAATAACGGTGATTTGCTACATGTCAATTAGTGCATTATATGTGCAATGGCTTTCAGGTGATCGTGAAAAGAGCATATACTTTTAATCATATTGGAGATATTGCGCATGGGTTTAGACTGCCTAATTAAAAGAGCATATCAGCCCTCATCAGAAACATCTTATCTGATATCATTCCTTTTGAGATTCAATGATGTATTCTTAATGAGAACAATGTTGTATTTAGTGTAACATGCCACACTTTTATCTAAACATGCTCACCTATCAATCAAATCGTCAAGCTGTCACATTAGTAAACTCGTCTGTACGGGAAGTCGTTCATGTTGAATTGAAAAATAGCAAAAAATCTCTCTCTGTAGTTTATGATGACTTGTATTGAGCAAAACAGCAAGCGATAAAAGTCGCCACAAACTACTGGGAGAGTTATATTGTCAGCTAGGAAAGTGAAAGTAAGTATATAAGTAATATGTATATATCTCAAAAAAACACGATAAGATCCACGTATCCGGAAATAAGGTATAAATCAAAAATAATTGATTTCAGAGGATACAAATTGTATTAATGAATAAATTAACCAATATTTCGCCTTACGGCTTTCTCAAGGTTACAAAATAAAAGCAGAGATGAAGCATTTATATACAGAGCAAGATATGAGTTCACGACAAGTACGAGAGAAGTGTTCTCAAACCTCGAAGTCAATGTGCAAGCCTTGACATCCATTCATTAATGCCCCGCTGTGACGACGAATGTACATAGCCTCCAGCCAGCGCCTTTTCTGAGTGTTGTTCAAATTCTGATGTAGAACGGACCATGATATGTAGGGTGAGGGGCAACCTGCGTGATTGGTCTTAATGTGTTGGAAGACCTCACTGCTATCTTGAGTCAAATGTTCTTTCACTCTCGAACGGACACAGCGGGAAGACTCGCCTATATATATTGCATTGCATAATTTGCACGTAATTTTGTAAATTAAGTTCTTGGTATAGCATAATTTTCGTATAGCATAATGCATATAATACATTAGGTAAGTGTCAATCAAAATTGACAAAAAATACAAATCAAAAATGTAAATCAAAATTGACAAAATTGGCCAAGTGAATATTTTTTATAGATAATTATGTTATCAACAATGACTCAAAGCAAATTTAAGCAATGTTCTAGTTGTGATTTGAAGTGATCAGAATCATTATCATTTCTTTCATAAGTTACCATATTTTAACCGACCGGAGTGGTTGAATCGAAATGAAAAAGAAATATTTTCGCGGAATTTGAACTCACACTAAAATTTTCCAGCTTACAATATTTCATCTGATTATTATTTCTCGTTCATTTTCTAACTAATCGCAAGCTTCAACTCTCAACATTATTTCTTATCTATACTTAACACACTCAACAAACCAGCATTGTGAAGTTTGTGAGAATTTCCCTTCAGTTTCTTTACTTTCTCATAACTCGTCGACAACTCATTTCTGACGCTGATCGTTGCACGTTAAGAAATCAACTGTGAAAGTAATTTATTGATAAATTCAAAGTTGAAACACAAATTTACTTGCTACGGAAACTTCAAAGAGCCGGTGCTCTTAACAAGTCATAATTCCATTATGTTGTATCAACTGCAGAAGAATAATTAGGAAAGATACACAAACTTCCATGATGTCAATTCATCTAATCTTTACAAATACTTCGTCGTGATAAGGAATATTGTTGATGCATGATGATGTTTAACAATAAAGGCTTTTCAAATGAAAAGTAAACGGTCATTACCTCGTGTTCTTATTCTAAAGACAATTCAATGTGCTGAGAAGATTGTCGTTTTTATTAATTACACAAATTTTATGTCACTGCACGTCTGACGGGCAAACGCAAAGAAGTGGCATCAGGACTCCGAAACAAGAAAGCTGAAGCACTTCAGATACTGAGATTTTGAGCAGACAAGTGCGTGCATGTTCAGCACTACAGTTCCTCATTAGCTCAACTTCAGCCTCAAATTCGTTATAGCAATAAATAATGAATATCGGCACAAAATTGCATGTGAAAAAGTGATGAAAAGAGTTTCCAGTCTCGCTTGCTTCTTTCATAACAATAATCCTTCATCACCTTAAATATTCTTTACATTCAAAAACGAATGCACGACTACATACCGGTAGCAGGTATAACAGTCCCGAAGTCCCCGGAGGGATTGATAAGTAATTGGACAAGTGTTGATAAAATGAATTTTCTTTGACAGCAGACTTTCGATTAACACTAGAAGGACCGACCGATGATTTTTCAACATTGAAGTGCTGTAGTTTCTACAAAATACGACAATCCGACCTGCCTGAATATGCAATGAACCGCAAAGTGAGCCGCCTCTCTTAATATCACATGCAGTTTTACTTTCTGGAATTATATTTGAATTGGAATATGCGGCCAGCCACGAATACTAGCAAAAAAGATCGCTCCACCGCAATGCAAACAAAACAAACAAAAGGAAATCACAGTCAGTTTTTCAGTTCCAACTTTTTTTGCGTGCAATCTATCGCCTCACATTTTGGTTGTTTTTCTGATGAGCCCATGGAAAGAGCTTAGAAATGAAATTCTGCGTGTTATTCCTTTAGAAACAAACACTGCTTTCGTAGTTGGTATGAAGTTGAAAATGACTGAGATGAATCACATGCGCTATTATGATCCACAAAAAAAGTTTTGATAGTGCGTTAACTCTTTTCTAATGCGATTGTGGGTGAGGATGAAACTTGACCTTTTATGCGAGATATTTTGACGAGAGCTTGAATGAGAATTTCAGACCCACATCCACCACAAACATACGAGGAGGTCATCCACAAAGGAAGTCCACAACGAGGGGGGAAGAGGAGGTTTGGCAAATGCAGACATTTGTGGACGTATATGAAGGCATGGGTCAATGAAAATGCGGACGATTCCGCAAGCTTAAGGACTCATCTCCTGGATAGATAAGCAAAGCGAATGAGGTGATTCAGCTACGATCCGCAGGCAATACACTGTATACAGATTGCATTGTATTGCAGTACAGAAGCCATTACAGGAGATTCAGTACGCAGATCTCCTGATCAATGCATCCGATGAAAGATCAAAGGGCCATATCCTTTGAGTTTCATCTACGGCAGCAGCAACTTGGCTTACGGCGATCCCTCTTCCTTCACTTGGTTTGAAGCTACCAAATGATCAGCTGCGTATCATCATTAGCCTACGACTAGGGGCAACAATATGCGCACCTTATAAATGATAATGTGTATCTGAAGTAGATAGTCGTGGAACACACGGATTAAGCTGTCGATTTAATGCAGGAAGACTAGCTCGCCAGAGTGAATCCAATGAGATAATAGGACGGGCACTTGACTCTGCTGATATCCATCAATTCTAGGACCTCATGGACTGAGCCGAAATGACGGTAAAAGACCAGATGGGGCGACGCTTATTCCTTGGGTTGGAGGACACCCCCCTACTATGGGATTTTACATGCGTCGACACTCTGGCGACGAGCAATCTTCCGCTATCCCACCAGGAACACGGAATCATCGCATCGAAGGCGGAGGACAAAAAGCGCAAGAAATACGAAGATCTTGAGGTTGACATATCACTTTTGTCCAATTGCCGTGGAAAAAATCCCTCCCAATTTTACGAGTATATTGTAAAATATATTCACCCGACACGTTTCGCTCATCTGTTCAGCTCACATCAAATTGGGAGATTTTTTCTTTGGCATTCATCATGACTGACCTCCCATACAGACAACTATATCAATGCCGTGGAAACGATGGTGGCAATGGGAATTTCCGCGGACAATTTTATGATAGCCGTTGGGAAGAAAATAGCTGATGCAACTGGAGACCTCTGTACCACCGCCTTCTTGAGACAGTGCATCAGCATGGCCACACAGCGAGGCAATCCCCCAGTGTATTATCCTACATGCCCAGCTATGACGGATTGAATGAATAAGATGCCCTGCAATAACTTTATGACAGTCTTGTTTTAGCTTTACTTTTTATGATATGTATTCATCGTTGTATAAAAAATACATGATTGAAAAACAGCAGTATCAATAATAGGCATGCAAAAATGATGCATAGCTGTAGAAGGCCTGCATGAATAATTATGTAATGCCATATCGACATAGCACCTGTTATTTAAGTACAAGTCATGTAACTTATCAAGTATCAGTCAGTCCCGAAACTCCAGGATCAGAGATATAAGGCCACATTTTCGATTATATTTGGGCGAGACTCTCAGCTTTCTTAGAGAACATGATAAGCCGTACATAGCCACACTGTACGCTGCGTGTTATTCAATGACAAAGCTTAATCGTCACTACCTCATTAGCGGCTTGGACGGTGCATACATGGTCAGCCTTTGCTGAGAATTGCAATCCGCATGCCATTCAAGCCAACTTCCTAGGATATTCCAGACGTTCGTACACATCATGCAGGTGAAAATTTAATTAAGAACTTGAAATTTCAGCCAAGAAAGCAAAATCAGATCGACTTTTTCATGAAGACTTCCATTATAATGCGGATCATGAAATTCTCTTGCAAATTAAATTTATTTCCGTTTAGTTGGGATGCATATTAGCAAATATTCATTCCTTTTGATATCCAACTTGTTTCATACTACTTATATAGGGGCGTCATCTCGGTAGTATATAAATTGTCAAATTTTGACTTTTTAAAACTGCTCAAATAATTTTTTGGACCACGGGAACGTAATCTCCGCAAAAAACTGAATCTTTTCACATAAAAATGCTCACTGTATACAGATACTTGTTTGACACTATACCTATATATCCCTACTCTGCACGGTACACTAATGGGTTGATGAGTTTATTATCCAATCACTAATTATAGCAGACAGCTCTACATGGTATATATCCACAGGCAGATCAGAAGATCTATAACAAAGCAGTACGGTACAGTCATATAACTAATCGGAAGTTAATGGCTAACGAAAAAGCTATTGGAATATATGGATGAAATCATTACCACAACAAGTACAGTCCTTGTAGTAAGTGTTTGTCGGTGGTTGGTGTGGTGATGAAACGAATGTCTCTGGAAATAAAACATCCTTGTAAAATGCTGAGAAAACCTATCAAATGACCAATTTGATTCATTGATTCGAAGATCATCTGTCTTGTAGATTGTGAATATTTTCGCATATCTCAGTAACTCTGAACTAGCAAGAACTCGTTTTCACATTACTCATCTTTCTTGGAACAGAAGCCTGCTTTAATTTACATCGTGAATATGAGACACATGCTTGGATGAAATATTGGAATGAATCACTTTAATAAAAATGCCAAAACACAATGCCTGCGTACGTGACGTCAATAACGTGCAAAAATATCATCCACTAAAGAATTATGAAAAGTTTAAATAAAAACAAATATGTCAATATATTCTGTACTCAAACTCTCTGAACTGTCTAAAATTTGTTGACACGATTCTTCGTTCATTCTGTACAAGTGAAGACAAAGTTCATAGAGAACAAATTTGTACATCTATAGTATCGGATATCAGAAGAATGATCGGTCTCTCTCTCACTGATAATACATTTACGACAATTGTTTAGTCATTATTGTGCATGAAAATGTCAGATTATCAACCAGATCGCATCATTGATAGACAAATATGCTTACCAGAATTCATTTCAAAAAGGTAGCTGATGTATCATTCACATTCTTGAGAAGAGAGAACCTGCTGAGTGATCATATGCACTTAATATACTGATCAGTCGCCGCATCGACTCTTGTATCATAGTAGAGGCAATTCTATTAAATACATCATGGATTCGTGATGTACTGAAAAACCGGAAGCTCATACAATTATTCTCGAAACTGGCTCCGAACGCTCTGAAAGACTCGATCCCGACAAGCCAGAAACCCTTTGTTGTATACATGTATTCATACCGTTGCGCTTGCGGAGCAAGCTACGTGGGGAAGACGGAGCGATGTCTCGACAAGCGTGTCCGCGAGAACATTCCCAAGTGGTGTGAAGTGGGTAAACAAAGGCCAAGATCCAAGCAAGTGCCTTCATCGGCAATAACCCAGTATCACCTGATTTGCAGCCAAATGCCATCAAGAGCCTCATTCAAGGTGCTGAGGCAATGCCGTAGTCAGTTGAAACTCCGCATCTCTGAAGCAGTGTGCATAAGACTCGAGAATCCTTCCCTTTGTGTACACAAAGAATTTGTTTATTGCTGTGACCTGATACCTAGACTCAACCTCTATTTTTCTTTTTACTTTATTTTATCGTTACTTTTGTGATGTGTTTTCAGTAGACAGTTTGCTATACCTTTATTTATTGTGACCTTCATGTATTCCTGTTTGCGTCAGATAGACTGATCATGCAATTTTGATTTGTGTTCGTAAGAGTAATCCGTCCGTTGTGATCATTGGGGATTGCAATCCCGACACCGGTTATCGAGGATTTATCCCGGGATTCAACAAATTGATCACGAAAGCCACACTAAGTACATGTAGACTACATATATATGCTACATTATATGGCGGTTTGTTACTGATGATTATAGTTCTAGTTTAATTTAGAGTAATCCTACTAAAGGCATTCAATCTAAGACCTGCAAGTGCGTTTTTTCGATCATCACAGAATTTCACAGGAGCTGGATGGTAGATTGCATATCAGTTAACACATTGACAATTCTGATTTTGTCACTTTATACTTTCATGCTAAGTAATCTAGGGCTTGCATGTAGCTAGGTCTATTTGCGATCTTCGTGCAGATTTTTTGCAGATCCGGATATTTCAACTATCCGGATATCCGCCAACAGCTCTGAAGAATTCTGAAATTAGGCCAATAAAATCATGATTTCAATTCCCGTGATCACGCACCCTCTAATCCCGGGATTTCAATCCCGCAAAATGTATGAAAATCCCGGGATTCCGTGATCCCGGGATTGCAATCCCTAGTGATCATTGTAGCTTTCATTCTGTCGTTTACCCTCAAAGAGACAGCGTGCGCAGGGAATAAAGACTGGTTGTATGAGCCTCCGGCTTTTCAGTACATCATGGAGGTAGGCATACACCAAAGGATTACATCGTTTATTCGCCTAAATTAGGCTTGTGATTGATCTAGAGTGCATCTATCTATGTACATGCACACGCGCAATTGAAGATATTTCTATCTCCAAATTCCAGATTCCTACAGAATCGGATAATGGTGATTTAAGTCCAGGAGTCTCGGATTCTACATAGGAGACCATGCTTAGACATTCTCCAGCTCATCTGTCACACGCCGGCCCTTCAGATCAATGACTGCAACTGGAATGGGAGGTACAAGAAGATAATCGTTGAAGTCTGAATATCCTCGCAGTTCTGATCATGGTGGACAATTGGCAGGCATCATGAAAGCTCGCCTTATGATACCTCGCTTACGCTGACGTCTTGAGATTTTCTCATCCCTTCAGCGTCCATCTTCTAGGCTCTAAGTTGGTCGGATTTCTGATGGCGATCGTCCACTTCTACCAGTTCTGAGCGTCTTCTTTGAGGTACCGTTTGCGCATGTCATCCTCTACAGCGCTGAATCAGGTCCTTCGCGGTCTCCCTGCTGACTTTTGCATTTCCACAATCTCAAACACCTTACGTTGCCTCATTTGATCATTGTACTTGAATGATCTAAAGGCTTGATGTGTCTGCTGCTCTGTCGTCCAACTCAGCTATTCGTGCATGATTAAGCTACATAGCGAAAACGTTGCATAGGATAAAAGTTGTTTGCAGTACCCGAAGAAATTTGCAACATAATTTACATTTCTCCCAATAATGGAACCGGGTACGTGGAGGATTCGGCCCCAGAGCCATTTCAGGATCATTGTACTGTCTACATCTGAAACGTGTGTTACACCTCTGCATGCACCACAGAAATTGATGACAATAAAACCTCTAGAATGGAAGTTAAGCTTTATGTAATACACAATATTGGCACATATGAATCAAACGCATTTTCATATATGGATCATGCACTTGTCAGCGACTTAGGCTGCGTTTACACGTGAAACTTGTTTGCTGACACTTCGATCTATGATGAGTCAGGAAGAATGGACAAACAATGGAAGTAAAGGCATGCCTTCAATGATTTTGCTTCGTGCGTCACCAGACAATAGCAATCTAGCGAATGGTGATAAAGAGAAATGCATTGATTCATCAGCTTGTCATCCTCTGAGTGTCAGTAGAAGGTGGCAGTTAAAAGCACCTTGTTTATCTTCAGTTGACACTTTTTACTGACACTCAGAGGATGATAAGCTGATGAGTTCAATGCATTTCTCTTTATCACCATTCGCTAGATTGCTATTGTCTGGTGACGCATGAAGCACGATTATTGAAGGTATCCCTTTACTTCCATTGTTTGTCCGTTCTTTTCTGACTCACCATGGATCGAAGTGTCAGCAACAAAGTTGCGCGTGTAAACGCAGCCTTAGGCACTTGGGCTAGAATCAGTCTAAGATTTTCATTGGCAATGCATGAACCAACCAAGTTCTCTCGGCGGTGCCGCGACCTTGCGTCAATTTCCATTCTCGTCAACTTCAGATAAACAATTTATTTCTATGGCATGCAAGTTTCAAGGTTTCAGATACAGATAAAAGAAGCAAATACCGGTTCCGGTTGGGTTCCGGCATCAGGGATTAAAGCTAACATCATTAATAATATTTAATGACATTTTTCGACAATTCGACTTTATTAAAGACAGCTTGAAAGGACATGAGGTTCCAATGCAAGCATATTTCAAGTGTCATGTACTGATTTACATCTGAAACACACCAGCAGCTGCTATCGCTGCATTTAACTTCGTTTTGAAGTCGCAATGAAGATGCTGTCGAAGCAAGTTATTCAAATGCAAAAAAAGAGCTTGCTTCATGAATTTCATTGTACATGTATGTCAGTTAGTAATATTGAGATTTATAGCCTTATGTGTAGAGTTGGATATGGAAATAAAATTATCAGTTCTTTTGAACAGCCGTTTGTGCATGCATGACATGACATTTACAGATCTGGTTGTACCTTGATCCAAAAACTGATACCACAATAAATTTCTGGGATATTGTTGGGACAAAGTGAAACCTTTTGAGAGATTGATTGAAACAAATTGAGAGATGTCCCATCGCAGCTCCTTTTGGCTCTTCCAAATACCACCCCCCCCCCTCCGGCTCGGTGGTCGGAGCCTTTAACCCGGAACCAAACCGTTGTTCCGGCACTTCGCAATTGGAAACGAGAATAACGCATCCCTGATTATGCCATCTTCTATGTACGCAAGCCAGATCAATACCGCAGTTGGCTTTGCATTCGAAATAAGTTGATTACAAGCGTGTTATCGAAGTATAATGACGAAAATTAGGGCAATGAACTCACCTTGCGTCTCTCTTTCTCCTTCTGTTGATTATCAATGGATTTCAATGTTACAGAGGACACATCGGAAGTTTTATCAGCTGTAATTATAGGCATGTTTTCTTTGTTTTCCTGGGAGTGGACAGGACTCGTCGTCTCCCGAGTGGTGGTGATTGGATGCTTCTCTCTAAAATGCAAAGAGTTATCTTTATACATTCACGACAATTCTAAAACAAGCATGTGTTGTAAATGTATCATGATGTTGAATGCTTCACATGTCAAAGATTTCACCAGATCCATCCCTGATATCATGAGTTCGATTTCTTTACTATCATTCTCATCCTTGTCCCATCGAAGGCACGAAGCTATATTAGCAACCTCGGGGTGGGGAAGTCTTCACACATACACACGCTCCTTTCACCAAGCTGCGTGTAGTTCTAGTGGCAGCAGTGGTAGACGGTGAGAGGCGAACGGACTCGAGCCCTGGACCATCTGAGCCTCCGGACCGAAGCGCGAGCCATAATTAAAAGAGCTATCCCTGCACCTAAGCTATTATCCTATCTTTAGCGATCATGAGTGATCGAATGCCATAAGTACTAGTTCAAACTGAATTCGTGCCATCACAATTTGATGCTCAGCTTTTGCACAGCAATTTTCCATCATTTCTACCCCTGTTGTGATGTTTGGATAATACGAGTAACGTGATATTGAATATTTTTCACGATGCCTCATTACTTCGCTAGTTACATCCTTTCAACACTCTCCCCTCACATCTGCTGGTTAGGCCGAAGGCACCTCATACATAGTCATTAGCCATATGCCCCAAACCATTCCAATATAATGCTCATGTATATGGTGTCGGGTTACGGCTTATGACTAACAGATTTTGATTTGCGCCATATGCCAGCTCTTGCTGAAACTAATGCACGGGCATTCCGAGATTGCGTCTTATAGTTTGTCCTATGACGGGCCTCCGGCTCTCATACTACCTGAAGAAGCTCCACAAAAATAGACCGGTTTACGTGATCTGTAATAAAAGAAAACATTGATCCAAGTATCCAAAGTTGTCAAGCTTTTAAAGTACATTACAGACTCAACTATCAATCGATCTTCAATACTTTGTGAGTTTAAAATTCATTTCAAGACATATCATTCCGAAAACTGTGATTGGAACCTGAAATAAGCTTTGATGGTGTATAAATACAACAAAAATTATTGAAAATTCAATAACAAAATTAAGGCAGATTCAAAAAATCCCCAACATATATTACGGAGAGATGAAAGATCTTGACATTATCATTAAAAATATAATTCTCAAATTTTCAATCATTTTTCAATCTCTACTAGATCCATCAGGAGTAAATCTTTACAGTTTTTAAAATTGATTTCTCGTGATCAGCAATGAAAAATAAAATATATTTTTCACATAAATTCTACATAAATTTATCAAAATTAATTTGTCGTCTAGCTTTACCAAGTGTCACACTTCTTGTTTCCCGGCCAAATCTGAGGGTATTAGTTGTGCAATTCAGACTCTTTTTATCACTGCGGACAGTGATTATCAAGCAGCATTTACCTGAATTGGTCAGGAATGGCTTCAAGAAATAGGTTAACTTCGAATCCCTGTATGGCACAGTTCGTGGATCTTGTTTTCTCAGAGCAACAAAAACGCGGTTGAATGCAGTCAAAGACCGATTGATATAACTAGCCTCAAGTGTTAATTTGGCATTTGATTGAGTCTCTGCTTTGACAATATCTTCAAAGCCTGCCAGGTCGCAAAGTGCCAAAAAGCTTCGGATACGTTCTCCATGGATTTTGCTTTCACCATCAAGACGTACCAATGCAATTAAATGCGACCGCGAAGATGAAGGGTTGAGAGCAGTTGCGGCAACTTTCCGTTTACGTCGGCAAATTTCAACCAACGCTTTTACATCTGCTTCAGAATTGATAGGAACATGTTTAAGAGAGTTGAACACTTCTTCAAGACCTTGATCAATATGAAGATTAACGTTCCGCTTCCCTTCAAAGAAGTCACAGTACGTGTCATTATAAATTTCGATCAATGACGCAGAAAGATCAAGTTCCCAGTCAGTTTGTCTGTTAATCTTCTCTTTCAGAACAGAATCTAATGATCGTTGAATGATTCCCTCTTGTCCGGGTTTGTCATTGCCAAGTAATGTGAAAGTTTTCCCGCTAGCCTCGCCCCCGTAAGTGATAAAACAGACGTTGTAGCCATCAGTGAAAGAACTGACCAATGGTTTCAAATCTTCGTAAATTTTCCTTTGAGTAACATTAGACGAGAATACTTTATCAAACTTAAATTCTTCCTTGGTAGCTAACTGAATCGTAATAGAATCATGTCCAACTTCTAAAAAGCTTCTTTCTGCTAAGTCTCTGCAACGACAACATACACGAACGTTGCCTAATTGTTCTTGCATCATATTAAATACATGCTTCCGCTTTTTCTCTTCTTCACGACATTTCCCTTTGAGACTTTCAATATCATGCCAAAGACGATGAATTTCCACACTTTTGTCAATGGCGATCTTCTGTTTCAATAAATGGCTTAATGTCACATTCAAGTTGTTTGAAAAAGTACCCATCTCAACACTAAACGCTCGAATCATTTGTTCAATCTCAATTTTGATTCTTTCTTGAGTTAATTTGATGTTTACTAGACACCGCATAGTATTGTAAATATTATTATTATCAAACGCAGCAATTGTTCCTTTGCTACTCCAAGCACAGTTGCGAACTGACACCGCTTTATTGACTCCACCAGGGTTAAGATTTGCACGTTCGATCATCACTTCCAATTCCGTGATACTTGATGAATGATTTCTTGCTGAATTAGGAGACATTTTCTGATAATTAGATTCAAATACAGCACTCATGTTAGCACCTTGTACTGCTCCATATATATCTTCGATTGTATTTGATTGTAAGCTGATATTTGTGGTCATCGATTTTTTCGATCCGATCCCTAATTCGGGCATAGTGGCTGACGATTGAGAATGTTTCAAATGTCTGGTCTCTGGAGGCATTTTTGTCGAGTTGCATCCTCCTGCATCTTCAATATATTGTTGTGGCCCTGAAAAATCAGTGATAGTATCTTTGTTTTTATCGGGTGTTAAGTTAGGTTGAGGGAACGCTGCTATTGCTTGTTTCTGTAGCGTTGGTGTAACAAAACCGTCAGAAATTTCAGAAGCCAACTGAGCAAAACACATTGGAATCTTCAACCAATTAGCTTCCATGTCACCGGATTGAAGCCCTGGTTGTGGCAAGACTTCGTCAATGATATCACGAATGCATTTGGTATTTTGAAAGTGTTTCACACAAAAAGACACGTTGTAATTAAAATGCCGCAATTCAGCTGCCACTTCTAACGGATCAGTCAAAAAAGTACATTTGTCCATGATTTTGCATATTTTTGCTTGAATTTTAGGCATCAGCAACTCCAAAGCAACTGGGATTTGAATTAATGAGCGAAAATGCTGAGCAGTACGTTGCGAATGATTTACATAAACATGATATGATCTGATTTGCCGAACACGTTTTCGGCTATAGACTTGTAATGCCGAGTTAACTGACCTACGTATTGAATCGTAGGGTTTCATACTCCTTTCAGGAAGCAGTTGTAAAGCATGCTTCATAATTGGTGCAAGTTTTCTTCGAAGAGAGTTTTGATGTTTAACTCCGATACTGGCTTGCAGTTTGATAGGCTCTGTTTCAAATTGCGCTGTCATCAGTTTCATGCCATTGCTATCAATTGCTTTCTCTTTTGATAACAAAGTGGCTTCAATATTGCTATTTTGAACTGATATGGTATTATCGGATTTGCAATTTTCTTTACTTTTTGTGATCAGATTATCGCACACGTAACAATATTCATAATACAAGCTTTTATATGCATGAAGCAGTCTACGACTTCTCCTGCGAGAATATTGATACTGGCGATACCTTCCTTGTAGACATGTTATGAACAGTGGCCAATCCTTCTTCAATAGGAAGTCAAGAGGTGCTTTCTTTATATATTGCGGCTGTGTCTGAGAAGTGAATTCTTTACTAGGAGTCGAACCCAAAAAATTTCGGCTGTCTATTTCAGGAGAATTCTTTTCCATCGGCGTCTTGGAAGTATTTTGACAGCGACTACTCGGTCTTGATGTCTGAACCATGGTAATAGAATGACATAGAATAATACTTCAAAATTCGAACAAAATACTGCAGCTATGATTCCCTCATTAATGAATTGCAATTTGCTAATGAACAAAATTTATGCTCAAAATGTGTGTTGAAGTTAGTACTTGCAAATATCCATGTACCCAGAAGAAGTTTGCAACAAAAGCTCATTGATCAAATCATGGATATCTAAAATTCTTAGCATGGACAGCTAGATGAAAGGACAGATGTAGCTATCCATGGCCAATCTCACCGGTGAAAAAGATAGCTATGCAACATGGAAATGTCATACGGTAAATACGGTATTTCATCTTCGGGATTTATACAAATCATCATTAACCCATTACCAACCCTTCCATTTTCGGAACACTTCGACTCAAAGCTTGTGGATCAACGTTGTAGTGGAACCTCTCTCAACCTCGCACGGTGTATAGGTTGAGACAAAAAAACAAAAACCAAAAAATGAAAAAAAAGAAAGCACTTCAAGACGTCATGCGCGCCAGGAGAGCTCTGGCAGCTGATCTTGCCAGCCTTAAGGCCTGAAAGTTAAGCGCCTCATTGCGAATCAATCAGTACTGCTCACTTCGGCATATTGAAAGTGATCTAGAAATCCGATTTAATGCTGCCACTGCTTCAGAGCCCCAAAACACCGTAAGTAGTAACCGCCGTGGACACACATCCAGGACTGGCACACTTTCAGTCATTTGCTTGATGTTTTCGTTTCTCTGCTGTTGTCAGACACATATCCGATGCTGCACTCGCTCCATGAATAAAATCAGAAGTGAGAGGATGTGCAACAGTGTTGTCAACAGCAGCTGCCTTCACTAGTGACCAGTCTGGGATGAGAATGTCCACTGGCCTGTCCAGATAATCAGTGGAACCTTGTTCCAATCTTGGATGCATTCTTCTTTGTTGGCAGAAGCAGTGTATGCAATTGCGAATGATGCTATGTCGCTTCACAACATCGGATCCTCGCTTGCAAATTGCACCATGTACCCCAAAAATCAGTCACAGGTTTGTGTGGACACAGTACAAGTAGAACGGCAATCACAGGCGAAGCTTCACCAACATGTTTCATTGGGTTCCAAGCGTTGACCCAGTCCAGGATTCGGTTTTGCCTTGATCCATGCAGATGCCTGGCTGTTAGAAATCGCCGAAAGACGAGCTTTATCAAGCAAGGATTGATTAATTTTTAACAAGTTCTTCTCCATGGAGTCTTGTATTTTCTCTGATAAAAACATGAGATTGGCAGCTGGACATAAATGAATCCTCTTCCAAATGATAACAAGAATTAGTTCTTTAATGATACTCTTCGATTGTTTCCTTGATATTAGCAGAAGGCGAATTAGTGGATGAGATTGATGACAAATAGGCTGCCGATGAATGCTTCTCAGCAGATCTGATTCCAAGTCCTCCTCGTTTGATACTCAATTCGGCCTGAAGATCAGCGGCATCTGTTAAACTGATTGATACTGAATCCTCCAAACATCGTATGACATCCGCATCACATTCGGCGAACTGTCTGATGACATTCCTTGGTGGATAACAGCGTGCTATGTGCAACTTTTAAAAATTACTCGGTCATTAGTGGGTTACAAAAAATAGTGAAGAGAACTACTGGTACTTGCAGACTTACTGTATTTGTCACGTATTTCATCTTTATCACTAACTGATTTATTTGTCAGTTCTTACGTGTCAGAGATCAACTTTTCTGATGCTTGTGAGAGAGCTTGTGCTAGCCTACTCGGCTGCTGTATGTCTCTGATGCAGGCTTCAGATCACTATTTTGTCAACAAAAATCGACATTTCTTGCAGGAGAAAGAGGAACGACAATAGATGTCGCCCAAACATTCATTGCCGCATTTCTTAGATGAAGAATAGATAGACCTACTTATAAAATTCATACATCATATATAATTTGGATTTCGTAAAAGGATGAAGTCGTGCGCAGTGACTTGAAAATCCATCGAGTAATCTCCACATGAGATCATCTTCCACATGAAGAAAAACCATGTTCTGTTAAATAGTTAGGCATGAATTCATCAGATCGGAACTCAAACGTCTGTCTTGTATCAAAGATGCAAAACTCTAAGACATTCAGTAACAAAAGTATATGATCAAGCATAGATTGAGAGTAATAGATTGGACTGTGGAAGTGATTGTCCGACGATTAGATCTTCATCATAGCTTAATCAATGTCAAAAGTCAAAGCTTCTCTTCGTCATCATTGTACATCGTGCATGTTACATTTCTATGTTGATCTTTCATTAAATGGTACAAATTCCCTGAGAGACTTTTCCCAATGGTTCTATAATAAAATTTGACAGAATTCCTGCTTAATACTAATTGTTCACGGTATTTTGTCTCTTGCATCATGAAACCTAAATATCAGATATCTGTGTTCTTTAAAAATACAGTGCTATGCATACAAAGAGAATATCTTTTTGATTTCTGATTGTCAAGAATGAGAAAGTTCACAAATTTTCAGCGCTATTCAGTTCAAGTGCACGAATTTCGCGAACTGCTTAGTTCATAAAGTAGTTCAATTGACACTTTGGTCAGTTACACGCGGGATATAAAGCGACCGCTTTATTTATTCATTTTTAGTATTTTTCGTCTTTTTTATTTCATCTATCATCCGTTATTTCCATCATGGTCATCTTTATTGCTGTTTGTATGCATGCTTGCTTGTTCATCTGGTAATTCCCATCAGTACTTTTTCGCTACTTTTGTTCTCAGTTATTTCCCGTCAACTGCAAAGCAGCCGGTGCAGCGATAGTGTGCTCGCTCTGCGTCTGGGAGACCTTGGTTCAAGCAGAAGAAATCCGACAGTATGATAATGCAGGGCTGTAGAGCCGATGCGTTATCTCATCGGCTCCGGCTCCACGACACTGATGTGAAAGGCTCCGGCTCGGCTCCGGCTCCACAGCCCTGTGATAATGAACGGACATGAACGTGGAGATGGACTGTTATGACAACGGTTTCTCGATGATGGCGCCTTCCAGTGGTTGTCACTGTACTTTACAAAGATGCAAGATTACTATCATTTCTCTTTGAATATAAAGTCCTTCCGATAGAATAACTTTTAATATATCGGCTTACGGCATGAATTTGCAACGATTTCATTTCATTTTATTTTACTCTGCGTCAATTAAGATAATACTATTAAATCATACATACAGGAACATCATCAAAGCTTCGGCATGAAAGAAATAATAAAGAGGACATATGAGGCTCTGAGAACGCTGAGGCCGTCCGAATGCTGTCCACAGCACAAAGGGGCCGAAATTCTTTCCTTGTTAATCCTCTCCCGTTAGCCACATCCATCAGAATACCTACATACCCACCGCACATATCTACAACTAACATCGCAAAAGATCTGCCATCAGTCCCAAAAGATCCCACTATGGCAGGCTTCATTCATTTGATTCTTCTTAAGTTCTAGAGACATTAAAGTAATGAATAGATGATGGTTGTGCGATTCTCTGGGATATAGAAAGGGAATATAGGAATATTTTCTGGGGAATTAATTGATGAATCCCGAAGGCTCTAACCCGAGCAGTTTATCAAATAATTTCACAAGCAATTTCCTAGAGAATCATATAACTATCATCTATCCGATATAAAGTATGCCAGGTTATTAGCATTGAAATAGGAGCATAGATGTCCACGATAGAAAAAAACGTAATTTTGTTGGAAGAAAAAACATGCAGACACCGATGAGAGAGAAAGAACACTGTGTTCTGTTATGGTGAAAAAAGTCATGACCTAAAAGCACCTAAAATTGGGATTTGCAAGAAACTTATGCCCATGAAACCTCAAAATACAAAAAACGTTCATTTAATTTAGATAAAAAAAGAGGTTTCAATGATGCCGAAGTCAATGACTTCTGAAAGACGGACATTATTGTATCTGTCACATTGTTTCACCCTTTCCCCTCGCAAGGCTATGAGTGCTTTGCGTAAAACGGAGAAACGCATTCTGCGCCTTATATACGACATCTCACTTTATTTATGCACATATAAAGATTATTACATAATTGTAGAATCCCATTCAGAATCCTTTCTATATTTGATAGAATTTTTCTCAGAGAAAATCTTGGTAAAGAGAGATTCTATCGCAGAAATCTATGGTTCTAATAATCTGGCATATTTTGGTAATGGATAATGGATGGATATGCGATTCTCTGGGATATAGAGAGGGAAATTATTTGATGAATCCCGAGGGATGAATCCTCGGCCTAGAAATAAGAGTGGTATTCTCTAAAACAGTTAGAGGATGATTTGCATGTGATAAGCAGCGATATCTTGTGACGACTATGCCGGCTAATCAAATGAAATCCTCCTCTAACTATTAATAATCTGGCATACTTTATTTCGGATAGAGGATAGCTATGCGATTCACTAGGACATAGCTCGTGAAATTATTAGACAAAATAAAAGCCTTCAGGATTCATCAAATACATGTACTTCCTCTCTCTGTATCTCAGAGAATCGCAGAGTCATCCTCTATCCACTACATACATCGGTGCCTGACCCACCAACGGAAGTTGTCATTAACAAACCGCTGTTGTCCATTCTCGCCCTACTTACTTAAACAAAGCGAAAAGTCAGACATCTACGGTTCAGATTTTGGTCGAAAGAAACCTACGACTTAAAATACGCACAGCCTATATTCATGCTTAACACTAAAAACAAAAGAATGAGAATGGGGTCGACAGAACTCGGTTAAGTGAACTAAAGGAGTTAGTCAAATGTGCTCCTGAACATGACCAAGGATTGAATTCATTTGAAATGCCCACAAATCAATCATTTTAACTTTTCTTTGTATTGTCTCAAGTGTCATCAGATTTGAAGTGTTGCATGTACAATTCTTTGTATAACTCGTACGAAAAGAAAACTGGCGCGGGTCAACCCAATCCGCGTCCAACTTTGATACTCACCGCATACTTTTAAAGTAGGGATGCTTCAATGAGTATTTGGCTGTCAGCCGTTTGTCTGGATCGTATTCACAAAACCGTTTGATGAGATCGATAGCTTCCGAGGATGCACTTGGCAATAGCCTTTCAATACCGGAACCTTTCTTCTTCGGAAAATTGAAAGGAATGGCGCGAGTTTTGCTGGAAAAGAGATAAAAGTATGAAGAGAAATCGGAGATGATAGTAAATGCTTATTATTACACGTCAGCAGGGCATTAACACTTCGATTTTCAAAGAATGGAAGGAGGATTTGGAAAGCAAATACCTGACAGTGAACACCCAGAAGACCAAGATGATGATCAGTGGCAGCAGAGAATTCCCCGTTCAAGCGAGAAGATTCCCTTGTGGTGTGTGCGGCAAAGGTGTTGGGGTCAACTTCATTCTTTGTCAGAGATGTGAGAAATGGTGCCACAAGCGTTGCAGTGGACTCAGGTCTCTCAGTGGCATCGTGAATTTTCAATGTCCTACTTGTGTCCATGGCAGCAGAAGTCAGTAGATGTTGAGACATGTTGGGTAGACGATGAGGAAATTCAAATCGTGAAAGAATTTCACTATCTTGGAGATGTGCTTTGCTGCGAGGGTGGCGCCGTTCGTGCTAGAATCGCGTCAGCCTGGCGCAAATGGAAGGACATCGCCAGAAACCTCCACATTCCACTCAGGTGCCGAGGTAACGTGTACAACTCTTGCATCAGTCCTGTACGTCTTCACGGTGCTGAATCCTGGACCCTCACTCAACAGCTGGTTCAACAACTCCGGTCATGTGAAAGAAGAATGCTTCGCTACATGAGTGGCATTTCACTGTCTGATCGGATCGACGGCGCTACCGTGGCAAGCAGGTGTGGCATCACACCGTTAGACGAAGTAATCAGAGAGCGAAGGCTTAGGTGGTTCGGTCATATCAAGCGTCGAAATATAGATGAACCAATCAGGCAGGTGCTCGACGTGATGGTCGAAGGCTTCCGTCCTCGTGGAAGACCGAGGAAGACATGGCTCCAAATCGTTAATGAGGACATGGTGGAGCTCTGCGGGTGATGCTCAGGGCGGTTCTCGATGGAGAAGTCTCACATCGTCCAACCCTCAACAGAAAGAAGACGTTAAAAGGAGAAAGTAAAAGTAAGTACGAGTATTTGTGTGCATTCTAGAGTACAACTTCAATAATCAATACGCAATTGCGTGCTTTTGATGAATTTGCACATCTAACATTGAAATTATGAATGGAATTAAATGGACTGCATAGTTAGCGTGCCTGTATAGTTCCAACTGATTCAGCTGTATAAATCCTAAATCTGCTATGAAGCTTCGTGAATTCATCTAATCAGCAGATCATGAGAATGAAGAATCATGAGTATTGCTCAATGTGAATAAATCATTGTCCTATCAATTCCACTACATTTCATTCATTCCGAAGATAAATTGAAAAGCTTCACTGTTTAATTAAGAGATTATTGCGCCGCAAAAATCTCAAGCGAGAGATATTTAGCTAAGAGATATTTAGCGAGAGATGTAGCTAAAAGCGACATCTAAGAAATTTTCTAACTTGGGTATAGCCATATCATACACATATTCATAGATATAAAGAAGAGAATTAGTGATTGACAGATGTACATGTTGTATAAGTACATGTATAAGTATATGTTGTATAAGTACATGTATAAGTATATGTTGTTCAAGTACATGCATAAGTATATGCTGTTTTAATACCTGTATTGTCACAAATTCTCAGCAACATCAACCTCAGCTAATCCCTCGCTATACGGTTCCGCTCATATTATGATCAAAACCAGTCAACAATACCTAAGCATTTCTCTGCAAAGTTTTGAAACTGTCTGTAAATGTTTACTTGTGCTGTCTTCATCTCTGTCGAAAAACCTGATTTCAGTGTCACTATATTTTATATGTTCATGCAACCAATGTAAATTTTATTGCATTTGTTGTAAATGATCTTGTGCGCTACTGCTTCTGTATATCAAAACTCTTCCTCCAGGAAAGGTGTTAATGACCTGGGGACGAAGGTTCGAGCCCTACCATCTGCGAATCTTCTGCATGGCAATAAAATCCATCGCTTACTTCATTCAAAATGTCTAATATAGAATTTTGCAGAAGTTTCCGTTGCAATATTTCTGAGGAATTACAAAAGCATTTCCATGCAAGATAAGTTGATGACATTTCTACATTAACAACGTCTTATGTAAATGCATAGCAAATCCATTAACTCTGTTACAACATTTTCACTCTAACACACACAATAGAACAGCAGAAACAATGCGAAAAAACTTCAGCCCAAACATCTGCAGAAATTCAAGCAAATCATCTTCTGAAGAAATGGTGATGTAGAGACGTTAATGTATTCTATTGCAAAATATTTTGCTATGAAGACTTAAATCTCAATGTACGTGCGCAAGATCACTTCTAACAAATGCGATGACATTTTTACAGACAGAACCATGCGATTCCTTTATACAAGAGCTGAACATCTCGCCCAAAAACTATCATCTGTGCACATGAAATCGAAAGGATATTATCGAGAATCACCGAGAACTTATGAAAATACATCAACAAGGACCACTTATCATGAAGAATGCACTCATTATTATTTAATGCTTTTTAACATGGTCATTCCAGGATCACGAGAATCATGCATACACGAACAACTTTTATGTCACAGTTTTACACGAATTAGACATTTTCTTGTATGGTATCAGATTGGAACCTTCTCAATTCTCTTTCTAGAAAAGGCTCTTTAGCGGTGCAGTCATCTCTTCAATAAACTCTTAGTTTCAAATACCATCAATTCTTGTTATCAAGGTTTTGCTACCATAATTGTGATCAATCTACGGCTGGTCAACTATAAATGCATATGCAGCATTTCCTCTCGAATGGTAACCACAGATGTGGACAGAAATTCGTAACAACAGAAGCGGCCTTGACAATACCGCATTTCATTTTAACCAAAAACTGCAATCGGCGTCCCATTGGATTAACATGTCTTTTTCTAAATAGATCTCGGCAGACGTGCAGATTCGTATTAGGCATAAGGTGTACATCATTCTGTGAAAGTCTTACTTTCGGTCTCGTTCCCTTCAGAAACTCGTTCTGGCTGCCGCACTAAATGTCGAACAATTAAGCATATTTTACCCGAGCTATTTTGAGCTCCGAAATAGATTTAAAAAACTTAATTTAAGTTAAAGTACATTGATGACAAACTTGCATTGATTTCATCCTATCTTAATTCTCGCCGGCATGTTGAATAATGACAGCAGCACCAATGGCCCTTGTGGCTATAAGCTCGCTAATGATAAACATGCGATGCACAGCAGCTTTCCGTCTCGATCGGTTTCCTCAACAAAAACCAACGAAAATTCTTGATTGACTAATTAGTACAATAATTAATGGTAATGTAAACCTAGGCCTACATAAATTATCATTACAAACGAGGATTTGATGAACATTCAGTTGAAATGAAGGACGGAGCTTTGCAACCATTTTTTTTGACGACAGTGAAGGGAGGAAGCATTGTCTCATCATTGAAGCAGCACTTCATCCATGGGAAGGATTGCATGGCAACACGAAAAGGTCGTCCGAAGTGAAGCGTGGACAAGAACACTTTTTATTCACGTTGTCATCGTCTACCATGCGGAAATTGGGTGTATTAGAAGAGGAAGAATGTCACCAAGCAATCACAGAGACGTCCCTGAGCTATTGAATATTGTGTTACAAACTCAGTTGAAAACTGGGTCAGACACATATCTACAAAATACTCTCTCAACACCAAAATGGCTCCTTGATTATGCATGCCGACATACCAGGAATGAATTCTACATACAGAATTAGCAGATTATGCCAACTTCTTCGGGTGGTCATTTAATACTACTTTTAACAAACTACTGACATTTTATATTTTCAAATTAATAATTAACACTGAAGAAGGCAATCAGCAATGCTGACATTTCGTCTAAGTTAATGAACCAGTTTAAAATTAATTGAAATGCTGTTTTTCACAAATCATTTCACATTGCAAAATCACAATGTAAAAATAAGTAATTATTGAGAAAAATTGTAGAATAATTCAACTGTCTTCTCAATAATTGGAATAGTTAATGAATGGTGCATTCGTGGATGTAATCAGTCAATGAAATATATCAAGCTCGTAATTATGAAGCATTTCTAAACCAACCATAGATGAATTTACAACAAAAACGAAATTTTGATAACTTTATAGTGATTATGCTTTGATGGTTTCGATAACCATTCCTTAATCACTGGATTAGCTGTTATTTTGAAAGACTTCATTGAACAATCAGAAATAACCTATGTTATTTCAGGAACATCGACATGCTAAGCAAGCGTGAGTCCACCGCCATGAGTGCTACTGCCTTGTGGCAAGAAACTATTAGAAGAACAATTATTACATGTTTCATTTACTTGATTCGTTTTAAGAGAACAAACTTGTTTTGATTCAAAGAAATCTTAGTTTGACTTCGTGAATTCATCTGAAGAATCAGATACGATACAAGCTAAAATATAAACGCATCATTGACTTAGATAGTGAATTGACAGCAATGGCTTTCAACTCTGTTCCTATCAACCTAGACAGAAGTGAAGCTCTGAATTAGATTAATGTATTCACAATAAGATTGAAATAAACATCAGTCTGCACAAAGCTATACCACACTCAAGAACTATTCACCAGACACCTCCTTAACCGTATTCAACACCGACAGATAAGTCACACAATTACATTGTCATTCTGGAACGAGAAACTTCTTCCCTAAGACAGACAGCTCCTTACTTAGAGATTAGAGATGTTTCTACTTGTTGCCAAATTCCAACACATTGACGTACGTACAAGATGTATGAGTTCTAATATTAGAAGCACTTCATGAAGTTTGATAATTATCCGTCTCAAGAGTTCATCTTACCATTCTTTGCTATGGCTGTGAACAACAGATCAGGTAATTAGAATGTCCAAAGTATTCATGCGATTAATTAGATCCATCCTCTGTCAACTTACTTCGCCGAACTGACAATTATCTCAGTGAGACAAGAAACCGTTACGAAAATCAGATGAACCGATAAGAAAATTATCAGCCTACTTGAAATTCGGTGAGCCTGAATTTAAACAGTTACGAAAAGAAACAGCTTCAAAAAGTCTTATTTGAGATGCACACGGCTGAGCCGATTCGTGAATTTATCTAAGTTACAGTACAAAATATAAAACATAATGAACACAGGCTTACAAGTGTACACGACACACTCGAAATATCCCGGCCTTCTCTGGGACTCATAAGTGGGTTGCATCAGTCGGATAGCATGCCAAGGAATTTACATACTTAAGAAGTTGGGAAGCCACATCACGAAGAAGCAGTTGATTGCCATATGCAATGCCGTCATACTCGCTGTAATTGAGTATTGTGCACCATTATTTGTAGGAATGAGCCATTCAAAAACGGAACAGCTAGAAAAGATGCGAAGGAGGTGCCACCGAATCGTTTGCGGGCCCAGTTGCCAATGCAGTAAGTTCATACCGGTTTGGACAAGGCGATACAACCAAGGTCTCAATGCATTGCATAAAATGAAGGACCTTCACATATTCTTTATAGTATATATCCACGTACGTATCGACATTCAACGCAGCTCATCATGCCTCCTGTTCGCACTAAGCGCCGACTCCTTCATTCCTTACATAATCAGTTTATCGAACCGTCTGTATTGATGAATATGAAGCTCCGTTACTTGCTCATTTTGTGTGACTTCTGTGCATCAACTGGATTTTCAATTATTGAAATATACGTTTCTTATCTTATCTTACACGACACACTCGAAATATACCTCAGTCTTGAAGATCTTTAAAGAGGACATTCCAATGATCTAGTCCGCAGTTGAGTGCATGTCATGATGGCTTGCACAACTCAGTTTTTCTATAAACTGGAGCAATTTTCTTGGGATACAATTGTATTTACTTTCTTCATTCTCTTCATCTGAGCATAAAAGTAATTTGTTAGTCAAGTACTGCGACATTCAAGAAGTTTTAAAGTTGGTTAATTCGTTAAAATCATGGTAAGACTGTTAGAGAAACAAATATCTGTACTGTACAACAAACAGTAGCCTTGTGGTAGTGTTCGCTCCACGTCCGGGAGACCTAGGTTCAAATCTTGATCAGGTCAAACTTAAGGCTTTTAGAAATAGGTGCAGACTGCATTATTTCTCAACACTCAGCACAAACGAATGAGAATCGGATAAATGGACGAGAGGCGGGTCTAATGTGCTTCCGAATATAAACGAGGGTAATTAGCGTTTTTGTTTATTCACACAAGCAATTTCAATTTTGTGTCATCTTCGTTCTAAATGTTCACAGTCAGAAAGCAGCATTATTTTGAGTAAAGAAAGCAACAACAAGCCACAGCTGCTGAGAAAGCTTGATTTCTTATTTCTCGATATTTCGACGATCATGTATCTCAAGAGATACAGTGTATAACCCGCAGGATTCTGTGGTTTAACCTCTTGAGGAGTTATTCTCAGAAGCTTTGGCTTATTTTTACTTTAAAATGAGATCTCCTCGAATTGATAGCCGCGGTGTGATCAATACTCACTTTTTGAATTTGAGCAAGACGTCGGAGTTGGGAGTGCCGATAACGTCATGAATCTTTGCAATCTGGTCCACTTCATTACTACCAGGGAACAGAGGTTTCAAACTGGAAAGAAATGATGGATTTATCGATCATGCGTTGATAACATGTTTGAATGGTCACTTGCAAAGAAATAATGGTCACTGGTTTAACCGAGCGATGTGTTCGCAAGTCTTCGAATGTCTTTACAACGGCATTATATTACAAAGACAAATCGTGTTTAAAATCATTTCTTCGGAATCAGAGTCATCCGAAGCCAAATGCTTATCTCAAGCCATGTCAAATGAAGCAATTATCAAATTTAGATGCTATGTTAGGCTAACTTACTTAGTCCAACGTCGACTTATGACGGAAATATTAAACTTGAAACCGTTCGCCTGATGAGGTACCAACGCTATATGAATCTTCGTCTATGTGAATCACGGTGTTGGATTGCCCTTCAGATATACTCCTACAGTCACTGGAATTCTTGGTCTAAGCGATTGATTTCAGCAGCCATTGATGTGAAGTTTGAGCATATAAGAAGAAGCCCCGTCAATGTTGTGTGTCGATGTTCTCTAGCAGCTTTTGTTCAAGGAAGTCTATTCTAACAAATCAAAGAAATCAAAACAAGGTACGTGTCAAGACAAATAAACTGGCAATTGATGAATTTGTCAAATTTCAACAGATGTAACCCTGGCACCACGGGACATATTGTTTCGGTCTACTGGACCTCATCTTCATTTTCGTTAAAGCAGTGCCTCTGTGGCTAATTTACTCTCTCAACAGGAGATGATCCGATGGCCTTGAGGTTAGAGCGTGTGCTTGCACGTCATCTAGCTCCAACGCTGGTTCAAACCAACCCACGACTAATGAGGCCCAATAGGCTGAAACATGTCTCGTGGTGGTTACATCTGTTGGGATTTGATAAAAAGCATGATACGTGTTCAATCAAATTCGACAGTTCTCCCAAAGTCGTATAATGATGACAGTCGCAATTGTCAAAATGAATACAAGCCGAGTTGTTATGCAATTATTTGTCAAAACATTATTTCGCAGATAAAACTGGATCAGCGGGCATGAAAATGAGAGAGAAGAAACATCTCTTAAGGGAAGAAGATAAAGGCAGAGACAGTCATCAGAATTCCGGCATCTCGAATTATAAAACTCAATTCTATCAATGACTGCAATGTCATTAACATGAGCTTCCGAGAAACGATAGGAAAAAGATCTTTGCGACCAAATACTTATAACAAAGATGAACTCAGTGATTACCAACATCAACGGTGACATTCTAAGAATTGCATTGTTTCATATTTTCTACCGCAAAATGACATGCCTTCTTTCTAATGTTTGTGTCCGTTGATGCGATTAGATCCTCGAAATATTGCACGAAATTGGCAACAATTTATTTCAATAAATTGTAATAAATGTTCGACTTAATGAACACGTTGATAGACTTGAGAAGTAGATATCTGTGGCGTCAGGTAGAAGAATGCAAGAAAATCATCATCTGCGCTAAATTCTGGACATAATAACCACAGTAGAGAAATGGATATCACGATGTGCAAAACTCAATGTATCTCATTTCTTTCCAATGTTGTTGTTGAGATCGACATCATAATCAACATAAATATTCCGATTATATTATAGTTGTCTCTTAAACAAGAATATCAAATATTCTGTCTGTGAACTAGACCGATTTCACAAACTTAACATGCAATTTTCAATAGCTTTCAAGACCGTCAACATCGCCGACGATGAGCAACTTCACAAGGTAAGCAGCTGATGACATTTGCGACGTCTTTAAGCAATCCTCCACTTCAGTTCCGGTGTGAACTTGGTGAAAACATCGGAAACCGGACAGACTTCAGTTTTCTCTTGTACTTACAGCATCCACTTGACGGACTGAGAGCAAATTGATGTTTGAGAAGGTTATATTTTATCAATTTATTGCTGAAATCTCAATGACACTTGAGTTATCGGCTTCGAAAGGTCATTTTATGACTGGTTTCATTATCAAGCTGGTTAATCAGAATCTCATTAAAGTAGAACACCTTGCATATAATTGATGAATAACTGATATGCTATCAGCGATATGCCAATAGCGAGATCACATATTATTATATTATTTGAGTTCATAGACATGTACAATCAAACTCGGCTTAAAAATATCAGATTATATGTTACACCACCAGGGTCTTGAAGAGATCTTCGATATTGATCGACTTGGTGGTATGGTTCATAAGATTCTTTGCTGAAGGTGGAACTGAACGATTCTATAAATACTTTTCTTCTAAATAGGTGAGATTTAATTAATTGAAATTCAAAATGCAAGAGAAAATATAATTTGCATGTTTTATTGCAAAGTGATCAAGTGTCGATGTTCTAGATTATTCTATTCATCCGAAGTGCTTTAACAGCCTCTACAATCGCTAAAATGAGCTCTAAAAATCGAGCGCTTCGTTAAGTCGGTAGATAGGTAAGTATGTCGTCAATTAAATGCAACCATCGCTAATTCGTTGTTTAACATGATTGCTGTGATGCGTTAGAAAGGGCCATCTATTAGAAAATGCTGTCTTTACCGACCACACGTAACTAATTCCTGCACTGTTGATAATCTATTTTACTGTTAAGTGTAACGATGAAACTGACAAATAGTGAACCATGGTGACAATTTTGAATTCAGCATGACGCCTTCGTGATTTAACAGACTATTGATGAAAAGGAAGTGATATGATTGAAATTGATGGTTTGGGATAGAAGGCTTGAACTAAAATCTCACAAATCCGAAATTCACATTACACAGAAAAATCATTACGTGGAAGAGAAGAAAAGAAAATAATTGAGAGACATACACGTACAACATTGGACTAGAGCTTTACCGACAGCAAAAACAATTGAAGTTGGGACTAAAAGGAAGAAAAAGTGACATAAAGAGTGAAAATACTAAAAAGAAGAAATTGTGATATAGCATTATAGCAAGTAATGATTCACGAAAGTCTCTGCAACTCTTGATTTGCTGCTCATTTTTTGGAGGAGTTTCTTTGATTAGTAATGCCTTTCGAAAACGTAGGCATAAATATGATTAACGTAGGCGCACACAGAATTGGGATGTTCGAAGTACATTTAACGCATGTGTAGTTCACTAATGACATTTGCAACAAAATGGAGCAATCAGCACCTTTCTTGGGTTTATAATGCCTTAAATACTTTAAATACCTTCAATGGCTGGTTTTGCAGATGAGGGCGCTATGAGCTTTTATGGGGTTTTAGTTGGTTCGTTGGTAAAAAACACGAATTTACGCTCTACGGAAGGGATATAGATTCAAGCAAGTGACTGTGGTCAACCGCAGCGGGAATAAAAATGTGGTGGAGTAAAGGCTGGCACAGGGGCTACAATTCGTCTCTGGTCGATTTACGGAACTCTCGCTGATGGCGCCAAAGCACAAAAGGCGAATCTCCATCGTAAAGGGTAGTTCTAGGCGATGCAAGCTCCAAATTTTGTTTGAACTACTACTTCTTTTCCGTAAATATGCTTGCAATTGGGTGATTCATGGGTGAACCTAAAATACAAAAAACTGCTACTTAGTAACATAAAAATTTGAAATGAGAAGTTCGTCATGAAAACTTGTGACTCATTCGACTCAATACGTTACAATGCATACATGCATGCAGAAATTATTCAATCTTAACATATCAAAATTAGCACATTGTATGACGCTTTTATTTAAGATTGAATTGAAAATATCACATGGTACACATCAAGTCATACGGCACCTATGTGAAATGTATAGCCTATATGTACGCTGCTCTGCATGCAGAAGACACAATTTGCTCTTTCTACGAGTAATGACACTGTGAAAATGTGACATACCATAATGAAATAGTTAATTGTGTCAAGAAATGAACAAGTAGGAAGGCACAATTTCAAAGTAGGTTATGATTCCTGATTCCTCCATCATACAGAAAATTCCAGTAAAATTGCTGATACCCCACCCCAACCGCCTTTCATATTATTGCACTTTTTGACGAACTACGAAGCCCAATGAAATGTTTGATCAATTTACGGAAAATTGTAGCCCCTGGGCTGGCCTATGCGACAGTGGGAGATATGTACAGTAGTGATGACGTAAGAAAAGGCAGAAACACTCTTGCATGGTCTGACAAGAAGCTATGTTGGAAGTTCCCGCAAACCTCGATTATCAAAGCGCTGTCCGCAATGGTAGAATATAAAGGTGACGCACTCATCGCTAACAACAGTTCAGGCATTAAACTACTCACTTGGTAGCAGAGATATGAAGCTTGACTGTTTGGTCAAAGTTCTGTGAGACAAGAGAAGGCCAGGGTGGTGGAAGAGCATGATGGATCCAGTTTTCGGAGGAAATAATGGCTGCAGAAAATTCAAGAAGTTATACATGTTCGTGTTTTAGAAGGAGAGAATGATGTTGATTAATGGGATTGTTCGTTCATCACTTAAAAGCATTCTTGTTCACGTGTTTCCTACTGACAAATTGTGCAAGCAAAAGTGCAGGTTTCTCATGACAGCTTTCCAATTATTTTTTGGTATTTCAATTATTTTTGCGATAAACTTGTCATATTGAGAATCTACAGGAAGTGAATCTTGCAGTATTTCACATTGTTTTTGACAATTTTCAAGTAAGCAGAAAAAATTGTGAGAATCAGTGTCAACTTAGTACCTTTCTGAAATTATGGATCTATTGTTCAACAAATGACCTTTTTCGCTACCTTTCAATGCCCTTTGCTAACCTATTCGGCCTTTTTAATACTTTGAGGCACCTGAGTACCAGCCCTAGTTATTATGATGGATGATTATCGTCCACCTTTCATCATAGGTTGCACATCCTTGTTGCGCTGTGGATTGGGTCCTACAAACTACATAACTAGTGCATGGCAATTTGATCTAACTTCCATTTCTTCATTCGTCCTGCATTGTTCATGAATTGGTCATCTACATAGTGGTAAAGTTAACAAGACATGCCTGAATTTACATTCAAATTCGAGGAGGAAAATTATCGGAGTGGTGATAGTGTGTACAATCTTGTTGCTACCGAAATTGACTTCACTTTTAGATACTTGGCCGTACCTTCTACTCCATTATCTTACATTTTTGCGAAAAACGCCTCAAAATAGGTATTTATGTTTAATTGTACGACGCCTCATGCATTTTTTACATTATTTACAGTTAACTTTTGTATGCGCTCTTTGACGTTTGTAAAGTCTGATTTGGTTCATTTGTACGTGACCAAGATTTCCGAAAAAGTCCGTACAATTAAACATTTTACACGTATTTTGAAGCTTTAACATTTTTATAAAATAGATGAATTAATCAAATACTACCGAAACGACATCGATGATTTCTCCAATGACGCATCAATTTGATTAAAAATTCTCCGCTGACGGTTACCATTGAAGACATTAAGTATTCTCTGAAGTTTGTAATTACTTCCACCGTTGTCTAGCAATCATTTATTTCTCGCTTTGTAAATCTATCTGCTGAAATGATTCAATCCCGACATAATGGGATTATGCAAGCGACGCGTCCGCCATCAGACAGACGGAAAGGATCAATGCGTACAGATCTAGTCACTGCAAGCTTCAGTAAACAGATCCTTCTCAATACAACCCAAAGTGTTGTTTGAAGAATCATTAGTAACTTGCTATTTACTTTCTCTCTACAGCAACGCTTTGAGTACTTACTTCATGATCTCATACATTACACAGCCTGCACTCCAACAGTCCATTTGAAATGAATAACAGCCATCAGTCAGGAGACATTCGGGTGCACGATACCTGCAATATCAAAAGTATTAATCGGTAATGTAAAAGGCACTATTAAATGAATTCTATAAAAATGAGATGCAATGATGCAATACAGCTACAGCACCAAAAAGTCCTTCTTGCTCTTTTTTCAGTTCTAGCAGATTGAATCTTGAAGCTAGCTTAATTCTATCTTAATTTCAAGCAATAAATTATGATGATGAAGATGAAAATATATTTGTCATGTATATATATATAACATGTACTTACATGAGGACAAATAACAAGCCCAAAATGGGCAGAACAAAAATTCAAGTTGAAAAATGAGAATCACACAAATAAGGATCGTCACCAAATGTCACACCGATTGAAAGAAGCAGTGATGGATGCTTTGAATTCAGAAATACTGTCTACACTTCTTTCTGAAGAAGTTAAATGATGATGAGAAATATCGACTGTGAAGAAGTTGAAGCGGAATGAATGCCTATACATAGGTACAGGTAATTTTTGAAAAGATGTCCTTGAACCCGACCCGATTACGATGAAAACTCACTCATATCCAACCTCACCAAAATATGTTCCAAAATAAATGCTTCGAATCAGATGCATTGTTTAGTGGAGAGGTAGACGCAAAGGCTTTTAATACTTCTATGAAATCGGCTTGCTGCCGGCAAATGTAAGTAGTATGATGAAAAATAATAATATTGATCTTGCCAATGCATGTCATTAAATGTATTCGTTTTCAAAAATTGGAAGTTGTTTGAGGCTTCTATTCATGTAACAGATTGGCCAATCGAAGAAAATGAAGCAAATTATCATTTTAGACATTTAGAAAGCAATTGTTTCCAAAACACTCCTGAGCAGACGTGTGTCAATGCAAGTCATTTAAATCAGACTGCGTCAACGCGCCTTGTTCATTCCTTAATACCGTCAAACACAGACGCTCTCTTTTCAATTACTGACTTACAGAACATGTAACAAACAGGCGGCACAATTCGAAGTCACAATCAGTCAATTGATTGAAGACCACTGAGACTGCGAAATTAGTTAGAATCAACTGGATAATAAATGTATCTAAACTAACATCAGAATGACAGAATTTCATAAATTGAATTGAGTCAACCGATCATTGTAACTGCTTAAACTGTTATTAAGTTACTTTTCAAAGTGGAATGATGGAGCAAAGAGAAATTTTAGAGTAAAAATGAGCAGCTTCTACTAAGTGGAGATGATTCTGTTGGCCGCTCGAATACTCAAAGAAACATACTTAAACTTCACACAGCAATTCATCGTTATCACATCATCTGGCGTCTCCGTGGTACAGTGGATAAGTGCTTGGCCTAGCGATCTTCGGTCCAGAGGTCGAGCTCCGAAAGTGTCATTGGAAGTCGTCAGGACGGGCATCCGGGCTAAAAGATCACAACGCTCCAGATAAGAGTCTGACTATGTCAGTACCGTCCAAGCCCCTAGCGTGGGGAGCAGTGAAGTCAGACCATCTCATATCATCATCACCGTTCAATTATCAAAAGTACAGAATGAATGAGCAGGCTGCCGGCCTACTAGAATCTCTAAAAATTGTATCGGTGTCTTCATTTTGACATATTGAAAGAAAAATATTTGAATTTGTGGTACACGATGATAATTAGCTATTTTCATTTTGAGTGGGAGTGAAAAGATATCTCTCCTATATAAACCGTCGGGAGGAAAAATCAACGTTTCAGTCCCACGGGATCAGGAGGCTAGTTTTTCCTCCCGCAGCCATGCTGTACAGCCCGATCGTAACAAGGGATGGACAGATAGCTAAGGGAAGAACGTCGGCGTGTAGCACCAGACAATTTAGGCTGATCATTTGAAAGGTAATACATGCATTGTCACTGAACCTTAAAATCTATGACATCAACAGTCCAAGATTTTGATGTAAAAGACTCAAATCTATGATAATTTTCTACACAGCCCATGTAGTTCAAAACATTAAAGTATGTCAAGCTTGAGATATCTACGGGTCCAAATTCTGAAGCATAGGAATCACCTCAATGACATTTTGACTGGGAACGCGAGGATGGACGGTGAAATGCTCCTACCTCAATGGTATTACATAGCAAATTGGACGGCCCTATTTATGCAAATGAAGGCCGTCTGATTTGGAATTGGAGATAGTAAACGGCTTTTTCAGAAAAATGACAGGTGAAATATCGGCTGACAACCTACTTACTCAGTAACAACGTAGCTTTTCATGTTGTGCCTCATAGATGTCTATTGTTCATTATGAAATTAATGGCTATGCCGCGAAATCTATGAATGAGCTAATCCAAGGACTGTATCGATATCTTGGTACTCTCTGGCTAATCATAACTTGTTTATAGACTTTTATGATTTTTCTACACAGGAAAAGTTAGCTTTGTGATCCCGTGGGGCTCCGACAGTTTACATAGGAGAGATATCTTCTCACTCTCACACAAAATGGAAATACATTTGTTCCAAACCTTAACTCAAATAGACGCGTAGATTAATTTCACACAGCAAATTATCAGTATCATATTATCATGACCGATCATTGATCAAAAAGTACAGTATGAATGAGCAGATTGACCTACAACGAGTTAAATCTCAGTGCCGGCGTTAATACCTCTTCATCCGGTGCAGTAAAGAAGATCAACGGCTTTAAATGCTTAGGAAATTCTTTAATCGTCGCTTGTAGACTACCACGAAGGTTGCGATCATGATGCTAAATGGCAAACGTCAGAAACATTTTGATGACAATTGGACAGTACTTGCGTGAAATTTGTTTTCGAAGATTAAAGCTATTCTAAACATTATTCCTCACTGCGATGACAAACACTTAGCACCTCTGCTGTTTGTTTTTCTGCTTCCAACAATTGCATCAAGCGTCGTAAAACAGCAATACTTGACGATTTGATCTTTTCTATCCATTTGTTTATACTTCAAATATTTATGATGACTTCCTATGATATCAGCGGGTAGGACAGGTCAAACAACTGAAAGTATTGGTTATGACAAAAGTGTATTATTCCATCAAGTAAATATGCCTGTGAAATTTTCGTCTCAATCACATAAAACTTATCAATAAATGGATAGGCAGTACTATATCCTGGCGGCCAGGAGGTGGAGTAGGACTTTGGAACTCAGGCAGAATGTATTTCTAATGAGATTTATTGATATAATTGATCAACACGGTCCAGGATCTTCCTTCAATACCCTATTTTTTACTTCATATTTTAGACTAACTTAGCCTGAACATAAAGATTCACCAATGCGAACAATCATGTCTGAGCAATAATCTTACCGCAAATCTAATTCGTGTTGTGCCTTTTTGCACATTCAATCTTAAAATCTCGTTATATTACGTCGAACATATCAAAACTATTGAATACAGACTGTGTCACATAATGAGCTAGTATGAGGTGATATTTGATCTAATATTATAAAACCCTTTGTCTTGAGATATGCAGCGTACCTTAAAACTGTCTCTCAAGTAGAGACCGTGTCGGGGTATTTCTATTTTTAAAGAGGATACAGTTGTAAGCAAAGGGAGCGGTTCTTTTTTTTTATTCAAATCAGCAAGCATGGTGAAGAAACTCACGCATGACAAGGATCTTCAGAAAACTGATGAATACTATTGTCCATCGACATCAAGTAAGATTGCACACTAAATCATTTGTTAAATTTTCTTCTTATACATAATTGTGTCCATTATCTTTCCTCTTTGTAAGTCTGTGCAGAGCTATGTCATATACCGCTTGTTGTATTGGCAAATAAAGAATTATTATTATTCTCCATCTTCATCAACAAGACATGCCTTCAAAACCGCTTAATTTGAGACCTACTGAAGACCTACTTTTGATCACGCTCTACCTCTTTTTACGACTTCAGTACTGCCCTGTTTAGTGCCTCCATCTCAACAGTAATCACAGTAGATTGAGGTTTCCACACAGATGCACCCTCTAAACAGCGGTCTAGACCGTGACACCGTGACATATTCATATAGAACTTACCACCGGGTTGAAATATACTCCGTGTAAGGCTGCCTCGAATTGATGCTTCGACAGGAACCGAAGTCGGCAAGCTTCAACGTATCACCCTGCAAACGGAAGATAAAATGCTGTCGCATGTTTTCATCCATCACACAACCACATAGGTCAGAAATCTTTTTAAGATTGATTCTTGAAGATGTATGCTAACAATTACAGCGCTATCGATTCATACAGCTGAGGAGACTCGTAGCGACAATTATGTTCAGACTGATGGTGTTGGAAGGTTTAAGGTGATTTAACTTTATTGCAATACTGATGTATAACATTATCTGAGATTTAACAACTCCTATTCGATCTCATTTGTAAATGACCGAAGAATGTTTGATACATAAGTAACAATATCTGAAAGTGTGACTGCATGCGCAGATAAAATCAATACTGTGAAATTATGTAAATGAAAGTTGAAGAGGAATTATAAATAAGTTTACCTTATGTTGGAATCAAGGAAATCTGCATATCAGGTGATCTTAATTCCAAAAACATTGAAAAAATAATTCATTATTCTTTATACAGAAATATTCATGAACTGGAATAAGTGTTTATTGATTATTTTAATTATTATTAATTATTGATGTTGATGTTGGCTATAAATATCAGGATGGATTTGTCATTTTTATGCTATGATATAATAAATATAATACAATCAATTAATGGTTCTTAAATGTAATTATGTATAAATTGTATTCATACATCGTACAATGAGAAGAACGTTGGTGGTGTCACAGAGATTTCAGATCTCTGGATCACAAATTGACTAAGAAAATCGAAATTAAAATACACGACATGTGTGCTTATTATATTACTGGGATGCAATTCATTCAGATATTTGCAGACATAATAGTCCATTCTGTGGATATCAAAGAAATCGCAAATAATGTATCAAATCTCACCTTGATAAGAATATTCTCGGGTTTAACATCTCGATGGAATACACCACGACTGAAATCAAATGAAAGACATTATAGAAAATGTTATTAAACATGAAATTTTTTGTTAAATGAAAATCTTTATTAAACACAAAATTGGTATTAATAAGAAAAATATAGTACTTTTGTAAATATTTACAAAAGTACAATATTTTTCATATTATTACCAATTCAATGTTGACGGAGTTCCATGCATCAAAAACATGACTTATACATTATTTAATACATTTATGATCATGTACATCAATGATGAGGTTAAATTGTTAAGATTAGTTGGGTGCAAGTGATGAAGGCCTGTCTATTTAGTTGATTTTACCAGGTAAACTGAGTGGAAAGTTGGCGACTTCACAAGAAAAGCAGCCTTGAGCTATTGACTGCGATATCGCGATCATCTCTGTAAACAGTATGAAAGCAGAAAATTCACTATCGCCGTCGGCGACACCGTCAATGTTTTTCTAATTGCTGCATACTGCTGTGCTGTACCATCATTGAATACAAATAAATCAATAACTTACCAAACTTACAAACTTACCAACACCTACCGAAAGGCATGATATCAGAAACAATCAATGTAAACGCTTGTGGGCCACAGCGTCTTGATAGAGACAGCAGTATTTAATGGAGCTGTGATGGGTGGTGCACCAGTGCAACGAAATGTGTGAAATTCGACAACAAATATTGTGAAAGATGTTTTAAGCGCACAGTATAATCAATCCAAAGAGACCATTATTCAATTCCATTTATCAATTCAAACTTTTAATTTGTACATCATGAAAAAGAAAGTTTTTGAAAATCACGGCTAGATAATAAAATAACCGAAGATCTTGATGTTGAGAAAAAAAGTGAAGGAAATGACGAAAATTCTATCATTGAAACTCTTGATAAATCATTTTAGATCAGGAAACCCCAATGCCCACGACCGGAACCTGAATGAGAAATTCGCAATCTGGTGATGAATACTGAAAACCCTGCTGCTTCACAAGTTATAGGCCATCTTAGCCTTCCAGTGGACAGATATCCGTTCGAATGATTTTTTCGGTATCCGGCAATATTGCAGCGTCACAAAGAGACTGTTTGAAGCCGAGCAAAGTCGAGATATTGACATTTTTGATTAGCAACTTGAAGATTGCGGTGACATTGTTTCGAATCTTTCTACACATCCTGATGTTTCAGGAATTTTCAAAAAAGAATCACAATATATTTGCATACGCTTATAATGACAATAGTAAATGATAAAAAACTAAAAAGATTATCAAGTCAACATACACGTTTCATCATCCACTTACAGTAACTTAGTCATTGTAGTTTTCAACCATTTTTTCGTTGCATATCTGTATAATTTCTGCTTTTCAAAGGATTCCGTTGGAGCTATAATGGAGACGTACGGGATAAGCATGATGAGAGCCACTTGCAAGTTAAGGAAAAAAATAATCAAAGGAGTTGTATTCTATGCAAGTCCTTCACATTCCTTAGCACTGACAGAATTCTCCTAGTATTTTATAAAATAAAAAGTGAATTCTAGAAAATGTGAACATCTACTACAAAAGGTAGAAAATGCCGATAATGTACCGCTTTCGACTTCTTGTTCGAAAGGAAGAAAAAAATATTGACCATACGATTTTCATGAAAGAATAATGAATGATAAGGTGTACAGTGAAAGATTTTTGAATGATTATCCAAGAGAGCGTTACGGAAATGGCTGTCGGTTCAACAATGTCTCACAAATTGATGGCCAATACTAATTTGCATCCAATATTTGATTTCATTATTCATCAAAATCACTGTGTCGTATCCAAGACACGTTTAAACAACATGCAATTGAAGAAACGGGCATGAAAATAATAATTCTTTTATTATTGATTAGTGAACCGAAAATGACAGTTTACTGAAGTCAAATCTAATCTACCGGATGAAACTAGAAGAATACCTCCTCATAACAATAAAGAGAAGTAAAGAGATGCAAGTGGATTGATACAATGGAAGTGCTACATAAAGCAACAAATTCGATAATATCCTAAGTTGTGTTCTCTCCCTACTTTTATATTTTTGATGTTTCGAGTTCATGTGCATATTTACGGAAATTGGAGAACTGAAAAGGTTTACATGCGGACAGAAGTTATGCAATCTGGCCAAGATAAGTAAAAATCAGATTTTGTAATCAGAATAAGGCAATCAGACTGTAATTGTAGCAGTATGGCTGAAGTAAACTGATTGCTAAGTCTATGTAATTCTTTATGAGGGCATTCTCTTTGGAGAGAAACACTGCCGTATCAGGAATTTTGAAATGATCCACATTGTAGGAACATTGACAATTTTGATTTACATATCGGTTAAATAGAACAATTAAATATTGAATTGCATCCGCAGTTGAAAAATGGGAGAAGCCCTGAATAGCTGCCATTTCATCCAATATCAGGAATCATCAGGAGGCCTAGTTCTCTCAACATCGACACAACTCCCGATTTCCGCTTGCAGCCATGCCCGGACAAATTTGAGATACGGAATTAGCATATTAGTGAAATTTAGGCTGTAAATCTTCTGTACACATCGGTTAAATAATGCCGAGATGTCTGGAGAGGATGGTGAGACACGCTTAGATACGGAAACACCTTAAACATCCTTGATGCTGAGAGGTTGACTCTATCACCGAAATCGCGGCCTCAATCGCCTTGATTATGCTCTTTATCAGCACCACTTTTGAACTCTTTTCGCAAATTTTCAATTAATGTAATACTGAGCGACAAATATTCAATGCATCGTGGTGTTGGAATATTTCAGGATGTCCTCAATATGGCTTCTTTGAGACCATTTGGATTACACGGGATGTGAAACGCACACGAACGACTCATCTGAACAAAATCTATCAATTGATGAATTCTTATAAAGGAAATACTACCGCTTAAGATGAACGGAGTATTTACATGTGTTTATATGACCGTAATTACATCGCAGTACTAGAAGCAGCTGATATCTCTTGAAATCGTGTAAGGACGGCATGAAATCTTTGTTCCGAGATAGAATCCTATCTTGAAATGATGAATAAGCTCATACAAATTAAAGTTCGAAACGAATTAAATATAAGGTTTGTATTCTTGTTGCTTGGCCTTCATAGGTTGGCTTAACTTACTTAATCTATCACTCTCGATCGATATCATCAATCAATTGATGGTCTTATGATCTCACATGATGAAAACAAAAATGTCAAAGTAAAAAAAAAATGATGTAATTGGTGGTTGAGATGGATTTTTGTTTTTTTCGCTATGGTATGGAATAAGTTGCTTACTTAACCGCTCTCGCTCAACAACAATTGACTTTTAAAAAAAAAAATTGAAACAATCTTCTTTTTGTAATGTGCTTAATGTATAGCCGCTTGAGACTTTTTGTAAAGCGGGATAAAAATAAAGGAATTATTATTATTATTATCTTCTTCTGTAGATCTGGGTCCTAGGTATGACCTTAAACTGCATTCACTTTGTGAGTCTTATGTTTGATCTTTTGAGCAACTGAGTGGATTCAATTCCTGAGTTGATAAATATGTCGTCAATTGTATCAGAATGTTATCAACCGTGATGATGGGATGCAGGATCATCTGGAAAAACATCATCGACGGTTTTGAATGCAAAAAGCAAAATTTTTGAGTAGCCTACATAACACTTGACCTTTCCCAAACTTCCAAACAGAATGTCTGCCCAAGCCTTATTCGCAACAATTTCATGATGAATGTCTTGACAGAAGCCTGGCTATCTACAGAAAAAACAGCTTAGAGAGTGACAAGTTTACGTAAGGTTAATATGACGTCTCATTGCATTTACATACGTCACAGATACGATTCTGGAAATGATTTTTAACTTCAGATCAGAGGATCAAAATATTTTAAGCTTGCAATTAACCGCAGTTGACCGGTTAATTTTTATCAGCGTTCACTGCTGGAAATAAGAAAGAACATACGTAGAGAACTACCTTAGAGTATATGGAAGCAATGCGTTGAGGATATGGAAAATCAAAATCGAAAGAGGAAACAGTGAACCAGATACCTTCTCCAGAAGTACACACATAGCTAGTTCAATCACTTGCTGTCATGTAAGTTTTGAACGTTCTTAAGATGCTATTTGTTTGCAATCCACAGCTTTGCAATAATCTTCCTAAGACCGCATTCCCTGACAAGTACATCATGATACTTTCAAGAGGCGTGCGAACACGCTTTTGATGAGGACAACTCAACAAGCTTAGAATAGGTTATTTTCCGTTTCCTTATTCAAAATAAACTAAGTCAATACTTCATTTTCATTGAGAAATCTTCCATAATGTCTGATTGCTGTGCAAGGAGTGAAAAATCTGTTTCCTTCTGTCCTGAGTTAGCACCCACTGAGATTGGACGAAAGGCCTAGTGGCAAATATATTATTAAATGTTATGGGTCTTTTTATGTATAAACTATCAAGAGGTGATTCACTTACTGATGTTTCTTTTCAACGAATTTGGCTACAGACATGCATTACACGTCGCATTATATTGCAATGTGGCATAGAGCCCGGTCGTCCACGTATCCACTTGATTTTGTAGCGAATGAGAAAAAACGTCTTCGGATACCTTGCTATCAATTTATTGTGCGATGTTGCGTTCACCATGCACAACATAGCAGTGAAAGATCCGTGCAGTCGCACATAATGTTGTGCATGATTAAGCTCGGTGAGCGAAACGTCGCACAATAAGTTAATCAGCATGCTATACAAAGACTTTTTCTCATTCGTTATAAGCCGCAGTGAACTAGGCCTGCTGATGATTCCTGATATTGGATGAAAAGACAGCTATTCAGGAATGATGATGATGATGATGCTTTTATTTTCATATCAAGGAAGTATAAGATAGCATGTTCCCATTTTTCAAATGAGGATTCTACTCAATATTTAACTATTCTATTTACAGTCGCATTATAGTTTATTGTTCATTTGTACACTGAGTGGACCTATTACATTCTCCATTGGGTGTGAATATTGATCAATTTAATTACAGTTCATTGAAATTCGTGCATCATCATTATGGCGACAATCAATTATTGAAGCAAGGTAATGAATAATCACACGTACTTCGATAACAACATAAAGTTGAGCTTTTAAAGTTGTCATAAAAGTATTGTAAGATACTAAATAAACTAAAGAACTTAACTAATAAACTTGTAGATAATAAATACTAAAGAGATGATAAATCGGTTAAGCATCAAAAAGCAGTGACCTGTGACCCTGAAAATTATCATTTGTGGATGAGAATGTTTGGCACTATCTCAAATAAATCACTGAAGAATCGATGTTTTTCCTACGATGGTCAGTGGTAACGGTATAACAAGTCAAGCATTCAATTAAGCAACTTCGCCATTACATATCAATCTATTGCAATCATTCGATGACACCAAACAATTGATTGCAATGCAATTAATTTCGATTACCCTTGTAGTTACATGAAGACGAATTTCATCGTCAAAGGTGTTGGAAAATGATACCGATAAAGATGGAGTCACTATATCCACTAATTCAAAGCAAGAGTTTTGTTTTTATCGAGACAAAGCAACGATATCCGACCCGCCGATATACTTGAGAATTCTGCTATATTTCCTCACAAGTACAGATCATATAGTTCTTACGGAAAGTTTCGGGGTAAAAGGCGCACGCCTGTAATGATAGCCATGCATCTAATGTCCGCTCCGCAAAGACCTACCATCACTTTATAACAGAAATAAACTTTAGACATAACGGGATGCCTTTGCATTCAAAGACAATGGAAGCCCGCTATTTACGCGACAATTTTCATTGTCATGTCATCTGAAATGCACAGCTATATTCGCAGTAGTGTCTTTTGTCTGATTCTAAAGCTAATAAACTTCTGAAACAAGCTGTGTTTATACCTAAATTCTGCTAAAGTTTCATACATGAATCAACAAACGGTGGACAGAAGTCTTAGAGCGCTTTCGTAGATAAACACTCTTTCAGCGTCGTTACAATGAGATTATCTTGCAGTGCATGGCAAGTCTCTAAGCACCATTGCAGAGGATTATAGACAAATCTCTTGTAAATAGTCAAAAATGCAAAGGAAAACAGACGAACTATCAGCCGATCGATCATCTGACGATGATGTCCTTACCTCAACTAAAACATCTGAATATGAAATGTCTCAAGACAAACTCAGACATTTCTACAGAATGTTAAATTCGATTAAAAATGGGAAATGCGGTCAATTAATTCCATCTGTCACTATCAAATGAAATCTATCATTGAAAATAATCCGATGGCCGTAGCCCAGACAACATTGTGCAACGCCTTTCTGGCACCGATTTAATTGACATACAAATCTGGTAACTCATCTAAGCAAACATTAAAGCCTCGACTTCTAAAGAACGTTTACGTATTACGTTGCTATTGCTGCAACTTTCCAAGACAATGAGCTCCTTTCGTACTGCGTCTAAGTTCTTTACAACATTGATTTCAATAGATTTCAAAGCAGTACCTCTCAACCGAAGTCCATGTAGGTCCAAGAAGAGACGTCCCCGGACAAGGATGGATACGGAACAATATTTTGAGCGGAGTACCTCTAGTGCGACCATCAATGAAGATTATGAGGTTCTTGATGCCCTCAACATGGCCTTCAGTAGAGCAGATACATTGACACTGCATCCAAATGCATGTAAGCATCCCAACTTGAAACCCCTGCTGGACCGGTACGAATCTTCAATGGACTGATGGCATCAATTATGGAGTTAATCATTACTTGTAAACCCCAACGCATCCTCTACACATCATGGGCCCGAAATAGTCAAATAGTTTGCCTCGACCTTTTTATCGGTCATCCAGGAGTAATCTTCTCCCACAGACAATACTTTTAGATAATGCGGTTGTCGAATGAAATTGAATGCAATGTCTCTTCTTTTCAAGAATACTCGATGAATTTCCATCTCTGCATTAAGTCATGATCTGCCGCCTTCCCATTTTTTTACTCAAAGCATGCTCACTGTACTTACTAGCTTATGAAATATGGTCACATTAGAGAAGTGATCGGATTAGTGCAACAAATGTAAATGCAAGGTGATAATTCGTCTGTGTAGACGAAACGCGTCGGGTAATTTATTTTAAAATACAAAGAAGTCGTAAAACTGGGAGAGAATTTTTTCTTTACATTCATTATGACGGACCTCCCGTACAGACAACTCTACCAGTGATAATTCGGGATTATGAGGAAACCGCATTTCAGTGGTCGCAGAGAGGAGTTGCATCTCATCTGCATTGAAAGTCACATATATCTAACGAAAAATACGAAACAAATTTTTTAGTCAAACAATTGCACATCACAGACAGTTGACCACTGACACTGAACTTGGCATTAAACAGCACACTGATCCCTTCAGATCTTGAAAATTACAATATATCTTTTTGCAATATCAGCTGAGTCATTCTGAACCACTTGAAAATGAATTAAGAATCCCTCAAAGTGCCCAGATACACTAAACGTTTTGTATACTGTATTTCCTCTATTAAACGTCGCACCTCTGATATCAGTGCATTTATTTATTCAGCTAAAGAACCAAAGAAGTGGTTATCAAACGTCACCGATGTGCTTAGTGACATTCATTGCACGGTAGCTACTGCAGTCTATATTGTGATAAAAGAGGTCACTTTCATATCTTCGTCGACATGTATATTACGTCTTGCATGGGGACGATTCTTATTGGAAGAGATGGCACAACAACTTTGCTAAAACATAACCTAGCCTACAAATTGTATGTTATTGATGGTAGCTCCTGTCTCTGGCGGATGCCTTACTCGGACCGAGTCATCACGCTTGAGTTTAGTGTAAAGATGTGTCCAATCAGCGTCGAATCCATCCCCATCTTGCCGGCAATCAATAAATCGGTAATGCATTTAGAGGCATGCTAGATGAGTTTTCAGCTCTTATTGATACCTTTCGGTAAAGGTCACATGCCTTTTCTTTATTCTTGTTATTCAATTTGCGAAAATCTCATGACTGGGGAAACGTACTTTTTTAAAGGCCTCCCTCCATTAGGCACCGCCCTCTAATAAACGACGCATTCAAAAGTCGGCGATTCTAAAGATACGCTGCGGCATTTATAGAGGAAATACATATGTCCTGGTTTATAAATAGGAGATAATGTCCTGATTTAGAAAAACCACTGCTTTGAGATCGTAAGATTGTAAGACAGATAAGGCAGACCAACGAACGAAGTTTCACATTATAGCTTTTGATTTTACTAAAAACCCATATCAGATCCCGACGGAATGTGAAGTCAAACATCTTGGTGAAAATTTAAATTGAATTGAAAATTGACAGCTTCGCATCGGTGTCAGTTTCGGCTGTCATCGAAATAGACACATTTTTGTCCCGTAATGTAGCTTCTATTGATCTTTCTTAGATATCGTAATAAAGGGATGGGTGTTGAAATTATGGGTAGAACAGAGGAATAGCGTGAGTAACAGTGATATGAGGAATGACAAAAAACTCCTTGCGGTGTGTTAAAATGCTTCAACAGCATTAACTTCAATACTTGCGGATTACTTCTTTCGCTCAAACAATATTCCCTTGGAAACATTTTAATGACACGCAATTAAAATTCTGTCTCACCTATGAACATGCTCCAGCGCTTGGCACAGTTGCCACATAAACAGAGCGACTTTCGTGTCACTCAGGAAATGCTTTCTTCCTAAAACAAAGAAATCAATGAGGAAATTACTCAGTACAATCGTCAAAAAGGAAGATAAGAATCAAAGCTACAAGACCTTCTTCTTTGAGCCGCGCGACTAAATTTACACAACGCACAGAAATACCGCACACTTTGTTGCTACGTAGTCATCTTGAAACTGATGTATTGTACATCCCTCACTTTCTCATCATTCTAAGATTATTTACTCATGCATCATTCGCTAGCAGATTTTGAGATTTGTATATCAGCTTTATTGATGAACAACTATCTAGGTCTACGATGTCTGATTGACATACTTAAATACTTCAGGGCTGCCACGCCCATCAATCAAAGAAAAGATGGTCCCAATAGGCCCCTTCACAATCTCATGGCACCCCTTCACAATCTCATGGCACCCCTTCACAATCTCATGGCACCCCGTCACAATCTCATGGCACCCCGTCACAATCTCATGGCACCCCTTCACAATCTCATGGCACCCCTTCACAATGTAACGGTGGTCTGAATTGCGGTTTCTGTAGGCTCCCTACAATCTTCATGGGTCAAAACACAGATTTCCCACAATAACCAGAAACGCGGCAATCTAGATGTCAATAAGATTCATGCGAATGTAATCCATGGTTGCTATAAGCTAGCACTTCACTAGCCTACATGTAAATGGCATTCAGGCTGCACAAACTTTTAAGTCGGTCAAATTGCACCAAGAACCAAACATAATTCTGTCAATCTGTAACACTTTCTGAAGAAAATAAGAAGTCGAATGCAGAAATATGTTGGAGCATGCACTTTGACATCGAAAATTTTAGAAGTTATTTCTGTTCTGCTCGTTCTATATCTCTTCTACAGAATTCAGAGCTGCTGTCTGGCTTGTTCGAATCTATCCCACCGTTTATCACCATTACATGTCAATTCAGCACACTATCACATTCCGACTAAAGAGTATAAATTCACCATTCATCCATTAACAGCACACTCGCATAACAAGATATCTTACCTCGGATGAGTTCATAAATATTCATGTCCATGAGCTCCAAAAGTAAAGCCAATGAACCGGATCGACCATCACTAAAATAGAAATCAGCTATGAAAAATAGGAATTATACAAATTACAACACATTTCCAAGAATACATGAATCCTTCTTGAATAGCCATTTCGGATTAAAAGGAGAGAAACACATTTTTTATAATGAACACCAAAATTGCAGCATGTGCACATCTATCTCCACAGATGACTCCATGGACATTAGAATATGTTAATACATTAATAGATTCTAATAGATTTATTTCCACGCATGTGTTGAAAAGATGATATTACCATAGCCCTCAGAGTGTGTGAGCGTTTCTTTATAGTCCCTGTTCAACTTTACAGTCCTTGCGGTCAACAGTTTGCAGTTCATGGTGACCTTTTATGCTGCAAATTATATTTACGTCATGATTATATTTTCTCCATCTATTATTTTTATTATAATTACGTTGAATATCCTTGAAAAGTGTCTAAATCTAGCATATGAAACAAAGGAGCATTACGATGTGCTCAATTGAATCACATCGACCTGATAAATAATCAAAAATATCAAATTGGTAAATAAATCTATTAGCAACACAATTATCAATATTATTTTGGTTCACATCCCTGTTTTGGTTTACTGTCAGATAGCTGACAATACTCGATAAAATTGACTCCATCGATCGTATCTTTTGCTCCTGCTATTTTCTTTATAATCATTACTGCGATTCTTTTCATTTTTAAGTCGGTATTTGGTTGATTAACAGAATGTGAAAAATACTGAGCATTAATTTTCTTATAGTTCCGCTTGAACAGCATGTTGTTTATAATATAATTTTCTTTTAATCGAAAAAGCCTTGCTGTTGTTTATATGGCATTTATTGCCCAAATTTTCGCCTACTCAGGCCGCTTCAGGGGTGAAAAGGAGGATATTCTACAGTGTTTGTAGAATAAAAATTTTATTAATTATTAATTAATTAATGTTTATTAATATTATAAATTTTGTAGAATTAGATATTTAAGTATTTGTAAAATATCCTCCTTTTCACCCCTGAAGCGGCCTGAGTAGGCGAAAATTTGGGCAATAAATGCCATATAAACAACAGCAAGGCTTTTTGGATTAAAAGAAAATTATATTATACTGAGCATTAAGATATAATGCTGATCAAATTGAAAATCAAAAAGTTTTCTTTTGTAATGTTTAGTAGCCTACGTCTATTCCTATAGTCCGTGGATAGAAATATTAATTTCTGCATTTTTAAGTATAGCCATAGACTTCTTAATGCCATGCTATGGTTGAAAAATACGACGCTAAGATATCTAAAATCTTCCAGATGGAGATACATGCATAGAAATAAATTACTTCACTCGATTAAAAAAGTCCTTTTCAGCACTCTGAGAGATATCATTGTCTCGATCACTGAGCTCTCTCGATAACGATATCGTTCCTCGTACTGAAAAGCTGACTTTTCTTCGTGAAAATAATTATTGGATGGAATTGATGCAAAGTACCTTCTATGCAATTTCGTGAATAGACCCTACTTGACATTGAAATGATCAACGAGTAGATGGACAAGTCAATATCTTGGTCCATACTGCGGAATTTCATCTTTTATCAACAGCAGAGGTGTAGAAGTACAATGAAACTTCTATAAATGATCCAATCTGATAATAGCTCGTTCTTTAAAATATAGAAACGCATACACGATTTCTGATTTCTTGTTTTGATATTTGTGTGATCGCTCGAAATTTATCAGAAAATATACCAAAATTCAATAATGTAAAAATGGAATACAGAATCATAAGTACTTACTAAATAATCTCTTCTAGCCGAATCACGTTTGGATGAGAAAGTTTCTTCATGGACTGTATTTCTCGAAGACAATCTACTTGCTCTTTGCTGAAACATAAAAAGGATGTCTGTTAATCGAAGCACAATCAATGTATTCAGTTCTTATTGCAAATAATAAAGGATCGTTCGAGTTATTTCCATCAGGGGGAAGCGTCGTATTCTCAGGGTCAAATCTAAAACAAAATTTGAAACAAATCCACGCGGAATATTCCTGAATAGGAGCCCAAAGAAATCAGCGAATCATCATCAGCATCCAGAAAGATGTTAATGAAGATATTTTCCTTCGACGTTTTCAGAGCTTTAATTCTTTCAAGATTTCTCTGGGCCACCAGGTACTACAGAAACAGCTTAGAATTTTAGAAGGGTGAGACGCAGAACACCAGAGATCGGAGTCGTTAAGATTCCCGATAAAAGTATCCTCTAAAAGCTAAGATAGTTGAATGCCTTACGTTTTCACTATCAGAGTCGGAATCCCTTTCACCATGAACTTACAGTGTAAGGAGTTTGAAGTGTCTGCTTATCTGATGATTAATCATCATCATCTCAAGATAACTTTCATTGAAAATATTGACAAACACACAAAAATCTTTTTAGCTTGTAACTATTTCAATTGACCTGATTACAGTTTCTTCATGTCATGTTTACACAGGCATACAGAATGCACAGCCTGTTTTTGAGTACATGTAAATTAACTCGTGTATTTATCGGAAGCTTCCTTCAAGACTACAGGATTAAAAAGAATTTTACATCGGAATTTTCTTCATGTTGATAGGCGCCTCTCTACAATGCGATACGAGATTTTTATGCCAACGACTGACGAGAAGCATGGCTTATAATGATCACAAACTTGGAATATCCAACGTAGATTAAACAAAAGGCAAATAAACTATGTGACTTCAGTACAAACGCAAGCATATTTTTCGAATACAATCATTCATTTAAATTAGTCTCAAAACAAAACAAAGCTCAAGTATAAAGCACATCATCTATATTTTTTGTCGCAAATTTTACATTATTCGTTGCTTTCATCGTTCATACAGCCCGAGCATCATTGCACAATTTTTAGGGTAGCTAGGACACCGCTTGGTTGCTTGTAGTACTGTGCAGGGTGCACTTTAATTAGACAACTGATTTTAGATGATAAAAAAATTGAATATGTAAATGTGAGTAAATAAGAGGTAAATATGACCATTTTGAATTCAGTTAATTGAATTAACCGATATTTCCAATACTGTGATTTTAAAAATCCATAATATATTTGAATGAATGCCATTATTTATCTCCTAATACATGTGAATGACAAATTTGAATGAGAATGTTTGAAATATTTGAATGTGAATGAATGTGATCTTTTTAACCGGACGATTCATTAATACCTCATTCCCGCCAAAGTTTAACGATAGAATATATACACTAAATAATAGGTCACAACTTTGAAAATGTGTTGATTGCAGTTGACCAGGTTGCTGCATATTCACGGAATTCAAAGGCGTCAATAAGGTGGTAATAAGGATTTCCCGAACAAATGAATGCCTCTTGAGCACTATCGGATTCCGAATTTGTGTGGAAAATAACAAGGCCATAGCACGCCTAAACAAACCAGCTATTTGCCGCTTCCAAACGGCTTGGGAGTTACTTGCACTTTTACATTCACAATTTCACCATGATGGTAATTTAAGTTCTTAAAGTTGCATTAGAATCATCATTGTGTAAAATATTTTGTACATGTGGGTAGTGTTGCAAATGTTTCTAATTGAAAGATTCACTTACTCCGGTGGCATAACCAGCCGCCTCAGTGGCGCAATGGATAGCGCGTCGGACTTCTAATTCGGAGGTTGTGGGTTCGAGTCCCATCTGAGGTGCATTTTTTATCTCTGGTAGATGCATACTGCCAACACAAACCAATGTATAACTTCGAAGGTCAGGTACCACACACCTATTGTCTTATTTCTGCTTTAAGCATTGGTAAAAACTTTCAGCTTGCACTCTTGGTCGTGCCCATTCGTGCATTTAACAACTTCAATATAACATTTAAAAATGACATTAAATCATAGGAATGCTTTGGCAGACCGTGGCCGCAAAGTCCGCGACCTTCTATACAGTCGTGCCGGCACATAATAAGCGTGCTCGCGCAGTAGCCGAGATCAAGCGGCATCTTGTTGATATGGTATGTAGAGATTGACAATATGTCAGGTGCGTAGTCTCCCACGTGCCGGATTTGGCTGCACAAACTGAACACATTACCTATTCATATTCACGTATTTGTCGCATCAGCACATGCTTCGAAAGTACTACTTGAAATTTATAGAAATTCTAGAATCCACACAATTAATTCTTTAGTGAAAATATCTCATGAAATTGAAAAACATTATTTCTGCACTTGAACACGCTTCGATCTCTCGTACAGAAAACGTAGCATTAGAAATCGATGTTCCTGCTCAGAGAAAACTTTACTGTTTTCATAAAATCATTGATCTATCGCATTAAAAATGACTATTACATCGCGCTGATTATGAATAATCATGCTATTCAAATAACCTTCGCGTCTGCACATCATGCCAACGACGCAAAAGTCTGTCGAGAGGGTTCATTGCCCTCACACAAGTACTTATCACCTGGCCTTCGCAAGTTAATGAGTGACGATTAAACTAATTCTATCTCTACAACAAATAAATAAATCGAATGAAAATAAGTTGAAGAATAACTCTCAAAGATATAAACTGCTGCACGGTTGCACTCAAATACTTCAATTTTTATCAATTTAATTAGAATGACAGCTAAGTGAACTTTTTCACCTTCATTCCTACATTATGGAATTATAATTTTTGATTCGAGAGAGGGGTCTTAGACAAAACTGGGTAATAATGGGTTATCTCCCCACGTTTTCAAATCTGTCATTACAAAACGTCAGGTACGTATACATGAGGGCATCTTCTATCCACGATCAAAATCTTGTGCAATTCGGACAAGTGCATTCTGACGTCCTCCTCCTCCACCACGTTTGACGTCTTCTCTTCACCGTTTTGCGATGGTTGGACACCGTCCAATGCTGGTCCACTTGATGGCATTTCTCCCCGCTGTTCGGTTTTGAGGGCTGATGTTATAAAGACTGAGCTTTCGCACATCCTCCTTGATGTTATCAAGGCAACTCGTCTTGGAGCGACCTCGTGGGTTCTGTCCGGAACTTCAAAGGACAAGATCTTCTTTGGCCAGGAGTCCTCATTCATTCACTGCACGTGACCATACCAGCGAAGTCTTCTTGTGAGTATTACTTCTTCAACCTTGCGAATGCCGAGCCTCATGAGCAGATCGTCCATGGGAACACGGTCGGCAAGTCGCTTCGAAGATATCCACCTCACATAGTATTGTCATTTCGGATGAGGCGATCTACATCCTCGCTGGTGAGCGGCGCTGGCGTGGAGCAATATGCTACGGACACACATGCTGTAAGCGTGTCCACGTGTTCTGAAGGGAATACCTTTGTTTGTAAGGAAGGTGAGAAGCTCTCGGAAGCTTTTCCAAGCGGAGCGCACTCTCATCATAACTCCATCCTTACAACCACCTGATTGTCCAATCATGTCACCAAGGTAGCAAAAAGCAGGAACAACTTCGTACTCTTCATCGTCGACTTTCACATTCGTAGGATCCGTTTCTGCGAGATTCTCAAGCTCGCCTCGGCACACTTTGCATCTATATTTGGGATCATCTTTAAGTTGTCCACGGATCCCCGAGCACTTCTGATATACCCAGTACTTGCAACAGAGTTGTAACGATAACTTGAAGTGCATCGATGTCATCAGCTTGAATCGTTCTGTTCGACGCATTCTTACTACGCGTGTAGATGCTGTTCTCTATCCGCATTCGTCTCATCGGCTGCTATTTCAAATCTTCCCACGATTGCTGTTATCCCACATCTTTTTAAAGCTACTTATGTCGGTGGACGCAAGAGTGGATGTGGCCCTAGGGCTATGTCATTATAACTTCATTCGTCGCTAAATGAATTTATTGCCTGTAGGTGTCATCTGCTCAGACGATGACATCGCTACACTTGAAGTTGTCGTCTATAGTTCAAAAAGTACTTGTCCGATTTGCAAATGTTTTGCACATGGGTAGAATATAGCTTCAACTAACGTGTATTTGAAGTTTTGTGACGATTGGCTCATTTTTACGGATTTTAGGCTAACTTCAAAAAGTGAGAGAGAAACCCATAAGTACCGAAGATTGTTCTCTAAATTTCATATGACACACTCTTCCATTAAGGAGCATAAAAATTGCAGCTAGCATTCGTAGAGGCATCATGTGTACACAGTTAAACAGATTAGTGAATCTGATGGCTTGCTATCCTCGTTGGTCTCCTGCCAATTTCAGTTGTTGGACTACTTGTCACTTGCTATTTGGCCCATTTACTATCAAACTTTTGTGCAAGCAGTCGGATAGTACGTAGGAATCTGAAAAAGTGACCGGAAGTCTGCCGGAGTTTTGTTGGTTGGTTGAACTTAGCAGACAGCTTAGAGTACCGAATGCTCGCATTAGAAACCAATCATCACCATCTTTATCGAATGTTAATGAACACGGGAGACAACAAGTATCGACATGCACTTTTCAGGGGTGAGTGCTAACACAGCATTCAATAAATAATGAAATTGCAATGGACACGAGGAATTAACCAAAATGTCTCGAATTGTTGCGAGAGGCGGATCCTTTGCAATGCTTATTTCGGTCAATCGACTAAAATATTTCTGGAGGACATTCGATTTCTTACTGAAACACGTAAGTTCATCGGCAACCTTTCCAGCTACGTTAAGCCTCTGGTCGTCTGGTCTATATCCATTCGATCCCGCAAATCCCTACATGCGTTGAGTTCGGTCATAGATTCTCCAATGTGTTATTGCTTTTGCATTTACTGAAGAATTGCAATGCAATAAAGACTGCATAAGTAGCACAGAGCATGAATGGACAGCAGGAATGGACAGAGAGCATCAAAGCACCAGTTTGGAAGAACTGGTGAAGTGAATGAATGACTACCGCCCCATTTATCTCCTGTGCCACAGCATGAAGATCTTTGAGAGAATTGCAGACAGACGTCTCCATAACATCACTGAAATCACCACGAACCAGTGTGGATTCGCTAAGGGGTGCGGAACTACTGACGCAGTCCATGCTGTCCGGTTGGTGATGGAAAAGCACTGTGAGAAGAGGCAACCGCTCCACCTCGCTTTACTCGAATTGGAGAAAGCACTCGATCGAGTTCCGCACGGGCTCATATGGCATGCTCTGCGGGATCATGGTGTGTCCGAAGCGTACGTCGGATGGGTGCAGATAATGAACCGAGACGTAAGAAGTCGTGTTCGGTGCCACCCACTTTCCCGATCTGAGTCGGCGTCCACCGGGGATCAGCACTGTCACCGGTTCTCTTCATCCTTTGCATGGACACGGCGACAAGGAACATCCAAGCCCCGCATTCGTGGTCGATGCTATACGCAGATGATGTGTGTCTGGCTGCCACGAACAGAGAAGAGCTCAATGCACAGGTGCGGCTGTGGAAGGACAAGTTCGGCGAGCACGGTCTACTACTCAGCAAGACAGAGAACATGCAAAGTTGCAACAAACCGAAGGAGTGTTGCAAGTTGACGGAGCGGACCTTCCAACGTCATGGAGAAGCGCATGCTGCGACTCTCGCTGGGACTGACGCTGCCGAACCACATGAAGAATGAGGTGAGGAGATGTCTTGATGTGCGGCCATCGCCGAGAACACGTCGCTCGCGTTCCGGCGGGCTCTGTTGTGCAAGCCGCAATGCAACTGGAGCCACCAGGCACGCGGTCTCGCGGGAGGTCAAAGAAACGATGGAAGAACATTATTTTTTAGGTATTCGTACATACTGTACTTTGTATAATACAGAAATTAATCTAATACAGCTAATCTGTAAAAAAACTGAAGGAGGAGGACACCAGTGATCGATAAAAATCATGACATGCCTAACGCCACGCCGACCCCGAGCCCCGCGGGAGAAGGCGAAGATGATGATGATGATATACTGCATTAGTAATGGCAGTTGAAGAAAAAAACCACAACAAATTTATGTTCCGTCACCACTTGCGACAACAATAATTGTTCAATTAACTCCTTCACTGCGATAACAGCAATTGATGAAGTACCTTCACTATCTAATGTCAAGCATTTGCATTTTCGTCAATCTAGAGCGGTGTGATCAAGAGAACCGCATATGAATACTTGAATGATTTAAATGAAATAAAATTTGTCCGTTAAAAACATGATAAATACACCTCAAATCAAAATAAGATAACAGCTAAAAAGTGGATCAATTAGATGAATGAAGCGCTACTTAAAATGATAGGGTATAAACTTCCAAGTATGCGAGAAAGACACACACAGGCGGTCAGATGAATATTTTCGAAACTCGTCATAAAGTCGCTCAGGGCCTGAATATCGAGTTATCCGCAGTCAAACATTTTCAATATGTGGCTTATTGTGAATGCTGATAATTTACTTTACCTGTCGTATCGCTGCTTCATCTTCTTGCATGCGTAATACCGATCATCGGCAATTTTCTGACATTTGAAGACTTCGGAGAATGTCCCCTCTCCCATCTTCCCTAAAATTCGGAAATCTGAAAATGAGAAAAAAAGAAGAAATGAGTGGGGCTCACTCATAGTAGATGAATAGTAGATGATGATCAATCAGACATGATTGTTTCTCAGAGTAAAACAGGATACACCTGTCTCGCATCACTCACATCATCTTGAAATTTTAGTAGGTGTGAATACAGCACATTCGCTCAATCACGAAGGCATGTATTGAGTGAAAACTATTGTTCATGAATTATTTAGAGCAGCAGAGGCGGATGGATTCGCCTCCCGTTTGCAATGAGTACGCATGACAGACTCGGTGACAAGACAGCCAAATGCATCATACAGAGAACATCAACTCAGACAAATGCCAAGGTTTCAGAATGCAGGGAGTCAATGCACAAACAAATACCGGTGACTCTGAAGCGCAGGAACGCTTAAGACCGCATTGAGCTTGAACATGCTTTTGTACAAGATTAGCTTCTGTCACTTTTTGTGCATACACTCATTATATTCTGTTCTCTTCATCATGCTTGGTACATCGTTTCGATAGGTATATAAAAGGCGACGTAATTTTGCAATTGATTTTTTGAATGATAAATGAATGAGCCAGTTTATTAAATCGTCTACTTTTAGTGATTGACCAGTGAATAGAGTTCCAACAATCCCATGATCTACCTGATTTAATTTCTATTCACATGCTCGTGCTATAAAATTCTGTGCAGCAACATCAAAATCTATTTCAAACATTCCCAAGCATTTTCATAGCAACCTGTGATACTGCAATACCAGGACAATTTACAAATTTGACAAAACGTGTTCAAATTTTATTGGCACTTGTTGATGGCATACACTTATTGGTTTGTGCTGCTATTCAGCTATCATCGCAAGAAACGTGCGAAATCTAATCATGCTTGTAGATTTAGCGTTGGAATTTTGAGCACACCCATAAAAATGCAAATGGCTTATTTTGGATTCTAAACTCCTAATAACACAGAATCACAGCATCACATTTTCCTTAGCATGAAGCTAACATAAATTCCCACTTTCACCATTTCATGATCTGGGTATTCGAGGAATTTATACTTCTAGAAGTCTTCGCCAAATTTTTGCTAAATGTGATCTTTGAAAATTGTACCATAATTTTATCCGCAGAATTTTAGAGCACTGTTCACCACTTTTTAATTAGTTTCAAGTTTTATCAAATTTCCATTTAAACGTAGTCGCTATATCAGTTTTGATTATGTGCTCAACAATAGTATTCTGCGTCAAGTTTATGTGATAAGACATTGGGGTATTTTTTGTCATTTAATGGGCATACCGGCATGGTGTAGAGAGCACACCGAATGCTAAGATTGATCATGAGCCATGAAATCCTCAAATAATGTGCAGGTCCTAAAGGTCTCACTTGATGCACATATTGGTTCCTACGTTGATTGAATGTGTTGTCATCCCCGATTGGTCTTCTGACTTGAGACGCTCGGTTTGCAAGATGGAAGGTGTTCAAAAGCGATTTGTGAAACACCTATGTTTTGTGAGTGAGTCCGTTATTTTTCAGATACAAGTTCATGTTCAAAATTCCATCTGACAGCGCATGAAACACGACGGAAAATTACAGATATGCTCAGATCTCTTCAGCAAATTGCACGTATCTGTGGTTTGGTGAATTACTTTTGTACCGTAAGGGTCATCTTTGTGTGAATAGCACCACTTTCTTTAGGCTGTTTCTACAGTGTCGAATGACTTGAATTTTAGCACAAATGTAATTTTTTTCTGGTTGTAACATGAATACAGTAAGCGATTATCACCGATATTCAGATCTGATGAGAAACCTGGATGCCATGCGCAGGAGGATCAGAATAGGCTATATTTCCATGAAATCATTAGATAATTTCCTTTTGTAAATAAAACAAAGGCAGTGTCCGGCTGCAGTTTTGGTATGCCAGCTATTATACCGGTTGAGCCGGTGCAAAACTCATTTTAAGCTTTATTAAGCGTAGAGTATTTCTTTCTTTAGCTACTTATTTAAGAGCAATCAGTATTACAGTTTTGTGTCAGTTTTGCTGTCACAGCCGGTGTATTAGCCGTTATACCAAAAAATTGTACCGGATCAGCCGGTGTAATATGTACTGCCTAGGACAACATCATATTGACATCTAACTTTCCGGATGGTAGGACTTTTTGCATCCATATGATAGGGTAATTCTCCTTGTTTGACATCCATGAAAATCTCGAAGTTAGTAAAGCGTAAATCGTACAAAATTGTAACTTTTAGTCTTGTATGAGTCATTTCCATAACTTATATTTACAGTGCACCTATCGTACCTTCTTACAAGTGTGCCGTACGAGATGTTGTACAACATCATCCGAGAACACAAAATATGTCACCAATTGTCCACGAAGATTTACAACTAAGGAAATCAACTCTACTGGTTGAATTCAAACTTTTCTGATATCAGCTATATAACTACAAATTATGGCAATAATCAGAGACGATTCATGATTAGGTGAATTTCATGGAAGTCAACAGCCCTTAACGTTTGAAATCCAAATGGGGAGTAGCTATCTACTACATGGAATTCCAGTACAAAATGAGAACTCGTTTGCATAAATGCATACTTCGTTTAGAATCAATATTCAAAGAGCATGATAAGGAAAATTGCAACACTGTATTACCTTTCTGTAGTTGTCTATTCATTTTCTAAGACATCAAGTCATTCTCATAAATAATTACGCTTGCTAATTTTTTGACAGTTCTGCAGCGTGCAAGTAAAATTAATGAAACAACATTGACAACAACGTTAAACATGCATCGCTACTTACAACATTTGAATTGATAGATACAAACAAGTATTGACAAAAATTCAGCTTATGTCTTTTGTCGGAAAATGTTAACTGTCCGCACACTGTCTCCTTCGACACATTGTCATTCGAAAGTCATAGAGTAATTGAAGCAATTGTTTGATTGATACATGTGCACTCGACAAGCGACGCTGACACGGGGTTTTATGCAGGTGACCATTGCTGCTCATTGCATTTCTATTGGACAGAAAACTGAATGAGAGGCAGAATCATTTTGTGAAAATAACCTGCCGCCAGTCACACGCCAGCACCTACTGCGTAGCGCTAGCTATAATTCCTGTGCAGTTATTGAACAAAACTGATCATTTGACATTGACACAGCAGATGATTAGGAAACTGTAACAAATGATCATCATTTCATTCGAATTATGTTCCCATGAATTCGTCTGGGTCATTTTCTACTTTGAACAGAGTACATGAACATCTGAGCACAAAGCACAGTATGACTGACAAAGTGAGAAAAGCACAAGAGTAACATGAAATGATGACAGTTTTAATCACATTGCTTCTGAGAGCTTGATTTTCGATATCTTTTGATCTTTTAACTACTATCCACCGGTGACATCGGCCAAACCAATTCAATAGGGGAACTCGCTCAATGAAAAGGACAAGGATGGCGGCGATTAAACAGCCGATTATGAGGCAACTAGTAAATGAAAACTCGCTCAAGATTGTTTAATTACAACAGAAGTCAAAAGCATATACTTTTTTTTTGTCCAAATTATCAGCTGGAAATTGCAGAAGTAAAAATACACATCATTAATATATTTTTCGAAATTTATATCAATTTTGAAATTATTTGACATAAAGATCACAAATAAATGTCAATACATGCACTACAGCATAGAGTCTACAATGACCGAAAATTGATCTAATTACATAGCTTGCGTCATCATCATGTACTGTGCACACTGACTGAATATGCGAATATACACTAATATTCCTTGCATTCTCTTCACTCAGTAGAGTTTTGAAGTGACTGTTGATATGTGCAAGTGACTTCTCAAACCGATGTCCTACAAGAGCCATAGTGAAATTACGACAGGCATGTTTTACACTTCTTTCTTCCATTTTTGTATAGTGAGAAAGCTTCTATATAGCCACGGCCATGTGCTTCGTTGCGGGAGACAATCCGAATTTTAATAAATGAGAAAAAATCATCTACAGACAAATCGTGTCTCCTTCCCTTTTTTTCTCGAAGTAATTCAATATTTCAGTCTCTCTTTTCCCTATGATTTCTCTCATTATTGAATCTCTAGGAATGTTGGCGCAAACATCAGCTCTCGTGAATTAGAAATATTTTCATTTCATTAGTTAATTGTGTAGTGATTTTGAATACCGGCTTTCATTGTTTTCTGTCAGGGATAAATAAGTAGTATCGAAAACCAGATATCCAAATAGTTTTAGTCCATGTGACTCCTTAGCCTTATTTGTAAAATTTACCTCAATTCTTTCTCTTCAAATTACTATGTTACTTTTCAGTATCTTAGTGAAATTTATTTCTTTTCTCTTCTTGATTGCTGCTTGCATACTTGGATATTTCGCCTACGAAGAATGGTCGGATATATATCGATATTCCGATATTGGACTGGTCATGGTTAAAGATGACCATTTTCAATCACTGGGGGCTAGAAGACCAGAAACTAACATGAAAAATCTGCGTGATATTCTTGGACCAAGCGCTGCCCTCACATATGCGCACCTTGATAGAGATGGTAATGGATTGTTGTCTGCCAATGAAATAGAACCAGTCGTACATCTCATCAAGCAAAATAGCAGCCATCAGGTCAGGAGAGAATCATTCTGTTGTTGAATTTTGAAAACATCTTGATGTTATATTCTATTTTTCAATATCCGGTATTAGTCTTCTGAATATTGAACCTCGTTTACCGATTACAATGTTCATCATTCAAAAATTTCCTTTGATTGAAACCGAACATTCACCTGAAATCAGTTGAATGTTTGGTATTCCATAACGAGTGATTATTGCATTTAATCGCCTGGCATATTTTTTGACTTCATTTTTTTGACATTATTTTGCATCTACAATCTTATTAGCACATAGTCAGTTGATAAAGACGGTTCATTGATGAAAAGGCCAATGCTTTAAAGTTGTGCTACTTGAATTGCCTAAAATCATCGTCTCTACTTTCACTGGCGTTCTAACTAGGGTTTACAATCCCGGGATCTCGACCCTATTTCCGAGATTAAAAATCCCGGGATTACGTCTTCGAGATCTCGAGGTATTTCGAGATATTTGAAAGATTGGCCCTGAGTTCCTTCTAAGTGACATAGTTAAGAGAGTCAATGGCTTTTTTGAAAATGCATCTAAATTTTTTATGTTCCAAGTTTGATAAATTGCCAATGTGCTGTATTTGCCGAGCCAGCTGGTTAAGCCTCGTTCACACGATGACACTAGTGTCGTGACATTAGTACCGAGTAGCAGCGCGAAATCTGGGCTAAATCAATGCCGTGACACAAACCGTTCAGACGCTTAATAAACAGTGTTGTGACACTGCTACTAGTATTGCTTCTGTAAACTGAAAATACTTCGTAAATTGATAGCTGAAAGACAAATCACAACGATTTAAAATAACGACTAAAGGCCCGTTCAAGGCTCGTTCAGACAGAGCTAGGTTTGCGGTTTGCGGTCTTTGAGGGAAAAACCGTCGAAGAAACCGTCATTCAACCCAGTGAGTCTCCCGAATTCGCTCTATTGACAGGTCACCGGACTGCTACTGCAGCTGCGCTGTGTTGGTTTTCACACATCGACAACGAATTGTGTCTCGGTGATTAATTGACGGTGAAAGACAATTTGAAAAAAATCATCAGTTATCGACAAAATGACATTGCAGTTGTATTCATCTTGTTGTTGTGATGAAGACAACGTTTCGTTCATCAAAATCGACCCAGTGGTTCAGAAGTTATGTCAAAAAATGCATTTGTTCTCTAAGTGAATGTATGCTCAACTGATAAGTGAGTACCGTTGACAGAAAGTCTCCGAAACACAAAATTGGCGATAGCTCAGCTAATATTACATCAAATTTAACAAAATAGACTTCATTTTACTTGTCATTTCATGATTGTGAAGATGGTGCAGACAGTTGCTTACACAGATATAGAAAATCTTTTGCCAATACTCATTATCACATCAGTTGACAAGCACGTATCGTCTTTTGAAATATTTCTTGAAACTTAATGATTAAAAACATATACAGTATATATAAATCTCGATCGAGATCCCGGGATCCCGGGATTGCGATTAGCCAGTCTCGAAAATCCCGGGATTGAGAAAACGGTTCGAGATTGTAAACCCTAGCTAACTGTCACAGCAACCTCGAAAAATTGTGCAATTTATACATTCCTGGGTCACATACCCACAAGTCTATGCGCCATCAAGTGTGACTTAGAAAGATTTGCTTGTGATATTATTCGGTAGGAAATTCTCGAAATGAAGATCATGTTTACCGAAAAAAGGAAAAGTTGGCTTCAGATGCCACCTTGACGATTGTTTTTGATAAAATTAATTTGCGAAACTATTTGTTTAATGTCTAGAATGTGAAATTAAATAATAGTCCACTTGGTATATTTTTGATAGTGACAGCATGCAAACCAAATTACCAATTTCTATGATGCTGTGTTTGTGAATGATAAATTAGCGTTCTGAAAATTTTGCACAATGGCTGTTAGGCCTGCATTTTGCGATTCCAGATTGTGTCGTTGAGATAATCTTTTCTTTACTTTTTGCATAAAATTTTTTGCAAACTGCTCCATTTTGATGGATCTCAAAAGAAATTAGTTTCTACAGTTTTTAATGAATTAAAGACTGCATCGTTTTATCTTGTTACCACTTCTGGCAACGTGTATTACGAAGAGAAAGAATCTGTCCTTTATTTTTTGACCTGGAGAAAGCGTTTGATGGAGTGCCGAGGAGAAATGCAAGGTGGGATGTATATCCAAAATATATCGGTGGGAAGAATGCAAGGCACGGATTGAAAGTAGTCACAGTTAAAAGTTATACGTCGCCGTTGGTGTGGGTCAATGATCGGCATTGAGTCCATTATTCTTTTGTCATTCTCGTGGAGTTCTTCTCATCTTCGAACAATAATTATTATGTCACGAAGCAGTTAATACAAACGATTTGTTTATTGCTGCAGACTCACACACGAGCTTAGTACAAAGATGCACTGTCTAGAAATATGGTGGTGAGTCACGCGGACTTAGTGTTTATCTCGATAAGATCAAGATCACACCCTGCACCTATCATCATAGCCGTTCAGTGGAGGAGATGGGCAAGTATTCCCGTGGTGTGGATAGAAATTCAATTCATTGTGCTGCCGACAAAAGATAGATTTATCGCAAATACTCATAAATTCGAAGTACTCTGAAAGAAGATGCTAATTCCAGATGCAGGAAATGCACCAATTTCCGTGAAGCAGCGACAAATTCTGCGCGGATCGGCCAAGGTCAGTAAAAAGTTACTTCTTCTTGGCGACATGCTTGGTCAGGTTGGTGGTTTTCCTAGAACTCCTAGAGAATTTCCTAGAGCTCCTTTCCTGTCAGCAGTGACATTCTTTTACGAGCTCCAGTACATGTTTTCGATATGTGTGTGAGATTTGTCATGCTTTGTATCAGTGCAAAGTGATCAGCCACTGTTGAGGATATCAACCGATAGACCCGCAACGACGAAACCATGGTGAGGACTGACGGGAAGTTTGTCTAGCAATGCTAGTCAGATCAAGATCATCTTTATTTGTTCACAATCTGGTGAACTTTTACTGGCTCGAGTGTGTTGAATCTGCAGGCTTGAATCGCTTCCAGTTCCTCTGAGAAAACATGACTCGAACAGGACAATCTGTGTGGTCTTTAATGCAGATCAAAAGACGCTTTCAGATACAATCAACAGTCTGAGAATACCGAAGAACACTTGGCGGTGGCACCAATCATACTACAGAGTTGATTATAAAAAAACGGGCCACCTAAATTTCGTATAAGTTCAGTCGATTCTAAAGCTTTCCAAATCCATCGCACAACAACGTGCCATACATCATTCGAGAGCTTGCAATCTCAGCTTAAAAATGAGCTATGATAGACGTGCATCCGCTATTGGATTTGCTGAGCAGTGCTCAAAATATGAAAATCACACAATTTACAAATCCCAATTTTTTTCAAAATGAAAACATGTGAGTATGATAATGAATCAGACACGAAGAGAAAGTGCATTTTCTGAGCTTTCTTTTGACATACTGGTCATCAAAATCGGAGAACTAATGAGAAATGAGTGATATCGTGAAGTTATCACAAAATCTTGAACTTTTTGGTTATATTCTCTCTATATTCTCTCTATATTCATCAAAAGTGTCCATGTTTAGTATCTTCAGAATCCTTGCGATGTGAGGAGTACGAATATGCAAGTTATATTCATATAAGTTCAAAAGTTCGTTTTCAAACTTCTTCAATATTTGTTTTCATTTCCGCAAAAGTACACAAACAACATATAGGGTGAACGAAGGTTCAAAACAAGACAATTAGCGAAGGCATGTCTTTGTTCTTTCAAGGCGGTTGCCGATTGTTTATCTTCATTGTTTGTGTACTTTTGCGGAAATGAAAACAAATATTGAAGAAGTTTGAAAACGAACTTTTGAACTTATATGAATATAACTTGCATATTCGTACTCCTCACACCGCAAGGATTCTGAAGATACCAAACATGGACACTTTTGATGAAAAAGAGAGAATATAACCAAAAAGGTTATGATTTTGTGATAACTTCACGATATCACTCATTTTTCATTAGTTCTCCGATTTTGATGACCAGTATGAGAGAGAGAGATATTTTTTATTCTCAAATGAATTCAATCATTTGTAGTTACCGACAGTTACTGATCACATAGAAAATAAAAAGCTACACAACACTGTTTGAATTATAAAGTTGTGTGGCCTACATCACAAAGGATTTCCTTCGACGTATCAAACGATGACGTGGAATTCGCAGTCTGTTCGACCCTCTCGTGTCTCGCCGACTAATGTCTTCCTGTCTGACAGGGATAAGATGGTGGAGAGGATGATGAGTCTTCTTCATTTTCATAAATTGAGTGAGGACCATTTTGTTCAAATGCGTGATAATTTGAGGTGTTTTGGTCAGTTCAAGAGCCTCATCGTAGGACAAAGCAGGATGAATGACTTTTAGAGCACATTTTTCGACTCTCTCGATGACCTGCTGTAGCATCTTCGACGTAAATGGGAACCACGCTGGGGATGCGTACTCAAAAATGCTGCGAATGCACGTGTGATAGAGGCGAGTTAGTCCTTGACTACTGCCACTATAACGTTTTAGTGTTCGTAGCCAGAATATTCTCTGCATGGCCTTTTTTCTACAGAGTTCGACGTGATTCTTGAAAGTTAAATGTTGATCAACAGTTACGCCGAGAAGCTTCACACAGTATGTCAAAAGGGAGCTCAGAAAATGCACTTCCTCCTCGTGTCTGATGCATTATCATACTCATATGTTTTCATTTTTGAAAAATTGTAATTTGTAAATTGAGTGATTTTCATATTTTGAGCACTGCTCAGCAAATCCGATAGCGGATGCACGTCTATCATAGCTCATTTTAAAGCTGAGAATGCAAGCTCTCGAATGATGTATGGCACGTTGTTATGCGATGGATTTGGAAAGCTTTAGAATCGACTGAACTTATACGAAATTTAGATGGTCCGTTTTTTATAATCATCTCTGTACAAACGCGTTAGGCTTTTGTATTAGTTGAATGAGATAATTTGTTCAACGTTGTCCATTCACTTCTCCACTGTTGGGACAATAAAGGAATTTTGTCCAACGTGTGTCAAGTTAATGGCGACTTTCATTATACTTTCCTTTACATATCACGACCTATTCAGCGTTCTGTTAGCCACTGCTCGTCTGTGTTTGAGCTGCAAGTTAGGGGTATAAACACGACTAGGCGAGTACCTGCTGATGACTGACTTTCCGCAGTATTATGCTTATTGCCATTTGTCATTGTACTCCATTAGGTATTTGTGGCTGCTTGTGCAGCTGAGGAAATACATTCTGGGAGACTTTTCTTGAGATTTTAGTTTGTGACACCTATCAAAATAGAAATCCAACATGCAAGGCTGGTTGAATTTTGCCGAATGCTGAAGCCATGCTACAGATTTAAATGATTGACCCAATGTGACAAAACATTGTCGTGATTCCAGCGCATATTATGTCTCTAACATCTGCAGTGAATGCTGCACATAATTTGAAATCAAATGTAATGAGATATCACGTTGAGTGCAAGAAAAGCTACTGATAAGATTGGTTTTTAGATGAAATGCAACTTAAAATACGAACATGAAATGCGAGAGATTTTTTTCAAACACAATCCGCTCCAACATACGTCTGAATCAACATTATAGGTACTTGTATATACTTAGAAAAAGAAGAAATTTTAATGTCCCCAATTAAAAAGGTATTCATTTTTCATTCTCGAAGTGGGCGTCATCGTTGGACAAACAAGCACTGCCCTTTCATAAGATTTTTTATAATTTTGACACCTTTGTAGAGTGCCGACTACAGGAGGTGATTCTTCATGCTGAAATTTGTGTCTTTCCTTCCTTGATAAAATACGATTTGCGGCTAAAAATGTAGTGAAATAGTTTTAAAAGCAAAATGAATGGTTTGAAAAGTTAAAAAAGGGCATGAAAATTCCTGATACAGCGGGCCGAGGATGGGTCGGAAAATTCATACTCATATACAAGTCTAAGTATGCGACGGATAGAATTGGGCTGCGTTTTATCGTTATCAAAGGTATTGGAGAGACTTACCTATTAATGATTTATTGATGATTAATTGATCTTAAAAGCTCTAGACATTAACTTGGTTCAAGGCATTTTGCGATGTTCTATTTATTCATAAGAATACATTTTTAAGGTGTACACGACATGTTTAACACAGTTTACACATGTTTTACATTTTGATTTTCATCGTTCATTAAGGAAATATGATATGATAATCACTGTTTCTGTTTATGCTGAAGTCAGCACTGACAGAGAAATAATTTAGTCATCTCTTTATGATTGATATTTGCATCATGCTGATGAACATCACATATCATCCATCGCATTGCAGGCATACAATTTCAACTTGACTATTTTTACAAATGAGTATGAATTATGAATATTTTGTGATGCCAAAAATACTATGTATGAATATTGTTGGGTTGATAAATCTGCATTGGAATCACGAAAAAATGAATATCTGTTGATTATTTGGATTTATTATGGAAGGTCTCATCGAAGTGTTGCGTAAGGAATGCCAAGGCAAAACATAATCTCTTGCAGTATGCGACCGAAAAAGCTGCAAATATGAGACAAAATAGTTATAAGCAGCTATCTGGAATTATCACGTGGCAAGAAATATGTTTTGCTGCTTCGCATTTTTGGTTGCACGTAATATTGTGACTTGTATATAATTGATGTCACATTATGGCGCATATAATTAATGTCACTTATAAAGCATGCGACTTACTCCGACTTTGCAATTTGGAATTGAAAACGTAGTTAATTAAGGCGATGCGATTTTTGAAATTGTCAGATAATGCCAAATAATTGAAATTGATGCCAATGCTTCAATTTATTTGTTGATGTCTCCAAAATTTTTTGTTTCTTATGAATCAGCTTGTCTTTCAATGACTTCATGTTTTCATAGGTGTTTCACTTTTGGTTTGAAGAGAAGAAATATTCATCTATTCGACTTCGTGAGAGCCAGTGAAATCGGTGATCGATTCGCCGAGACCGCCTGGGAGCGGTTGCTATTGTTAAAGAGAACGTTTTGCAGTCACTGTATGGAGAACATACGTAAGCTTAGGCCAAACCATTGGGGGGGAGGGGGATTCCCAACCCATTAGCTAAGCCGACCCAAGGATTCGTTTGATTTGGCCCACTGCAAGGTCAAATTAATGGCCTATTTTGAAAAGTGCTTTTTTCAAAAGTCTGAATTTGGCAACTTTTTTGCAAATATTTGTGTGATAGCTCTTAACGAAGCGCGTCAATATACAATGCAAGTGAACCAATTTATCAATATGAGTCATGTCATCCTCATCTATTATGCCATTGAAATGTTGTATACTACTTATTAAGATGGTCATTAGCAATGGCACACTTAAGTCTTAATTAATTAATTAGTGTCTTTCCCTAATCACTTGAAATCTTTGGGTTTTTGTAAATCTTCATTCTTCTTTACAGTGAAATTATAGACTGCCTATGACTGTACATTAAAATTTCTCAGATCTATTGGAACAGTTTTGAAATATACACGTACATATGCTTGAGATGTATTCAGTGACTGCTTGTCAATTAAAGCAGGCATTGTCTCACCTAGTAAGTGTTGAATACTTCTGCATAAACCTAGCAATCCTGAGCTACAATAGGCTGATCTGATGATCTGACGATTATTAAGTCAAATAAGAATTCGAGCCCTCAGTTAAAGGCGAAACATTGATAAAATGGTCACGTAAAATACGTCTAGGGCATTGCCTTTGCGTTGGCATTGAGAACAGCCGTTTCCCACTCATCAGGTTTCAACTCTGTCTCCCATATCTGATTGAAAAATCGACAAAAGAAGGCCGAGAGAATTTTCTTTCTCGATTTCCATCATTTCACTCATTATTCCGTCATATCCAGATGCCTTTCCTCGTTTCATGCTTTTGAGAGCTCTTTCAACCTCACTGACGGTTATTGGATGTGGTAGTTCTATATCTTCTTCGGCTTCTGGCACTTCGAGTTCATCATGCTGTCTCGTTACCTTGTTTATGAACTCGCAAAAATGCTCTACCCATCTCTTCCGAATGTCATCATCTGTAGAAAGCAAAACTCCATGTTTGTCTCGAACAGGGGCCTCTTTCCTTCTTTTTCCATCTCCAGTAATTTCTTTTAAGATCTTATAAGCTTCTCGAACACTCTGTGAGCTACCCGCTTTCAATACGTTCTTTGCTTTCCTAGCTTGGTTTTCTAGGTATTGCCTTTTATCTCTGCGTGCACTGCGCTTTACATCTTAGTGCAAACTCCAGTACTTGGCAGCTTCAATATTTCTTTCATCAATGCCATTACACTTCCTCTCCATTTTACGCGTTTGTTCTTTCCTTTTCTTTATCAGATCCTATGTCGAGTCGCTGATCCATTTCTTTCTGTGGCCTTTCTTAAACCCAATGATTTCTTTACCAACAGTTTGATAGACATTTCTTTTGTCTTTCCATTGCTCGTCTATTGATTGGTCGCCGTCATCCATAATATCAAGAGCAACGAATCTATTGCGGCATTCAATGCGGAAGTCTTCTCTCGTACCGGTGCTATTCAATTTTGATACATCATACCGCTTAACAGATTCTCCATTTCTTTTAGTGGTCTTCAATTTTATTAGGATAGTCGCAACGAGGAGTTGATGATCATTTCCAATATCAGTCCCTCTGAAGGTGCGTACATGGAGTAGAGACTTCCTTCTTTCAGTTGAAATAGCAATGTGATCTATCTGGTTTCTTGTCTTCTGATCTGGTGACGTCCAAGTGTACTTTTATATAGATCCTTCTTATGGAAAACTATTCCGTCAATAACAAGTTGATTGGCGGCACAAAAGCTTACTAAGTGAGCTCCATTCTCATTCGCTTATTCATGATGGCTTTCTCTTCCCATAACTTTCTCCATACATTCGTTGTTCTTCCAAGATCAGCGTTCATGTCCCCAAGGCAGACTCTCATGTACCGCTTTGGGATATCATTGATGGTGTCTTGTAACCGGTCGTAGAACTCGTCCTATTCTTCCTTAGGGTCGCTATTCGTTGGGGCGTAGCACGTTATGATTCCGAGATTACTCTGAATTGATTTGAATTTAGCAAGAATTATACGACTGTTAACAGGTTTCCAGTCAACTAAAACTTTTGAGGCATTCTTACCTAACATCAATCCGACACGTTCGTATTTTCTATTATCGTCTCTGCCTGAATAGATCATAGTCCTTCCTTCTTCGAGCTTCTCTTTTCCTTTACCATTCCATCTTATTTCGCTTAAAGCCAGAATAGTTGATGATTATTGAATTATTTCTCAAGTTGTTGTAATTTACCCTCTTGATTGAGTGTTCTAACATTCCATGTTCCAATACGTAATTCAGTCTTTGTATTCACAAACCGGGTGATTCTTAGCACCCCCTTGTGCCCGGTACTGGGGGCCATGTTTGATTGTAGACAGGGATTTAAGGGGAGAATCTTAGAGAGATTCACAGGCAAAAGAATGTGTCAAGCTTGCCAGGAATGAGCAATGCGCACTTCCTACCTACCTGAGGTTAATGAACCCCACTGTTGACTTCCTGAAGAGGTTCCACTACCGGGCGTCCTTAAGAGGAATAGTCCATAAAACAGTTTATCGTTCTTGGCCTATACCTCTCCTACCACTGCCCCGCTGCCAGCAGTGGGCTGCCAGAGCCTGCTTAGTTAGCCGAAGTGCGGCCTTCACTGCTGGTACCAGACCTGTCCGCCAAGGTATGACCTGCCAGGAGCTTAAGCTCCAGACGGCATAGCCCTGGTACGCCTCCGTTTGCACCTCTCCGCCATGAGGCCGCAGGTTGGACTTAAGAAGGAGCAATTATTAAACAGCAATGAATTCCATTGAGCTACTTTATTTAAAGAAATTATGATTTGCTGCCGCTACATCTCTCTACTAGTTTACTCACTTTCTAAAATAGATCTAAAATTAACTGATGAAAATGCACGAAATTAGTGATTCCTACAACTAAAACTGCGTGGAGTCAGACTCAGAGAGTCAATCAAGAGTTTCATCAGAAATTGGCTTTACGCAAAAAATTATGCGCTGGTGTTCTGAGTCAACCGAGGTTTCTATGGATTTTATCGAATTGTGTTGTGTTGCAGTAAATGGAATAGGCTCTTTTGGTGTCCCACCTGACCCTAGAGTCACGAGCCGCCACTGGTTGTATTCCATGCAGAAATCAGTCCTGTCAATCTCTTTTTGTATTCATATGTAACTTCTCGGCACTTTTAACCAGTTTGGCATCGCAAAAAAGTAGTCATTCAGGAGATCTGTGACTAAAATTCGTTAGAAGTTCAAAACTATTGGTTTTTAAATTTTGAATTGCTAGTCTTATGCGAGTTAGAGCAAAATAATGCCATCATCAGAAGGTTCACACACAAAATGTGCTGTACTGGTAATTTCGTGTGATTCGGAAAAATATCTTGGAAGTTAAGGAGGTCGTCGAATTCCCCCTCTCTCCTCCCCCCCCCCGAGGCATCGATGGATATGGACAAAGTTAAACGTCGTTACTTCTAAATTTATGCTAATTCATCAACTCATTTGTGAGGCCTATTATGTGATTTCATCTCAATCTTATCTATTTATATTTTTTGATCAATAATTCTATTTGACGGATTTTCTCAAATTGTTTTATTTGCATTCAACAAAATTTAAAAGTCTCAGGAAATAGATGGCTTGAAACATTGATGCTCATCATGGGAAGCCACAAAGCGTCGATGATTGCTTGATACTCTAATTTTTATTTATTTTTATTTTTGGATGTCACAAAAAATAATAAAAATTAAAATTAAGAAAAATTAGAAAAAATATTTAATTAATAAATAATTTAATTTATTAATATTAACATTTAATTTGATAATTAATTTATTAAAATTTTAATTAAATAAAAAGTATAAAATAAAAATTAAAGTATCAAGCAATCATCGACGCTTTGTGGCTTCACATGATGAGCATCAAAATTTAAAAGTGAATTAATTATACGCCGTCATGTACAGTACTTTACAACACAGCAAAAATTCTTGTTGAAATACTAAGAAACATCATGATTTTTAAACATTTCAACCAGATTGTTCTACCATTTTCCTTGCATTTGAAAAACATTTGCATCGAATTCGCGCCCTTGAAAGTGGTGCGTTGTCCAAAAAATCTTTAAAAATCTTTCATAAGAAACGCCCGTCTGGTTCTCAAATTTATAATACATTATATATTACATATAATACATTTATGGGACCTTGTTTCACCGCTGTTATGCGAGGATGCCTAAACATGCGAATACATCCTCCAATGACAAATCTTGAAGCCGAACCTGATGCAGACTGCCACGTTTGCCACATAGTACGAGAATGTTTCTCATCTAATAGATACATAGCCGGTGAAATGATTTCTTAATTTATGGTTGACCATCTATGAAGATGGAGCTTCAGTCATGCACAGTCGGGCATCTCAACTTTGATACACAGTTGATTCAACTGCTGTGTTAACAGATTCGTTAATAATCGGTGACTGCACGCATGCATTTCTTTTTCTAGTGATTCATGCCGGCCTATTGTATTCTAAAACCATTTGTGTGTCAACTTCTTAGTAATTCGTTCTTCAGAAGCATCATTGTCTCTCATTTATATCTTATGTCTAAGGTGGCGATTGCTTCATGAATAGACTTATTGTGCACAGATAACAGATGCAGGCGTGATTTAAGAATGAGAGATTGGGGGCGGCAAAATAAAAGAAACACATATGGGTCATTCCACGACGATTCAATCAATTTTTGAAATTTGTGACTCTAAGTCTCAGATTTTGCTCAATTTTGGATATATGTTTACTATACCATAGAATATTGGAAGCTGAAATATTAGCTTCCAATTTTGAATTATTCGATTATGATGGAAAGTGATTTGGTTGTATGAATTATGTAGAATCTCTTTCAATAACAGATGACTGACTTATACTTATGAATTACCATGATCATCAGTTAACCATAGTTAAAAGATCCTTCATGTAGGAAATGCATTTTTGATTACACCAATCAATAGGTAAACCTAAATTTGAAAACAATAGGCCTATTGATACTTCAGTATCATGATTTTGTGAAAATATTGATCATGAGAAGCCACTCCATTCCGTTCTGAGGTCTTCCAATAGCATTCCAAATTGATCACGTAAAAATCACATTAATGTGGTTATAGGTAACCCAAACACATGGCCTCAATGGACAAGAATATAATTAATTTGTTACTTTGACAAGAATGAAATGCACTCGTCTGCCTTTTTATTACCAAATATATGAAAAAGCATTACATTTGCATTAATTTTGAAAGGCTGGGTAGAATCCCGCTTTAGCTTGTTTTCTTTTTATGAAGACTATAATCCTGGGTTACTGTGTATAGCCAAATATACTATTTCCAAGTGGGATGCTCATAATTCAGGTTTTATATATATATAAAAAATATATTTTCGAAAAAACACCATTTGTGATCGTAAAACAGTTGGATTTTCGCGAGCTTTCGACCACTCTCTGCTGTCTTAATCATGCAAAGTGAATTTTGTGTGTACAAACTGAACATGCATTCAGGACTGACTACATCTCATCACGTGACATGAAATTAAAGGTTTGCACCTTAACAGTTGAGAGTAAGTTAAAACCAAATGTCATGATGATACTACTTGTGAAAATAAATGCAGGATGTCTACATGTTGCTACTTATGAATGCAAATAAGTAATATGAATAAATAACAATAAAAGGTAAGAGTCAATGAATAACAAAGTTATTGCTGTACAAAAAAAATAAGTGGATTCCAAATATCACTGAACTGATAGCCACCATCTCGGTTGTAAATCGTGTCACGATTTGAGTGGATGAAGATTGTCTCCTTGATTTTTCTGCGATGCACGTTGGACTCAGTAGAAATGACTTCTACAGGAAAAGCAGGAGCATGGGAGTGTTCATGGACAGTTGGGAGATTGCTGATCGGTAATTAATTGATTTTATATCTCTTTGATGTTACAAAATTGCTATTTACAAAATGGGCTGATCTGACTGCCCGTATTTTTACATCGGAGAAAGCTCCAGAAAATTGAGCACCAGAAGCAAGGAGCATGTAGACATTACTTTGTGACACTCCTGCATTTATTTTCACAAGTAGTATCATCATGACATTTGGTTTTAACTTACTCTCAACTGTTAAGGTGCAAACCTTTAATTTTATGTCACGTGATGAGATGTAGTCAGTCCTGAATGCATGTTCAGTTTGTACACACAAAATTCACTTTGCATGATTAAGACAGCAGAGAGCGGTCGAAAGCTCGCGAAAATCCAACTGTTTTATGATCGCAAGTGGTGTTATTTAGAAAATATATTTACCTAAATTACTTTTGTATAGCGTGCAGTTTTATGAAAGGCTTAAAATTGATCTGGTTTAATTTTTCCATGAACAGGAATAATTTGCTTGCATGTGAATCAGAGGGATCAACAACAGCAATTGCTAATATGAAACGTAAGCAATTAATCACATGGGACATTGATTATGATACCTAGAATATTTGTACACGCCTGCTTCTACTCATTGGGAATTATTTTCTTTTTAATTTCAATTTATGTAAGTGAATACTTGAAATAATTAGTAGCTCAAATACAAATGTAAAATTACATGAAATTCAGTCAGTCAGTCGTCGTCGTGCAATATCTATGTATCTTACCTAAACAAGCCTGCACTTCCACATGAAAAGTCTGCAATATTTTATTCAGGTGTGATTTAATAATATCGGTTCGCTAAGTGCATAACGATCTCAAATATGATGATTCAAAGGCAGGTGAGAGATTCTCAGTGCCATTTAAAAATACAGAAGGGTTGCCTATATATGAAATCTTTGACTGATTGTGCTTACCAATCAGTAGTAAGGCAACAGCGATCCCTGGGAAAATGTTGCTGCTACCAGGAAAAGACCAAGAAGATAAATTCGAAATTTTGTCGATAATGCATTTGGTAATCTATTGGGGTCTACTGGATTAATATTAATGGTTAGTGGGTTTCGCTCAGAAAACATTCTGCGATACTGAGTCAATCAAAAGCTATTTACACTATCACAGCATGAAATTAATGCAGTTGTCGTTTCTCCGGTTTATTGCGAATGATATCTCACCATTAGAATAGCTGAAATTACTAGAAGTAATTGATTACTTCAGAAATCAGTAAGATAAATCGATCCTGAGCATTTCGCACAAACTTTACTATTCAAAAGTACAGTGTCGATTGATAAAGCATATCTAGTCCAACAAAACTCGAACTTCGAAGTCATATTCGGCTGTATTGCAATATATCAAAGTTTCATGTATGATATCCATCAAAGGGAACTATTTCTAACCGCACACCAACTTAACGTTTTCAAGTGCTATTGTACTATAAATGCTACTTCTCGATACTACTCATATAATATTGACATCATATATTGAAAAAATGTGCAAAATCAAAATTGGCCGATTTATACCACTTCAACTATCGTTTACCTGATCAAATTTCTTTTACAAGTAATTGAGCATGTTTCTGAGATTCAGTATCAATTTGGAGTCAAAACTGGCATACAGAAAAAAAACGACCATAAGACCCAGCTTGAAAAGAACAATTTTTGGCATTTTTTGAAAAAGCACCATTTTTGAATGCCTTCTGTGGCTCTCTGTATTCTGGTTACCGATTAAGATCACAGATGTGAAACACACTGATATGCATCAACACAATCATCATGGTTATTACGGGTAACAAGAAAACAGAGAGTTTTGAGATAAGTTTAAATTTCTTATGTATTTTCGCGGACCCTATTTTTTAACATCTTTGGAGCCATGTAGCTCCGTTCTGCATGCCAGTTACCCGTTGAAATTCATACAGGAATTCCTTTAGACCAAACTAATGCTGCTTGCAAAGTTTGGTTGAGTAACGAACATACAGAAAAAAGTTACAGCTGCGTGAAAATTCAAATTTTGAGAATTTCAAAAATTTGGAAAAAAATTGAATTTCTAAAAATAGCTCTAGATCTCGCTACATTCAAAATTTGAAGCTAATATTTCAGATTTGGTGTTTTCTATGGTATAGTAAATATATATCCAAAATTGAACAAAATCTGAGACTTAGTGCCACAAAATTTTCCAAAAATTGATTGAATCGTCGTGGAATGACTCATGTACATATGTGTTATATGTTACATATACATAGGTATACATGTGTTATTATCATATGACCGTAAACTATTTTGAATCTTTTTTGACTCTATTTTGTCTATTTTAACGACCATAAGACTTATTTCTCGTGCTGACAGGAATACTAAACTTTCTATGTCGCATCCTACTCCAGTTGTTATCATGTCATGTGAATGAACGTAATCACAATATATACAGTATATACACCTATTTGTAATTTTGCCATGTGACCATTCATCAAAAATAGTCAATGCTGAACTTTTCGGGAAAGTGTTCTCGATTCATTTGAATTAATAATGACCTTCCAGATTATTAAGTAACAATGTTAAAATCAATCGACGCGCACTTGAGTAACCTTTAATTCTGGAATTAAGTTTTCTTTACTATTATCAAAAGCGGAATATTGTTTTGCCGATCAGACCGTTTCAGCTAAAACATTAAATCTATTATTCACAATGATTATTGTATGATGTGCAATTAGATGTGATACTAGATTTTGTGTTTTAGCTGAAGCGATCTGATCGGCGAAATATTACTACTTTTGACAATAAGAAAAACATTATTCCATAATTTAAGGTTACTCAAGTGCGCGTCGATTGATTTTAGCATTATCGCTTAATCATTTGGAAAGTCTTTATTTAACTCAAATGATTTCTTTGAAAAGTTAATGATTTTTCATCAATTTTCTCGATTAATCTCAGCAAAGCTGGTTGTCACAAAGTTTATGTTGAATTTTTAGTTTACTAATTCAGTGACTATTTCTTGTGAAGAAAGCCATGAGATTCTCAAAGACATAGCTGTAGAACAATGCTAGGTTTCATTCCTCTGTTTTACAAGATTGAAGATTTTGAAATACTTAACGATTCCGAAGAGTACCTAATGCCGAAGTGTCCTAAATTTAATTCACATGCAATGTAAGATGGATTGTCAGCGTGTCCTAGATAAATCCTATTTGCTTTCCTGCGCATTTGATATTATTGCTACAGCCATCCGTTTTCCACGTAACGCAGAATTTTGTCAAAATTTCGAAGATCATTAATATCGGATATAAAGCTTGAAATTTTGTTAGAAGGGCGGTGTGAAGAATTTTCAAAATGAGAAAATGTCATTTTTTATTTGTGTTATCAAATTCCTTACCCGTGTTGCAAGATCACAACTCGACAGGATGTACACGTTAGGATTGGGTGTAGCACTCAAAGTTGTTATAGACGTACGTAATGTCCTGAAGATTATCGCTACGGTTTGCTACAATCATCGGATTCTAATTTGTCTACAGCGTTTGGGGTCTCCTCCTTGGTTAGAGAGACTACTATGCGGTTGGATATCGCTATGGAAGCTAATGTGTACCGCAAAGTTCGTGAATCCTAAAACGGCTATTCACATGTCATTACATGTCGCTTCGTTAAATATAAAGCACAAAATCATGTCATAGACTTTGGGCGAGGGACACAAAACAAGTGGCAAAGAGCAAATCGCTGAAATCTGTAGGAAACTGTTGAGTGACATGCCCAGGGGGAGGTCACACGAAATTTTAACTGCTACTTTTTCGATGACTCTAAGTCAGAGTTCAGCCCTTTTCATAAATACAGCTTGCAGCGCCGGAAAGAGTGATGTTCTTTTCATAAATTTCGTGGCGTTCAGCTCAGAGTACGTGACTTACTTATGAATGAATCAGTCGAGACAAAAGCCTATTCAAGAGACTTGCGAATGCCCACAGGCCTGGTTCAGTGACGCTTCTTGTTAAAGTTAAGTCGACAGAATCTACGTTTATTTGGAATGAAATGGTGTCTGAAAGAATGTCTGTGGTCACAGCTAGCACATTATTCTGTATCTTTAGAGATGCAAAAGAATGAATTGTGAACGAATGGTTTCTCCAGGCTAAGCAAAAAACATTCATGTGTTTTCGTTGCATTCACACTCGCAGACCACACACAACTGAGACAATTTCGTGTGTCTTGTGCAGGGATGCGGAGTCGGAGTCCCGAAGTACTATCATTTTTGCTGGAGTCGGAGTCGGAGTCCTATCTAATGATAGGACTCCAGACTTCGGCCTATAACTAGACCCGAAATATAATACAAGCAAATTATTTATTCTCGTGCATATAGCTGTCATTGTCTTGATGTTAACTTTCTCCGTCAAACAAAAGTACAGAGACAGCAGTGCATGTAAAGCTTGTAATAGTTGAGGGAATGAACCGTGATAGTGAAAATAGGATTGTCTTTCTACTCGGTAATTTAGTAGAGCAGACAAGCCTTCCTAGCCTCGATCGCTCCTACGCGCCAAAGGTCACATCAGAGACAAAAGTAAAATATTAGTTTGTTTGAGAACATTACCTCTTACCCTCGCGTTAATCGTGTGTGATGCTTCTCCATATTAAAATCGAAAGTGTACTCATTTTTTTGGAGAAAGATTGGGGATTTTCCTGCTTGGTAGAGACTGAAGAAAAACCGTGTGAAGCACACATCAAGAAGATGGAAACAGCTGAGTCGTATGCATCCATCGTAAAGCGACTTTTGATAAACTTTCATCGAAAATGATTGATAATTGATACAGCAATGATCACTAGAGGTAGGTTCAGGTAAGCTTATAATGATCAATTATAGGTTACCAATTAATTTTTCAAAAAAACTAGGCTTTATACACTTGCCATCCGGAGTCAGAGTTGGAGTCCTATCAAAATGATAGGACTCCGCATCCCTGGTCTGGTGGCACATCGATGAGGGTGGACTCGATCATCAATAAATTGAATAGAAAGTGCGATATTTCAATAATCCGACTTCAAGCTATTGTTCTATTGAAGAGAGATTAAAGACATAAATGTTGAAATGGCAATGACGTTTAGGGAAATGACCTAAAGTGAGGAGTCAGGACATAATTGGGCACAATCCGTTAACTTCCCTTAATCCGTTGATTAACGGAAATTCACTTTTTTTAACTTTCTAAAAAAAGTTAACAATTACTTTAACTTTCGTTACTATCATGGAAGTCCGTTAATCTGTTAACTTTTTTTAATAAATATGCAGCTGAGAGCTCAGCTCATGATGGCAAGTCAACTTTACATACACACTTTTGAAGGCTGAGTTAACTTGATTCACCTTCGCTCATCGTGCACTCTGACAACTTATCAAGAAATTCAATACTGGCACACCGTTAAGTGCCTCTGTGGAAAGACTATTCTCCAGCGGCAAAGATGTGTTCAGAGATAGAGGTCACGCCTTACGGACCGAAATATTGAACGCTCGCTATTCATGCGCGGGAATAAGTGCATTTGACTCGTGCACTGAAATGCGCAAGAATAAGTGTAAATATCATTAATCCTGTCAAACTGTTTAATCCTTAATTCAATTTTTGACCAAGTTAACACAGTGTGTTTTTTTTAATTAACTTTTGTTTGCTAAACTCGCAAATCGCTTGCAACTATCCTCTTACGTCATTCTGTATAACTACAGTTCATTTGTTTTCTACAGATTTTACAAATTTTTAACATAGGTGTTTAAAAGTGATTTAGGTCCTTTTCGAGAAAAGCTGCATGGATAGCAAAGATGTAGGCTTATAAGTTTTCACAAGAGGTGTATGGGTTCCTAACCGAAGAAAAATAAAGAAACTAAGAATAGCAGGAAATTTATCTGTAAAGACACAATGTTAACTAAAATACGATTTTAAAGATAACATAAAATTTAACGAATTAACAGTATAACTTTAACTTCCGTTACTTTACTCCCAAATTAAAGGATTATTGTTGACGGACCTACATTTTTTAATTAACATAACAAAGTTAACGGAACTAACTTTCTTTTTAACTATGCCCAGCACTTAGTTAGGAGGAGTTCGCGCGTTCTATGTGATCCCCCACAGAACTTGGAGATAACACACAGCTTTTGGTTCTTATCTTTCAAAATAAACTTGTGAGGGCGTCTTCGAGTTTTTGTAGTACTAGCTGCGAAAAGTGTGATGTTAATATGTTAGATATTGTGTGGAATGTTGCAGTGGATATTGTGTGCAAATCGAATGTTAACCAACATTTGGTCGTGTGTCCAATACTTTCTTCTGATTTCATGCTACCGGGAGAGATCGCAACTAAAAGCCGCTCTAATTTAGTCACACATTCGGCTAAGTCACACTAATTAGCCGAAATCTGAATAGTTTCATAATATATCGGGTATTTAGTCCTAACCTGTGTGTACAAAAGAGTATGTCCTCATTCTTATTTTGCCATGGCAACAATTTCTCCCTTTATTTAATTTTCTCTACTTTGATTTGTTCTTTTCTTCTATTTATTTTTGATATTATTGTCATTTACTTGCAGATTTGTCTTCTACCTAACTTTGCATTTTTGCGCCATTCCAGTATTAAGACTAATCGGTTATATTTCGCATGCACGGTTGGTTCAGCTATTTTACCGAAATCTTCCTTGATTCAAAGTGCTCGACACCGCGGATTACAAAAAATTGATTGCAATTTAATTGCTCTTTCCAATCAATTAATTGAAACTGGCATTGCTTGGCAGTCAATTAGTTGACATCAACCAATCTGCATGTTGTAGAATCCTATAAGCAGGACACGACGCCTCAGATGGCCTTGATATTTGTTGAAATAGTTGTTCAATAATTAATGAACTCGCAGATATTAGGAGCGTGTGCGCGCGTGTCGCATCCTGCCGTCGAAGACAGTCTTCCTTGCGAGTAGTGGACAACTGAGAAACAATAAATTGCACAGTAATCTGTGGGAGCTTGTTCAAGATCAGTGCTACGTGTCGGATAAGTCCGCCAGCCTGGAAAATATATGAATGATGTAGACCTAATTTTAGCATAATTGCGGATAAACAGACTACATCAAACAGAAATTTCTTTAGCAGCAAATAATTTATTGAAATAGGAACTTGAGTCAATCAGTTAATTGACCTACGAAATTGATGCAATCAATTAATTAAAATTGGAATGCTGAGCAATCAATTAATTGAAATTCAGTAATAATTATGATAATCCCCGCTTAACACTATTGCGGGCAACGTGAAGAGCACTTGCCAAATGCCGCAGAAGTATTGGGCCACGAATGATCGCCAAATCGACGTAAGGGCAAAGTCGCACACCCCAGCTTATGTCATTAATAACCCCTTGATATTCCATCAACCCTTCTTACTCGTAGAAGTCTAAGAAACCTTTCACCTATGAAGAACCCATCCTTTTACATTAACCCTTCTAAAATTCAAGAACCCTCTGATACAAAATCAAGAACCCATATTGATGTTTAAACCCTTACAAGAAGTTTTATTTTTAGTAGAATACTTACATGGCATTTGACTTCATTTTATACGGTGTTATGACTTGTACGTTACTCCACGCAACTTCCTTTTCACTTTTATGAGTATTATTTTTATGTTTACAGCATTGATTTTGATTTCTTGCCCTAAAGTACTATGATTGACCTTTCAACATCTGATTCAGTAGCCTTTATTGTCCTCAGTCAATTAGTATTAACCTTGATATCGTTCCTTGAGATCTTTTATCTTTCTTGCTTGTGTGTTTCCATCATAGAAGTAGATATGGTAGATATGATAGACTTTCTATGGTATTTGTTAATTTCTATGGTTTCCATAGAAGTGGATAATAGTACACTAGAATGGAAGTTTGATATCTTGCCTATGTACAATGACGGCACATGGAAAAATCTATGGTTTGTAGATCAGATTCGATCTAAAACATTGTATCATAGTGAAAATATTTGCCAAGTTGGTTGTTGGTTCGTGTCTATTTGTAGCAGTCACTGACAGCAATTTTCCAATTTTTCAATATTGGAATGCGAATTAAAAATTGGTTCACAAAGTGATATTTGAAAGTGGTCGGTGTGCTGTTTGTAAGAACATCTGAAGAATTCACAGATAGAAAGTCTAACTATTGGATAATTTCTTCTTCAAGCGGCTAAGAAACCTGGCGCTTTTCTGGAATAAACACATTGAAAGTTTCTTTACCGACAATCATTTCTCAAATAAATGAAATGTCGCTGGAACTTTTCAATTAATCATTGAATGACACATGTGATATTTTGGAGACTGATATTCGAATGCATGTAGAGATTTTGAAAATTATTCAAATTTAGTGAACAGGGGAACCCTTTAAAGTAAAATGAAGATTTCTTGGCCTCTGATTTCAAGCTGGAGTTATGCATGTTCTGTAAATCGACATTGCAAGTTGCATGAGAGTCTGATTATACTATTGATAGATTATCGGAGCGATATTTCAAAATGATGAACGTACAGAACGTCTTAAAGGATTTCCTTTTTTGTCATCCTGTCGGCGCAGCATTTTGTAAATTCATTGTTGTTTTTGAGTACATGGTCTTTGGACAAGGGCCAGCAATCCAGATCAAGAATTGGCCTGATAAATATAAATGCCAATCAAAAAACATGGATGCCAGATCGCACAAGTTGCATTTTGCCCCAACTAAGTTCCCCCGGCGTGTGCTATAATTTTCATGCAATTTCCATTCTAGGACTTTCTATGGTATTGTTAATTTCTATGTGTGTTTCCTCTCTTACGCCACATGCATCGATTGAATCGTCAAATTGTGTTCACTTGTGTCTGTGTAACCTCAGTCCAGCGTTGTACTTGAATGAGATCTGACCGAAGCATGTTGTGGAGTAAATTCAAAATCAATCATTTCTTTTTATTTACTAAATATCTATTGCCGATCATGTCTATGCATCAATTTATTGAACATCGATCAAAAATGCATTGAATATCGATCAAATATGCATTAGCATTTAGTATCATATTAACTTTCAATCATGAAATGATAAGTCACACTAACTAGCCGAAATGTAAATAGTTTCATGATATATCGGATATTTAGCAAAGCACTTAGTTATTTGAGTTTCATAGATGGAACATGTACGTAAATACAAGCTGTATTGAAGAGACATCTCTTGTTACTTTCGGACTTGGTGATGTTGAAAAAGAGACCGCCACCCTCTAATAGAATTCCAACTAAGAGACTGCCACCCATATGTATTCAATTTATATGCATATATAGAAAATGTCTATAGAATGTTTACAAAAATATACCTATTACTTATCGTACGCCAACAAGAACCATGTACTCGAACTGTTCATGAATTGCGCAGATTGTGAAAGCTAAACCTCGGCAACCCTGTTGTAAGTTGCAGACCTACATCCAGTCGAACCGTCCGGTGTGCCTCTGATGACTATAGCAATCGTCATTTTTATCAATCTAATCGATGCTTTATCATTTCAGGTGAACAACCTTCCTTCGAGCTGTAATCAAGATGATTGTCTCAAAGTTAATGTTGAGATTAGTAAACCAACTATGACTGACAGCATTTTCGTTGATGAGGACGCAGATACAGATTTGGTAAAGAATACACCTTGTGAAAAAGCTGTTAGTCGCAAGTGTGAGAATGATCTGGAGAAATTTAAGAGAAAAGTCAATGCGACCAGTGCTTCAAACAGGCTTCTTTCTCACCGGCATTTCCTGGCTTTTCTCCCAAGATCAAAGGATTTGACAGTCGGTCGACCGTTCTTTCTAATTGACCATGTACCAGAAGTCGATCATTTCTTCAAGGTAAGATCGTGTTGTCTTTTCAACTGTAAATGCCAATGTCATTGACATCGGCCGAGCAGGCAGATAATTCGATTATGCAGCAGTGGGGGCGCGATTCCTGAATCGTGCGACTCAGCGCACGATTAATCAAAAATCGTGCGATTCTGAATATTTTGAGATTCACTGTTAAAAAGTTATCGATTAACCTAGCTTGCATATTTTTTCTAGATCATTCTTCATCAAAGGTTTAATGATTTCCATTAAGATTCAGAGCAATTGACACTTACAGTCTATTCAGACTCCAATTACAACCACCATATTAATTAATGCGATACTCTATATGTAAGTGCTTTGGAAAACAACATAATAAATTAGAACACATTAAAAGTCGCGAACAAGGCATGAAAAGTCGTGATAATCTATTTACAAGATTCTACTGCAAATCTGCTATCATGGATTGACATACTATGAAGTATATCATTAATATTTTTTTATTTCCCAGTTTTGGTTCTTTTGGGGTTTATCAATCATAAGTTATCGAATATAGCTGTAAGTGTGTAGGTATTAATTTGTCGTTTCTTCTATCAGTCTTCAAACAAGAATATTTTATGTATCAATTAAATTAGGCTATTAGAGCACTTGAAAATTATTAGTAAATCTAGCTATATGTCTTATAGAGAGATAGCCTCAGACTTGAGCAATTTAAGCACAAGAATTGCTTGGCAGTCTAAGGCCGCGTTTACACGTTCAACTTGATTGCTAACACTTTTCGATCCATGATGAGTCAGAGAAGAATGGACAAGCAATTGAAGTAAAGGGATGCCTTCAATGATTGTGCTTCGTGCGTCACCAGACAATAGCAATCTAGCGAATGGTGATAAAGAGAAATGCATTGATTCATCAGCTTATCATCCTCTGAGTGTCAATTAAAGTTCAGCCGTGTTGAACTTTATCTGCCACTTTTTACTGACACTCAGAGGATGATAAGCTGATGAATCAATGCTCTTTATCACCATTCGCTAGATTGCGATTGTCTGGTGACGCATGAAGCACAATCATTGAAGGCATGCATTTACTTCAATTGTTTGTCCAGGTGAACTGGTAGAATCTTCATAATTAGCAAATCTGCAGTTGCAATTGTTGCCGGGTTATGTCCAGAGTGTACAATTTGAATGTAATCAGGCATTAATGCGTATTGCTATCAATACTGAGATATAATATAATATGGACCTACTATGCTCGACTGTCTTGACAGCATGTATGATTCGTATAAATCGTGTACCTGACCTAAACGGACGTGTTTAATGCTACTGTATAAAATAATGCATTTCTGCGGTATGGGGAACTCTCATAGAGGTTTCACATGGCAACTCTGTATAACTATACATGATCTCAGGCATAGAGTAAGTATATTAGCTAGAGTGGTAACTCCGCATTTATTAAATCCCAATGTGTATACAGTTTCGATTTTATTAAATGAACTCGAGAGGGGATGCAGTCGGTATTGCTTCCAGATGTGAGATATGCACATTCATGCAGTTTTGAAGAAATTACTACTGATCATGATAGTAATGGAGAAGGAATGATGGTATTTTACAGATCCTCCGTGTCATGACAGCCTTGGAGATTTAATGTTTGTTAAAGTAGCAATTCGATATGTTCCTATTACTTTCATGTTCAACCTCATGAGCATTTTCTTGAACGTGATCATATCACCGGCAACCAGTCACTCACAGCAAAATCACATAATCAAAGACAATGATTTCAATTAACTTTGAAAGATGTACATGGTTCCACATCACTATTCAGATTCAAGAAATGAAACATGAATTTAGTTAATCATAAAATCATGACGATGAAAATTGAATTAAGTACTTGAAATTTCAGCCAAGAAAGCACAATAATATCGCGATTTTTTTTATGAAGACTTCCATTATGATGCGGATCATGAAATTCCCTTGCAAATCAGCTTAATTTCCGCTTATTCTTTTTTTTGATAATGTTTCAACGAGCATATTCCTTTCTTTTCTTTGAGGTAAGCTTTCCTTTCCTTTCTTTTCCTTTTCCTTTCATACAGGAATGTTACAACGTTCAACTTACCAAATTTCTACAAATGTAGCCACCACTAGACCTGTTTCGGCCCATCGGCCGTCGTCTCAGGAGTAGAGATGTGCAACGGCTATGAATTGAAACCCGAAGTCGACCCGACCCGAAAATTTCTCCGATTCTATATAACCCGAACAGAATTGAAAAAATAGTTCTCTGAAAAATCAAATTACTGCGACCATGGAAACTGTACTACCCAATATTTAGGCTTCAGCCTTTGTGAAGGGAATCAAATCAAAGAGGAATTGCTCCTTTTCACGATGACAACCAGTATACCTTCTTTCATTTGCGTAATAATGTTGTAGTCCAGAGGAATTTCATTAAACAATGTTTTGTTTGATAACAGATGTTTTACTGTTGATTGTGCTTAAATGGATCATTTAGAGCATATTTCAGTCGGGTGCCAGGCTGGCCCCTTGGGCAAAATTTTTTATTGGTCTTTTTCCAAAATGACCGACCATGCGCTTAAAATATACGTGAAAATTCTCTAATTCGCCCTGTAAATAGATTTGAAGGCGGGAGTTAATATAGCGGCAACGATATCAATTTTATCCAGTGAAAAATTTCATGTGAAATCCGAATGAATTTCAGGTGCTCACATTCGTCAGACCTCCCTGTTGGCCGTGAGAGCCGAATATTTGCATCATGCTGCTCATCAGTGGCGTCGTCTCCGTGCCTGCGAGGCTTTCGCCGCATACCCAAAAATAATTATTTACGTTCATAAAACAAAGGTTCAAATAGTTATAATTTTTTGTTTTTGAGATCATCTTTACGTTTACAACTTTACATACACTTTACAGTTTCAAGTTACCACTCTCAAAAACTCCGAGCGCCAGCGCTCAGCTGTTAACTGCAGGGATCTTCAAGCAATCACGCAATGCGCTGGGGATGTGTTCACAGCAAATCACAGAGACAGTGATATGTGGAGCGTGTGCGCTCAGCTCGATCGTCTTCTCCCGATAGAAAGGAAGAAGCAAATATATTGCAGCAATGCAAGAAAAGATATATTTAATAATAAATAATAATAAATCGTTTATATTTTGAATGATAATCATGCAGTACAAGAAACATTCATAGTGCATCATACATTCAGGAAATCGAAGTGGTGACAAAGTAATTACGTCGCATTAAACAACTTTATACGAAAGGGGAAGAAAGAAAGAGACCGACGACGTTAGTCGGGAGAGAGGCAGCACAGCCAAATTTTGACTTCATATCGTCGTGCGTGGAATAAAATGTGTTGATGATAAGTCCTTGCACTAGTAGTTGTGAGTGATTTTTTAAGGCCTTTGTCCTTTCTTCTTTCTAACTGGGTACGCATTATGCCGCGTTTAGGGTGGTACCCACATATTATTCGGCCTCGGATCGTCCGTATTTTTCTCCAATATTATTTTCTCCACATTTATAAATTCTTCGACACATTCGAGGTCATAGGAATTGAAGTGAACTGGAGACGGAGGAGGATAAAAGAAGGTTTTCATATCCTCAGTAACGACACGTTCAACCGAGACTTTGGAGTTGCAGTGGACCGCGTGTGGAAGTCTCTCTATCGGTGACTGCTTCGTTCTGTACTTAAGCATTTCGTGTTTTATGTATTTACTTTTATTGTTCTGTAGCCAGTAGTATCCTAATGCGTTTTAGTTTGTTGATAGAGTGTAGTGGACAGTAGCGTGGCTTAATTGTGACCTTGGCGTCGGTAGGCTGGCGTGTTTTAAAGTAATTTGTTTTTAAGTGATTGTGCATGTTTGCCAGCTTGTCTTGTTCACTCTCAACTTGTCGTGCCTGAGGAAGGGTGGATCACCCGAAAGCTTGCCAATAAAGAAATTTCGAAGAGAACTATACCACTGAAGAATTTTTTACTTTATATAAATTCTTAGATTCAGCTATCTGAATGCGCAAATTTTCCCTATTCGTGTCTTCGCCAAATTTTGGAGAAGATGATGACGCGTTGAATTGTCGTGTCTGCGTTCACCAATGGCTGAATGTTGGATCGGAAGGTTAGAAGCCGCAGAAAGGAGATAGCGATGAAGGTTCCATAATTTGATGTGGAGTTCAGTCAGAGATAATGATTCAAGGCATATTTGTGATATTATGTTTATGGTGTCGATTTCAACAGTGGTTATTTTCTACACCGGCCAGTCGTCCGAAGGATTATGCAGAAAACTCTAGCCACCTTACACGAAGTTTATGGCATTGAAATAAAAACTAAACCACTCTCAAGGGATAGAATATCAGGAGGAGCACAAAAAACATTTTAGCAGCCCCAAATTTGAAACATGCAAGTGATAGACAAGCTATAATAATCACAACAGAGTATTGCGTTGGTGAGAGCGTCCTCGAGAGTGAATGTTCTCTATAGTAATCTTACCAAGGTGATCAAGCGTCATGTGAGAAATCAACATCACATTTCCATTGTTTTTTGACGTTTAAAATCTTGGGAAGACAAGAGTTGCGTTGACGAACAGTCAGCTTAGGATTGCATGCTTATGAGGCTGTTCAGAAAAAGAGGCAGTCACAGTGAATCACAATTCACATGCAGAATAGCAGACCTGCCAACTGTCCCGGATTTTCCGGGACAGTCCCGGATTTTGGAGCTGTCCCGGATGTCCCGGAAAAGTTAAAATGCTGTCCCGGATTTTGAATTTATTAACCTAAGATGAATTCTAGATTGTTTAAGAACGCATATTTCAAACATTTGCGCTGCGCGCGCAATCCTAAGGGCAATTCTACGCAGTCACGAACTTTGCAGGATTTATGATTACATTTCTGATTGTCATTCCTAACCTATTGAACCGGTGATAATCATACTTTATTTGAATTGGCTGCAATATTCACTGTTTATGAAACACTAGCCAAACCGATGAAAAAATGTGTATTTGATGGTTTAAAATACAATAGTTTGAGTGGTCGCGAACGAACACAGAACGACAAGATTTTTTCGAAAAAGATGTAGACGTTAATAACCTCCAAAGCTCTGGATTCTTCATCACGAAATTTGCTCTGATTGAATAGATTAGTATGCTATTTGATCAACTTAAATGCTGAAAAGAAATCTAGAAACGTTTGATTACTAGCAGTTCATAAGTTTCGAGAAGTGCGGTCACGAACGAAAAGTCACGAACGAACATTTTGTCCAACTTCATCAGAAAACATATTCGAAAAAGAAATCAGTCACAAACGCGCTCCATGCATTCCTTTGTATAAAGATAAAGTTAATAAATCATTTCGGAACATTTGCTTCGTGTCGGGCATCGAATATCTATTGGCATTCGTCGTTTTTTTTTGGCATGCAAGTTCATTCACGAAAGTTAGTCATACTGGCACAAATTTACAAAGAAACGACTTATGGCTAGGTACAATTTTGACGCACTTCAATGTCCTAGTTGCTTGTAAGTTATTCTCAAAGTTTCCAAGAGAGTGAAGTTTCTTGACTCACGAGTAATTCTATTTTTAGCAGTCCAGGGATTCCCATGATATTTCAAGACTGATTTAATCGATATGGAGACAGATGTACGTCTTAGGTGGAGAAACACACATCAACCATAATGTAAAGCTTTTTTAGTAGCCTTGGGCTTCCCATGACATGACTGATTAACGGAATGGGAGCAAATGTATGTATTGGGTAAAAGAAATAGGCTATTTTTAGTATCCAGGATTTTCCCATGAACATGGGTATAAGTTGTGCTATTTTTAGTAGTCGTGGGCGTCCCATGAATATTTTTGACTGTGAAATATAAAACAATGGAAGATATATTTCAATGTGATTCATGACCGAAAAATGGGCAAGACTCGAGCTGAAATCGCGAAGAAGTATCGTTCCACAAATTCATCATATCTTTCCCGAGAAGTTGACCGGATGAGAGTGAGACGTTCAAATATGACCCAAGAAGAACTCGAACGTGATCGTGAGAAGGCTAAAGTATGAAAAATCTCCTAGAGAAGAGGAAGTTGAATGATTCCAACACGGTTTTCAAAACAAAAGCGGCCGAATCGAAGGCAAAACAGCGAGTGATCAATGCAATGCCACGTTCCCCACATCACAGGAAAGTCATTGCACAAGCAATTGCTGAAGAATACCAAGTCTCCAGCAACTCGTCGTTCATTAAAGGGAAGAGAACATCTTTATCAGAAAGCCACAAAGACACCATTGCCGATTTCTACGATCAGGATGAAATATCTCGTGTCTGTCCATGAACCTGTGCGCGAAAAAGGCGAGAAGATGAAGGTTCAAAAGCGTTCGTTGATCTACACAGTTGGAGAGTGTTATCGAATGTTCGTAGAAAAACACGGCAAATTAGTTGGCAAGTCTCTCTTCTATAATGCCCGTCCCAAACACGTCATCCCTATTGGCAAAACTCCACACAACGTTTGCTGCTGTGTGCTTCATGAAAACTTTATGTGCTTGCTAAATGCAGCCTCATCTGCGGGATTGATGACATTACCGTGTTGTCATTCTAATTGGATTGTTGACAATGCACTGTGTCCTGATGCTAAGCCAGATTGCCTGAAGAACACATGCGATGAGTGTGCCAATGGTCAACGAATATCGGAGAACGCGATCGACCAGGATGTGGATTTGACTGTTACAGTCAAGAGATGGCAGAAAGGCTTCTCTGGCGAGACTATTGCTTGCCACGACACGATTATGTCAGCAATGGAAGTGAGTGAGGCATTCCAAGCTTTACTGCCACAGTTCCAGCTGCATCATACTGAAAAGAAATCAACAAGCCATGTACCGCAAGGACAAAGAGTTGGCATCCTCAGAACGCGTACTGGTTCACTTTGACTTCAGTGAAAATGCAACATGTCCCTTCCAGGATGAGGTTCAGAGCGCCCACTGGTAGCAGAAGCAGTTGTCTTCATTTGTTGTCTGCGTATTCAAGTTCAACGACTGCCCTAGCTGCCGTGTGATGGTCAGTGACCATCTGGATCACTCAAAACGATCAGTGTCTCATTATCTGCAGACAATCATTGAATCAACTGTCACATCGGAAGTGCAAGAACTGATCTTCTGGAGTGACGGACCTGCATCCCAATTCAAGAACCGGTACACTGCCATGCTGCTGAATCATTTTGCGAGGAAGTATGGGCTGCAGATTAGCTGGAACTTCTTTGCGACGGCTCATGGTAATGGGTGTGTTGACGGAGTAGGAGGTTCTGCAAAACGGATGGTTTGGGACTGTGTTCGCTCGAGACGTTACCAAGTGCAGAGTGCTCAACAGTTCGTTACCTGCCTCAACGAGTGCAACAGTAAAATTGTAGGCACGGTCGTGTCGTCCGGTGACATTGATTGTACTTATCACCAGTTACAGAATATTCTTGAGAACGCGCCAAAGATGACCGGTGTTCAGACGGATCATCAGTGGATAGCCAAAGACAATCAGCAACTAATTCGACAGCCATTCTCAATCGTCTACGCAGATTGTGATCCTCCATCCATTATCAACGAGGTTCGTGTCGGTGATATGATCATCGCTAGTGTCCACACAAGTCGTGGCACCACCAAGAACTTCATCGGAATCATCCAATCTCTAGCTGATAATGATTATGAGGTGCAGTTTCTCAAGGAATGCTCGCAATCAATCTACATGATTTCTGATACAAGTGATATTGCATGGGTACAGAAATCTGACATTCGACCAGTGGAAGTAGATTACACAATAGACAGTCGTGATCGGTATATTTTTTCATCTCCTCCGAAGTGACCATGAAACATTTTATATTTTCCTGTTGCATATAGGCCTATTCAATATTTTTTAAGCTCTCCTGAATTGATATATTGTTCTCTTTGTTACCTGAAAGGTGTTTTCATAGCTTTTTCCTAGTTCAAGTTTGCGGGATGGGATAATTGTGAAGTTGTGGTCATGTCGCGAACGAAAATAATACCACAGTCACGAACGAACACTCATCTCTTTTCTTCCGACGGTCGTAAATATTAACCCCTCATAATCAAATTTCAGTCGAAGGTCACGTTAGACTAGGGCATCATTTACATATGCATAAATTTGTGCTAGATAAAATTGATCTAGTAGAAGATAGAAAAATAGTAGATATCTGGTCACGAACGAACATTTATACTAAGATTCAAACTCGTGTCAAAAAATCGGAAGAAATTATGTCCTTGACAAAAAATATTGTTTGAGCTTCGACAAAGGAGTATCAATAATAATATAACGCAGTATAGACTACTTGGAATTCCATTTCTAACACTGCCTACATTGTTTCAAAAATTCAAAGGGAATGTATTTTTAATATCTTAAAAATAGCAAGATATTTCAAAATTGAATTTATTAGTAGAAGAAGTGTGTCTAAGCAATAAATTTTGTGATTCCTAATGGCTTCGGATATCCTTTCAAGAAGACACAAGTCACTGAGAGAAAATAATGCGTTTTAAAATTTGCCCTCTGTGTCGTTTTTACCGTGGAATTGCCCCTAAGATAAGGAAACATGCATAATGATGAAGTTTGTGGATTTCTTAGTGACATTGTCTTTTCACGCTGATGTCTTTTATTAATCATTATGTAGCCTGGATGTATTTCCTTCTATTGAGTTTAAAAAGGTAGTAAGTGTTTTCCAAATTTGCATTCCAGTTTTTGCGACGAATACTGTTAACAAGGTGGGCTGTATCTTATGATCTTGCTTTCAACTGATCTTTCTGTTGAAGAGACTTGAGACCATACTGTTGACTTGTAAACGTCAATTATGCATAATCATTAATTATTATAAAAATAATGCTTTTATGAAAAAATCAAAAATTTCCTATAAACATTCCATACTTGCAATATTTGTCAATATTTATCAATACATCAATATTTTTGACTGACAGGATGAGTGAGTCATGAATCAGCACATACTGCGATCGTAGCAATTGAATGGAGATGACTTAACTTAATGACACCGTTTCTATAAAAAATAATGGAAATTAAGGATTAAAATTAGGATGCGTCCTATACACAGGCACACAGTCCTTCCATCGCTTTTGGGGTCAAATATCCACTGCGTCCTATACATGGTATCGTCCTATACGTGGGTAGTTACGGTAATAAAATTTGTCCCGGATTTTCATGTTTCAAGGTTGGCAGGTCTGGAATAGTCTACATTGGAAAGTCGACTTCAGTGTACCTTTCATTTAAATATCAGTATCTATTTCTCACATCATTTCATTCTGTAGTCATGGATGCCAGCGTGATTTGAATGTTCATGTACTTGTACAAGTTTGAAAATTCACTGAAATTAAGTATTTATGAATTAAATTAATAATTATTAATTAATTATTATTATTAAATTAATTAATAAATTAATTATTTTATGCAGTTCATGCTGTCTGCTGCAGAAATATAGGAATCCACTTTGGAGCGAAGGCCTATGGTCTGGGAGCACGCGACGCCACTGCTACTCATAATATATGAAAATACGATTTCAAAGCTGCTAGTAGATATTTTGATCTCAAGAGCACTTTTGCTATGCCAATAGGACGATGATGCATTGTAAGAGACATAAAACTACATTTTTACTGCATGCAAACTAAGAGCATCTATGTGAAACAAAAGAGTAACATTATTTACCTTGGAAGAATCCCTCATATACAGCCTAATACAAAGATTATCGAGTGTGCAGAACCATCAATGTTTCGCTCTCACTCAACATTGTTCTCATCAAATTCTTCATCATCTTCTGGTATTGACGATGTTACAATTCTCGTCTGAGGATTCATGCAGTCACTGCTTGCTTGATTGCATCCTTCAGTCCTTGAAGTGTGAATATCACACATTGTTAGATAATACTGATTTCCAAGCATCATAAATTCATAACACAAAGGTGATACCCGATTATTTTGCAATAAACTTGAAACCGAACACGAATTCTGGTCGGGTCGGGTTCTTGCACCACTACTCGAGAGGGTAGGTCTGAACCATCGACGTTGAATGTAGAAGACATGCAAGCCATATATAAAGTAGGTAGTGTCGACTTAAGGAAATATCTGCATAAAGTGAAAAATTTTATATCAAAGATTCAGTTTTTTGCGGAGATCATGTTCCTGCGGTCCAAAAAATTATTCGAGCAGTTTTGAAAAAGCTAATTTTTTGCCAATTTATATACTACCGACATGACGCCCCTTTATAAGTAGTATGAAACAAGTTGGATATCAAAGGAATGAATGTTTGCTAACAAGCATCGTAACTAAGCGGAAATTATGCTGATGATCAAGGAAATCTAATGAACGACTTTATGATGGAAGTCTTCATGAAAAAGTCGAGATCTTATTCTGATGTCTTGGCTGAAATTTCATGCTTTTAATTCAATTTTCATCGTCATGATTTTATGATTCACTAAATTTATATTTCATTTCTTGAATCTGAATAGTGATGTGGAACCATTCACATCTTTTTAAGTTAATTGAAATCACTGTCATTCATTATGTTGTTACCAGTGGCAGGTTGCCTGTGATATTATCGCGGTGAACTCTTGAGGTTGAGCATGAAAACAATAGCAGGCCATGGAGTTGCTAATATAACAAACATTGCCTCTCCAAGGCTGTCATGACACGGAGGATCTGTAAAAAATATTTCCTTCTGCATTATACTATCATGATCAGTCAATTCCGTTGTAATTTCTTCAAAACTGCATAAATGTGCATATCTCACAGTTGGAAACAATTCCAACTATATTCACCTCAAGTTCATTTGATAAAATCAAAACTGTATACACGTTTGGTATTTAATAAATGCTGAGTTGCTACTCTACCTAATGTGCTTACTCTATGATGCAAGCAAACCATCTAACCACAAGGGCACAGAGCGATAAAGTAAAACTTCAGCGGCTGAGTTGCGCTTTCAAGAGATGGTCTGATGGTCGTGTGATTAGAAAATATGCCTACTTCTCCCTTGACTCTAACGCTGCTGGTTCGAATCTGTCCTCGACTGATGAGGCTCAATAGGTCGAGGCATTTCTGGTATTACATCTGTAGAAATTTGATGATAGATGATCTGCAGTAACAGGAATTTTGCGCAATAGGCGAACCGGACTGCTCTTTTGGGCCTCTTGCAATTCTGTATTTCAGCAGTATGTTGTGTTGTTAGTTTTCGATTGTGATTGTCAATGCGCATATATATTTTTAATTTCAGAGTCGACGAATATCACATGAAAATGACAAACCAGAACCTTATGTGGAACTACATGAACGTGCATTATCTACCATACTTGGACATTTCTACAATGGTCATGTTTCACTATATCCTCAGAATCATCCTCGATACTCGGTAGGCATTGTAAGAGCGAAGAATGCGGAATATGTAGAAGTATTGTTCAGGTAAGATGTTAACAAATTAACTTCGATGTGTGATTTTCTCAGCATCCTCTGCATGACAACATTATCAGAAAGTAACAGGCATTAAAAATTGAACATTCTTCATTGAACTTGACGCTCTACGAAGTTTCTTTTGTCAGTGCGAGGTACATCTGAAGAATGTGTGTGCAGACGAAGGGCAGAGTGGCACAATTTCCTGATATGTTCAAACACAGAGCCGAGTATTAGGTAGCGAATAAAAAGTCGATCGAAATAAAAGACTGGTTAAGGTCTTCTGATGATCGGTGTATAGTGCTGTACATCGACCGTTGGAAGGCGCTAGACGCCGAAGGGACCGCTGTAAAAAAATCTAGATTAGAAGATGTATTGAAAAATTTAAAAAGAGAGTCAAAGTCACGCCGTTTCGGGTGATGCTACAACCGTTATCATGTGTAAAGTGGAATGGACAGAATTCAAAGCTACATCAGTTTACATTCTGTTCATCTCACTCTGCACTTGATAACGGTTGTAGCATCACCCGAAACGTCGCGACTTTGACTCTCGTTTTAAATTTTTCAATACATCCTCTAATTGAGTGTGATATTTTTATTATATTACATATTCGAAGCACATTTTTGAACGCATTCATCATGCAGTTGGTGTTCGAGGAAGATGAGCTAATTTAACAGCATGATCTTCAGCGGCCTCAGACTAAGTCTTTCTTAATATGTGGCCACGGAGCACTTTTTGAGACGCGAAATTTATCTTCTTTGTACATCAATTCTCAGAAAATCACATGCATGAAGACAAATTGTCCAGGGTCCCCGCGCAGCCCTTAAATTTAAGGGCCCCTTAAAAAGCCCTTAAATTTTTCAATCAGCCCTTAAAAAGGCTCTAAAAAACAACAACTCACTGAAATAAAACTTTATACCCTTAAATTTACCTAATAAGTCCTCAAAATTCAATAAAAATTGACAAAAAATGAAATCTCTGGAGAATAATTTGAGTCATCATAGTTAGACTAAGTAAATTGATTTGTTTCGCACAATATCATGGTCTTTCTCTAAGAAAGTCAACTATCAATTGTTTCATCAATTTGTCGAGAACAGCTTTAACATTGTGTTGACTAATTTGCAAGAAATCTTATGGGGCATGAATCTTGAACTGTGTCTGTAGAAGTCAGCGGAGCATCATTATCTCCAAAAATAAATGGTAAATTTAGCAAATTTCGATTGTTGTTAAAATAAACAGCCAACTTAACCTTGCACTCATATTTAGTGTTTACACATAGGTCAACATAACAAGAAAGAGAAAAGATAACTTACACAACACATTTCGCATCCAGCATCTTAATGTAGACCGAAGGCATCGGACAATATCATAGAATGTTATTAAATTATTTTGACATTCCTTATAAGCTATAGCAAGACTTGTCAAAAGTGCCTGTAGCAATAAAATAAGTTCATCGCAACGACCATCTTGTACAATTTATCTCCTGCTGTTGCGACGCACTCCATGACTCCTCTTTCGGCGTCGAACAGAAAGCCTAAAATTCGTTCATTCAATAATTGCAAATACGACCTTTACTAAGGCAATTTTTTCTTAAATTCCATCTGTCAATCATGCCGAGTGGAGAAATATTGGAAATACAGACCTTATCTCCAACAGAAGACCGCCTGAAGGATTGTACATAGAATTGAAGTCCTGGTTTCTTTGTCTAAGAGAATTTGTATTGAGACAGTTAGTTTTGTCCGAACTCCCTGGAGAAAGAAAATTTTGGTCTCAAAGTAAGTTTATTGCTTAAAGTAAAAGTAAGTCAGCGGCCGCTGTGTGAAGGCTTATAAAAAAACATGAGTGATATTAAGAAGTGTGTTGCTTGTCTGATGTGGGATGATCACAGAATTCGACAGGACTAGAAACGAAACATTGGAACATGTAGCGTTAATGAAATGGCACAATCTGTTGACAAAATGCCATAGCAGTCGAACAATGACCACCCAGTGGAAGTTACATTGAACACGCCAAATTGTGCGAAGTTTCAGTGACTGTTATCAACCGGATCACACAGCAAAGAGACACAGACGATGTCAAGTTCAACAGAGAAGTTTGTGAACGTTTTTTCATGCGCCTGCTAACTTTTTTAATAATGATCAGAAGGAACAACATTATCGAGAAAACTTCTGCGCAATGATCTGAATTCTTCGAATCTGAAGGAATCGTAGCGATTGGAGCATTTTCAAAGAATTCACAGCGATCCGCAAGCGACGCACGACTATTTTTCATGTCTCTGCAAGGTATTAAAAATTTCTTTTTCCCACTAGGTAAGTTCCTGCATGTGCCATTGTATTGAATTATGATTATATTATGATCGAAATGTGAAGTTAGACTGTAGAAAGTTAATTCGTGTTTGGAATTACCTTTCTACAGTCGAACTTCACATTTCGATCAATTCATATCGGACAAGCAACACACTTCTTAATATCACCCATATTTCTTTATAAACTTTCATACAACGGCTACTGACACCGCTGTACTATCGACCTTGGAAGGCGCAGGACGCCGAAGGCCCGTCACTTACTTTAACTTTAAGCAATAAACTTGCTTCGAGACCAAAATTTTCTTTCTCCCGGGATTTCGGACAAAATGAACTGTCCCTATGCAAAATGCAAATTATCCGGGTGCCTGGTCAACTACGTGTATCTAAGAGAATGCTGTCATAATTGTATTAAGAAACGAATACATGTACAAAATCATTATCATGTGACACACGATTGAAGCCACCATCACTCGAAAGATGTTTGTTTTAAAGAAAAGTTAAACTTGCATGAAGCTTAGGATGACAACTTCTTTATTTCACCACTTGAGAATGAATCCATCGATCATTCGAAATGTCATGCCAATTTAACTTTCCGTTAAAGTAAAGAACATCCTTTGAGTCATTTCAGTGACGGTGATCTAATGTTAAATTGTGCATCAACTAGGGAACATTTCCCGTATTCTTAGAAGGACTAGTGTATTTGACCAACTCTACCTCTGCCTAATAGTTTTTTCGCACATCTGGATTTGCTGTGCTGAATTTTGTTTCTTAGCGTATTTGCAGTAGCAGTAGTAATAATATACCCCTGTTAATGCAATAATATGCATTCTATTGTTTAGAGGATACACTTCATATAGAGTAAAATCTTCTTAACCTAATGTACATGTATTTTGACCTATTGGTTAGCGTATACCATCCTAATTCTTCTCATAGGTTAAACGTGGAATTCTCAAATTTCGGCGCTTTCATTGTGGTTCCTTCAGCAATCGTGGGAAAGGTTGTCTTCCGCCTCTCCGATTTCAAGGTCATGGATTTCATGCTGCACCAAGAATCGGACTTCATCCGTAAGTTTTTGATTTCCATTTTCAAATAAAGGGTGATTCAAAAGTCTCCATACATCGCAAAAATCGTAGAGAGTATCAGATGAGTACACCAGATGACATTGTATCTGCATCAAGTTCACTATGTAGCACCTATCCTCAGATGGCGGGTTCTCACGTTGGACTTGACTCAATATGTCGGATGAAATATGTACAAGCGGGTCACGAATGCAGTCCTTTATGTGCTCCAAATTTCGTAATTTTAAAACAAATTAGCGTTATAACCGCCGACCTCAGCGGCCATACAACTAACTTGACCTCTGCGTTCAATCCAGTGTCCTGGATTCTGTTGATTCAGTCATCGGTGAACACAGACACATGTGGGGGTGCCTCATCATGTAGAAATGCACGTATGACGGAAATTCTGAATGACATGCTTCACCAGAAAATCAAATACCTTAAGACACTCTGGTAGCGTTCGATGAAAAATGGTTCAATTATTCATGTGCACCATATTCCAAACCACACTATCAACATTTCAGCTCCTAGCAGCAAAGTAACTAGCACATTCGCAGTGGCCTTGTGGTAGAGTGTTCGCTCTGCGTCCTGGACACCTGTGTTCAAATCTATGTCTGGTCAAACCTAAGACTTTTATAGTAAGCACGCTCTGCATTCTTGCTAAACACTCAGCGCGAAAGAACGAGAGTGGGATAAATGGAACTCGGCCACATGGAGGAGCGGCCTGTCGCCGAATGTGCTTCCGATTATAAAAAGGAGCATTTGTTTTACTTTTTACAGTGCGCTCTTCTTTAGATAGCGGTATTGCAGTATTGCAGTGATAGCAGCACTTGCAGATGGTCGTAGCAAATACATTAATGACCGTAATGGCTGTCTTGGACCGACATTGCATCAGCTCTGGCTCGCATTGAATCAATGATGTATCACGAAAAATGTACTCTGCAAAAATTAGAATTTTGCTATGCATGGAGACTGTGGAAAAGCCTAATTACAAATTTCTCTGGGCTCTGAGTTTGTCGCATATTACTGCTAATTTGATTATGACAAGCTGTATCTAAGGGTCATTGCAAAGTCCTGAACTGAAAGGAAATTCATAAAAGCCTCCTGTAATTTTGACGAAATTTTGCCTTTAAACTCAGGAATTTTGAAGAGTTGTAGCATTGAAAAGACTTGATTTTTGTAGACGTTTGACCTTGAAGACCTCATTGAATTTTGAAGAAATTCGACCTTGAGAAACCTTATATTTTTAGGAAATTTGACCCTGATGACCCCTGAATTTGAAGAGTTTGACCTTGAAAAACCTTGAATTTTGGATGAATTTCGATCTTGAAGTCCTTGAATTTTGAAGGAATTTGACCTTGACAGCCATAAATTTCACGGTCAATCTGGCGGGGATACACAGTGGAGATTGACGCGTCCTCCCATGCATTCCTCATTGCAAATAAACAGTAGAATAAGAAGAATTCGGATGGTGACAGGAACGCTGATTAAAATAATGCTTTTGATAATGAAACACATACTGCAGCATTTATATCTAAAACAGCTGTTAGGTGACTCAACAAATCATATTTTAGACAGTATATAAATTTGACACACCTTGAAGTCTGACGCTTTTCCTCCACAGGTGTTGACCAACTTGAAAAGAATTCTTATATCAATGGAATCATGAAAATGTCGAAGATGGAGATGAAAGCTTCGAGCAAAGGCATTGATGTTTCTTCAATTTCTTGGACTGGGGCCATCAGTCCAAAGGAGGCGAATTTGAAAATGATGGAGGTATTATATAATGTCAAGCCATTGGAATTTCTCTCAATCAATGATCTCTCGAAGAGAATGAAGGGAGAACAAATTTCATCGGAGAAACGGCCGATTCTCCTTATCATCTCAATGGGCGATCTCTACGATCAAACATGTTCTTGGGGTTGCCTGCGTTTCCGAACTGCACTAACCAATAAGAAAGTCGATGTTACAGTGCGTTACGAGTTCACTGTGGTCCACGCGCGTCATCGAGAATTGACGGTAAGTCATGTCATTTGATTTGGACTTTTTTTGAGTGATCCTCCCGCCTGACAGAGTTATTGCAGTAAATGAGGTTCGAAATAGACATCATGCCAACAAAGCATCAGCTATTTCCTCCAGTGGTATCAATAAGCTTTAAATCGGCATCAAGTTGACATCAGCAACGTAGAATCGGTAGTTAGTTCACTTTTATTTATTGATCAGGTCGCACGCAGACAAGGTTGGAAGGAGCTGTGTTCTGTTTACCTAAGGTTCTGCACATTTTCATTAAGGGTGATTTGAAACAGCTGATTCAATACATGTAACACTGATGATCAATTTCTATGTCACAAATAGTTTTCGTCAGGGATTGTCAAAAATTAATTGATTGGTTGATAAGTCAATTTCAATCAATTAATTGCTATCTGTTAATTGCCTAGATTGCTTATCTAATTTCGCCTCTGCAGTCTTTTTCTTCTCACAATTTACAATTATAATATACATTTCACATTTACATTTTGGGTTGGCAAGCAACAACAGCATTAACGCCACGCAACCCTGAAATACAGGCGAAATTTCTCCCCTCAGTCGTTACTGATGAAAACAACGGAGAGTCACGAGGACCGGCATGAACTGTATGCCAAAGGCATCTCATACAGGCGTCTGTGAGAGAGAATCTAAGAAAATTATCCCTTTGTCTGGTATCCAATATCTTGGTCGAATAAACTGCGGCAAGGAGCTTGTCTTAGGTGGGATCAATTAAATGGTAAAAATGGTAGGCCTCTAGTTGTTAGAGATGCAGTCTACTTTCATACCCAGGAAATTTCTACGACCATAGTTTACTTATTACCGTGAAACGTGTGTAGTTAAGCAAATCTTGGATCAAGTAAATTAATAGATGATGCTATAAAGTTACAGAAACTGTTCCAATTTTGGATTCCAATTTCAGTTAATTGATTGGTTCACAATTCCAATTAAATTGCAATCAATTAATGACAATCGCTGGTTTTCGGTGCTCAAGTTTCCGAATAATTATGATATAACCTGAGCTCAATTTATAAAACTGCCATGAAAGATGGCATTCAAAACATTGCGCATCATATTAAACTACATGGTGAATCAGAAAAGGCGTTATTTGGTCTCCATGAAAAATCTTCTGGAATTGTCATTCTACGGCTGGTGCAGAGTTGCTTGGGAGAAAGTTCCATTTAGCAGAACAAGTAAAGAAAACATGAACATACTCACTTTGAAGGAATTTATGCACTAATGAGTGCTTAGATGGCACTACATTTGCATCTGCACATAATCTTCAAGGTAAGAAGATAACCGATTGCCTTAAAGCGTATCATTATCATGTATACCATCGCATCTGAACGTGGTCTCCGTGGCACACTGGTTAAGTACTTGGCCTATCGATCTTTAGGTTCAGAGGTCGAGCCTCGAAGGTGTCATTGGAAGTCGACAGGAAGGGCATTCGGACTAAAAGATTGCAATGCTCCAGATTATGTCAGCATCGTCCAAGCCCCAGTGTGGGGTAGTAGTGACGTTATAGCTTCATATCAATTATCTGAAATTGCGAATAAATATTGAATGTGGATGAGAAATCAAATATGATTTTTGATATTGGCACCCTTTGCTTAGAAATGCTTATAAAGTGCTATCAATTTTTTCACGTTGTTTTCGAATCTATTTATCACTCGCGGCTCCAAATGCCGACGATTTCTACAGTTAACTCACACTTGTTCCGCGAAATGGTGGATTTGAATGTTTGCTTGATTATGCCCGATAAACTTTCGACAGGGTTCAAGTCATCAATTCTTAGAAAGTTAAATAATTAAAATTCTAAGTGCTCATGATGCTGGAGACTGGTTTTTGTGGTGTGAAATGATTCATCATCTTGCATATAGCCAATGTTGCCGCCGGGAAACATGTGGCGCATTCGAATAGCTACGTACATTCGATCGATTACCGGGAAGCTAACGGGCCTATTCGACACTATAACTTATCGGATGTTGCTCTGATGCACCGCATGCTGAATTATAGCTGCGCCGAGTGGCAGGTGATGTCCAAATATAACGAGGTCTATATTCATAAGTTCAGTAGACTCCTCGGAGAGGGTACCTTTACTCTGAATCTGTGCATACCAGGACCGATGAGCCAAAGCGAATGGGCTGTCCACTCTCCTAATTGCTTCAATCAACGGCAGATCTTTTATGATTGGGTTTAACTTGCATCCAATGATGTGAGAGATTAGAAATCCGGGATTCATGTTTTAGCAAATTATCAGAATCCCGTCTAAAGTAGGAGAAGCTGATGCAGATAAAACTACCATAAGTTCACGCCCAAGAGACACCTGCTCTTCACACTTCAATAGAATCGCCAACACTTCGTTTCAACGGCCTAAACGTGGTCGAGAAATGAGTTCGAGATAGTCATCTGCTGAAACTATTCGATGCAAATGTCACCTATTTCAGGACGAAAATTGGAATTATGAAGTCTGTGAAGAAGCACACAATTCCGGAATTAGGAGTCAGACTAATATCCAATCAAATCAATTGATCTCTGCTGCCTAAGCTTCCATCGCTATACTTGCAATACTTGCAAATTTTATGAAAAATATTTTGTGTATCTATGGGCATTCTCTCAAGATACAGCGATCTTGATGCCTCGGAAAATGACGACACTATTTAATAATCAAAGCAATATTTGCTAATGTCTACAACAACAATACATTTTCACTATACATGTATATTTGAATTCATCTACCTCATAGCTGCTCAAGCGTGAATTTTAAGCCTCGGCGAATAAATGGAACTTTTTCGCTAACTTTAGCGTTAAAAATTTTTTAACGGTCAGCTGCATACAACTTAATAACTTTTGCTATGTTAACGCTGGCGCTTTCGAGTTTGGGTTTAAGAGAATGCTGGTGTCATCAGCTTCAAGAATATGCAAGTTTTATCACGATCTGCCCATCCGTTCAGTGGCAAACTTCAAATTCGCATTGTTCCCATATTCAGCCATCGGGTGAGTCATCAACCCTCGGTGGAGGTCAGGATTTCGAATCCTTGATCTGCGCGCAAACAAAGGCTTGGCGTCAGACTGAGACTCGCCACCTGTTCACAAACAGTAGTAGTGAATCAACAAGACTTTTGGCAACTAATACAATGATGACGAACCTGGGGCAGTGATGACATGATCAGCTATGATATGATCATGAATAATTTTTCTAATCAGTAATCACTAATTACTTCATTTAATTAGGCACACCACACTGTTTCCTAAACCAAGCATGTGTCTCGGCTGACCAAGTGAATAAGTTCAGTAATCAATTATATGAGCTTAAGCAGCTTACGGTTAAATTTGATGAGAATAAGCAAGAGATAAAGAGCTTTCCGGGTTGTGCAACGATTTAGGAAACGGACTGTATGTGAGGCTGAGGAAGCTTTGTCAAAATTGCTTTATATAGACTAAAATTGACCTTGCTTCTGCACCTTCGAAGAATCCGAAAACAAAATCTGGGAGCGTTCGCCGGCAAACTATTAATCAAACGTCTCTAACACTCAGTGAGAATACATTTCACCGAATGCCAATACCTCCGGAAGTTTGAAAGTAGGCCTAAATCCGCACATCTCCACGATCTATCTGTGGCTATTGATTTTCGGGTTAAAATTGTGAGAGAAGATGTAGCTAAGAGCACTTTTATCATTCAAATCTTTTTTTAAAGCTTTCCCTACGACAGTTTCATACAACCTAGTTTTGTGACCAGGCTGAAAAAAGACCATCTAGATCAGGAAATTTTGACTGACGCCCTCCTCCGGAAGGCTCCCGGAAGTCCTCCCGGAATAGATAGGTTAACAACAACTTAAGTAAACCTGTTTGTCATTATTTTCAGATAGCGGAAATGCTGCTAGCAATAGTAGGAAGTTGTTCAATAATGTCAACAAATCATAGAATATAAAAAATTAAATAATAGAATCAATAATATCAATAAGATTATTCAATAGGAGAATTAGCATCGGTCGTGGCTACATCGACAGTTCGCATACCGACTTATCGGCGATATTTTGATGTCGACAGAATCTTCGACATACATTAGTGTTCGCTTGTATCGGTAATTCGCCTATCGGTATGCCGATATCCGAATTCTGCTACAATATTTCGAATCGCCGATTTTTTGACGCTTTATCGCCGTCAACTTCAGCTGGATTGGTTGACCCTGATGCAAGCAGTAATATTGATTCTTCCAATTGATGCATCTAACAATGGTAATGCATTTCTTGTATTAGCATGGCTGGAAAAGGCCTCTGCCATACTGCGAGCTATTTCAAGGGTTCCGAGCAAAGAGTTTAGCAACAAATCGGTTCATAAGGTTACCATTACAGAAATTGTAGACTGACATACAGCGAGCAATTAAAGTCATTAACCATACAGCTTCAAGACATTGCGTTTGCTCGAGAAGCTCGTGTTTGCTTTGCTTTGCTTTCAGTGTGACGGAATCCTTGTAAAATCTTAACAATTTTTTGTGCCTAATAGTCCTAAAGACTTCTGCTGAATATATCAATACTGTAATATGTCAGCATAATTACGCAATTAAAACGTTCAGTAATAGAAACAAGTAAGACCATAACGTGGAGTATTAAATCTAAATAATGCTACCTAAATGCATCTCGCCGCAGAATAGGTATCGAATATCTATACCATGAGAGTGGCGAGCGACTATCACAATCACATCTAATAAAGAGTGATTCCGCAGATAAATGAACACGAGGGTCAATTGATTGTAAAAATTATCTAACAAGCTGTGATGAATCTATTCGGTAATTTTTTCAAGTTCTCCAAAGAAATATATCCTGCCCGACAGAAAAAACTTAACACTTGTCATCACTAATCAATGGCAGCCGTTAAATTTCTAAGTCGATCTTACTACCAAACAAAACTTCTATTTGCCCTGTATAGGATAGCCACATAAAGACATCGTTCATCCTCTTACACAAGATCAACGTTTGGACAAGTTTAAACATCGCATGATTGCAAAATTTGCTGTCTTTCTGACATAAATCGTAACTGCATGACGAAAAACGGAGATGAATTATCAAAATGTGTGGCTATTGGAATGATTCGCTGTGGACGCAACACATGTTTGCTTAGAATTGGATGCATCGCATGTAGGCTAGCTGTTTGGTATTGGTGGGTGCTTTGGTGTGAAGAAGAAAATGTTGTAAAACAGGAAGGATCTGAAAGACCAAAGAAAGCAAATAGAGTCACAGACCGAAAGCTGATGATTGCAGCGAAGAAATATCGTAATTTCATAAGAAATTTGAGTGAATTTAGGCGATCGCTTTCCCGTATGAATGAACGTGTTACAGGTCTCATACAGAAACGAAAAAATTAGAATGGTGTGAGTGACATTCTAAAAGCACTACTGATGAGTAAAATCGCGTGATGTGGACGAGTAATTACGGTTTACCCTCAAATTCCACGACGGAAGAGTTTGTACTCACAGACTGTCTCGTGAGACATGTCCAGTCTGCTGCATTCAGAACATGGTCGATTCAGCGGTTGTAGCGTCATGAATGCGGCCGGTTTTTGGCACAGTGGACGAGTTAAAGCTGCTATTGTCATCAAGGCACCTTGGATGGCTAATGTTAGCCTATCTCTCGGAGATTGTGACTCATTTTGTTATTCCAACCGTATTAGAGCACCATCTCATCATTCAATTCGTATCTACACAGAGCACACCAGCCAAGTGATTACACATAAATTCAGTTGCTCTCTACATCAAGCTATTTATCGTGTTCATGACTGAAATTGAAAGGTTTTCAAGGCTAAACTTCTTTGAAATTCAAGCTGTTCCAAGACTTTTACGCTCAAAATACCAAGTTTCAAGGTCAAAGCGCCTTCAAGTTTCTTTGAGTCAATAGCATATAAACTCATTCTAATCTAAATCGAAGCACTCGGATTAACAGTCACTTATACATGAAAGCCCACTTTCACATAGGCTATTATTTACTGTGTGACAAAAGAATCTTAACACTTAGAATTAAATAGGCCATTATTTTCTTTAATGAAGTAGCATCAAAACTATAATTTTAGAGGATAAAAATTTATTTCACACATACCTGGCAACATGCATTCTATTATTCATAGAGTTCATCTGATCTCTATGGCTCAATGCGTTCTCATTGCTTATCAACCAATCTTTCGGAATGCGGTTCGAAATTGTTAGAAGAATGTGGACACCAGTTTTTCTCCCTTTTACCAGGGCTCATCCCATGCAAGGTCGATCGGTGAAAAATCAGGAGAGCCATGAGAGTTACTCAATTTCTGAGATTTCAGATTTCTTCAATTGAATTTCAGATATCTTTGAGAAGCTCAACTTTGAAGATATCTGAAATCCATTTGGAACATAGAAGTGGATAATACACTAGTACACTAGAATCATAGAAGTAGATAATAGACTTTCTATGGTATTGTTAATTTCTATGACTAGAATGGAAGTTTGATATCTTCCCTAAGCACAATGATAGCACATGGAAAAATCTATTGTTTGTAGATCAGATTCGATCTAAAACATTGTATCATAGTGAAACTATTTGCCAAGTTGGTTGTGGAAGTTGTTGACACCTAATTACAGGATTTTCATGAAGAGAATTGCAAGTGAGATGGCGGCATTGTTTCATGTGAAATAGGCTTCTATTCCATGGATTAATATAGTGTGTCTATTTGTAGCAGTCACTGACAGCAATTTTCCAATTTTTCAATATTGGAATGCGAATTAAAAATTGGTTCACAAAGTCATAATTGAAAGTGTTCGGTGTGCTGTTTGTAAGAACATGTGAAGAATTCACAGATAGAAAGTCTAATTATTGGATAATTTCTTCTTCAAGCGGCAAAGAAACCTGGCGCTTTTCTGGAATAAATACATTGAAAGTTTCTTTACCGACAATCATTTCTCAAATAAATGAAATGTCGCTGGAACTTTTCAATTAATCATTGAGTGACACATGTGATGTTTTGGAGACTGATATTCGAATGCATGTAGAGATTTTGAAAATTATTCAAATTTAGTGAACAGGAGAACCCTTTAAAGTAAAATGAATACTCTAAGATTTCTCGGCCTCTGATTTCAAGCTGGAGTTATGCATGTTCTGTAAATCGACATTACAAGTTGCATAAGAGTCTGATTATACTATTGATAGATTATCGGAGCGATAATCCCGGCGTGTGCTATAATTTTCATGCAATTTCCATTCTAGGACTTTCTATGGTATTGTTAATTTCTATGATTTGGAAAGATCTAAATTGATTAGGAAATATTTGGAATAGAAATGGGAAAGGTGTAATATAGATGGATGGTTGTATACTGACATCGGATGAAGCATGCCAATTATTAAAATCCGTTTCAAGTTCGCCAAAAAATGAAAGTTCATGCTGGTGTCAACAGTTATTCAAAAACATTTTTATCTATTTGCAGACTTGGATTAAACAAATGCAGAAGAGCAATATAACGAAGAAAGAGCGCGCTGTTCTTGGTAAGATCGTGCGCTTGGCTGAAAATGCTGTCGCCGCTATCGCTATTTCTGAGGACATGAAGACTATCCTCAATAGTCTGACTGAACAAGACTTGGATATCAAGAAAAACTTCGTGATGGATGAAGATGTACCTATGGATGTAGCAATGGACGAGCGGATGACATCAGAATCGCAGTCTGATGATCCAAGCTCATCGTCGGAAATGTCGAAGGAGGATCCTCCAAGCAACATACTTTCCCGCGAGGAAGCAGAGTGAGTAGCATCCGCAATTTGTCGTTATAGTTATAGTCATCGGTCTAATGTGAGAGCGCCTTAAATTAAGTGTTAAGTTAGTGCTCTACATCTCTTGGTCTATCCAGGGGTTCACGCGGTTAAGAAAAGTACTAACATGTACTAGGTTAACCGCGAAATTAACCGCTATTAAATTCTCTCTGTATTCTCAAAATTACCTTTTGAGCGGTGAGCCTGTTTAATAAATGCATTCATTTCTGGCTGGGATCGTGAATGATAGCATGAGTTAGATGTTAGTATTGGAGGAAGAGATGTGGATGGTATCCAATTTGGCAGCTTCGGAACAGCCGGTCGTTGATGCTCCCAGACCGGGTTTATTTCACACAAGGAAGCAGGGTGAGTGACATTGGATAACTTTTATGTAAAGTTTGTGCTCAGAAAACGCATTAGCAACTACAGGTGGAAATTTGCAACACCTCAGACGAATCAGTTTTCTCAGAGGACTTCAGTCTTTGGCTTCTTCGCAAGCTGTAATATTTGGAAATCTTCCTTGCAGCGGCCACAATCTCCTTCTCAGCTAATCTTCATCCTTGCCCTGTTTGCAGTGAAATTAGGTGTGCTACGGCCATAAACGATTACCCGAACTGCGTTACTCAAACCACAGGGCCGGTTAGAATTTTGCTTTTCAGAAATTTTCAGGGTGAAATATTTCGAAATAAGGAGTGAAACTTGCTGGCATATCATAAGGGAGCAAATTTGCACTGTATGTTGGAACAGCACTGTTGATTTTCAAACTTATCCGAAAGACTGCACAATGTTTACAAGAAAAATATGTTGATATTCTGGAAACTTAATTTTGCTTCGAAACCCGAATTTATAATCAGAGAAACATTTGAATTTTACATCTCGTTTAAATGTTAAAGTAGGCTACTAGATGTTTCTTTTTCATTTACAATCAAATATCTTTTTCAGATTGGAAGCCAAAAAATTATTGGAAAAATCAGCCTCTATTTTCTTGGCGATGTTGGATAAAGCACTCAAGAAGACTGTCTGATAATGAATAGGAACATTTGAACAACTGCTAATTCTTGCCGTCCTCTGTTGCGCTCATCATCTCATCATTCTATTTTATATGTGCTTTCTTATTGTTATATTGTTATATTTCTAAATAAAATATCTCTATCGATGATCGCCATAATGCAGTTTATTGTATTTCTTAGCAATCCTTGACGTTTGGTAGACTTTGCGTGATTGAGTTTACTAGCTTAAAGCGTAAGTCGTATGGTTATGTAGTGATGCAAATGGAAAATTTTCCGGAAAATTTTGAAATTTTTTTTTCGTTGATTCACGTTTTTGCCCTTGTTTTTGGAGACTTGTTGCAGTCGTTTGAAAAGACTAAGTAATATTCAAAGACCGAAAACTTCTCTATCATCCCTGCATGTTAACTTTTGGAACCAACTGCACCTATTTCAGATCTTTCCAACTGAATATCAGACATTAAATGGATTTCAGATTTCTCTAATTGAATTTCAGATATCTGTCAGAAACTCAACTTTGAAAGGATCTTAGATTCAACTGGAGAATCTCCAATTCATCTGGAAAAGTCTGAAATTCATTTAAGTAGATCTGAAATCGATTGGGAACTATCTGAACCAGCTAGAAATGGAATGTGTAGTTTGTCCTCCAACGAAGATATCGACAATACGCCAGAAGTTAGAAGCTATCATATAGATATTCTTCTACTCATCACAGATATCTTTAGTTTCCAAATATCTCACGAGTTTACAGTCTTTATATATCTTCCAATATATGGTCGCTCATGTATAATGCTGTGTTAGACTGTGTGCTTGTGCTTCACATGTTCATCAACACATGGAGAATTTGTATCACGGCAATCAAGGCTGCATAATAAAGCTTCTTTCAAGCCATAAACAAACTCCCAAATAAAGTGCTCTAGATCTGGAGATATTTTTGTTCCAGATCTTTCACAATGCTTGAAATTATACCCCTATGTAAAGGAAAAAATTCACGTTGTCCCAAAAGATGTCTGTGTTACAATATTAGAAATGGCAACAAATTGCCACAAGCATGGTGGCAAGGGAATGCTCAAAAACCCGCGGACGGGATTCGTATTGCTACGATTGTTTCAATCGAAATGATATGATGAAATCAAGAGTTTTAGAGCAATTCTATTGATGTGTCTATACCTCGGCTGTGATAGAAAACGTAAAAATTGTATCACAAAAATTCAAATTTCATTTTTCAAAATAATGATCAAACTCACCAGTTTTATAGACCCATTCTATTGGTGTGTATATAGCTGCCTCGGCTGTGGAAGCGGTCAAAACATGGCCTATCACAAAAAATCAGAACTTTCAAAATTTTCCGATTTTTTCCAAAATTTTCATCACTATGGTTATGTCACGACTCCTGGATTCGATGTTATAAAAGCATAATAGTGAGTAGTTCTGTGCAACCCTCACAATCCTTTCATGATATAATAACCTAAAAAAGCAATTGTCTAATTAAAAAACTGAAGCTTTCTTTATGGATGCACAGCATTAATTGAATTCAATATATTAATCATACAAAAAGTCGCTTCATTGGCATAAAATTTACATTAAACGCGCGAGAGAAATTGTCAAATTCAACAATGAAATATTAATATGCCATAGCGACAGTGTGGAATTTGCCTTCAGCAGTTCTGGTAAATCTTGCCTTTCTGCTCTTAGCGAAAATTGAAGTAAATAGCGGTTTTGGGTACAGTGATGACTCAATCGAGCGCATGGAATGAGCATATGATCCAGGAGTCGATGTCAGCGACATTAATCACGACAAATGCTAAGTGTGTATACCATCAAAAAGCTGCGGTGACGTTTCTATCATGAGGCAAGTCTATAGTGTCGACTCAAACAAACATCTGTATAGCCTACAGTGAAAATTTTTGTTTGAAAAGATTCAGCTTTTTGCGGAGATTGCGTTCTCGTGGTCCAAAAAAATATGTGAGCATTTTTTTTAAAAGTCAAAATTTTGCATATTTACTACCGACATGATTCATCTTTACTAGTCCAGTAGTAAGAAGAAAGTTGGATATCAAAAGGAATGAATATTTGCTAACAAGCATTCTCAGCGGAAATGAAGCCGATTGTCAAGGGAATTTCACTTAACCGCATTATAATGGAAGTCCTCATGAAAAAGTCGAGATCTTATTGTGTTTTCTTGGCTGAAATTAATTGCTTTTAATTCTATTTTCATCGGTATGATTTTTTGATTCACTAAATTCTTTGTTTCACTTCATGAATCTGAATGGTGATGTCAACCATTTTACATCTTTCAAAGTTACTTGAAATCATTGTCTTTGATTATGCTGTTTTGCTCTACCAGTGGCAGGTTGTTTGTGATGTGATCACGCTTAAGAAGCTAGAGGTTCAGCATGAAAGCAATATGGTCATCGAGTTGCTATAATTTGACAAACATTACCTATCCAATGCTGTCATCCCGGTGAAAAAAAATTGTCGGTGAACTGTCGGTCCATTGTCGGGAAGCCGACTCGGCTTAATGACGGGAAAGGTCCTAATTCCCCGACTATCTGCCGACGAATCGGTGAGCCGACAATTCCCCGACTGTTTCGCCGACACACTACCGACAATTCCCCGACAGCCACCGACAATTCCCCGACAGCTGCCGCCGACAATTCCCCGACAGCCGCCGACATCTAATTATATGTTCACATTCTTTTGATGAAATTACAGTTATAGCCTACTTGACGTTGTAGCAAAATATTGAAGAAATTTGCTGTCGATAGTGATGAATATTGTTAAATTCAGGATGATTACGAAGGAGATAAAGTGTTCAGTCTGAGAATTTTCAAAAGCAAATATGTAGCTGACGATCAGTATAAAAAGGAAGTACATATGACTAATATATATCCATATGAGAACATGATTGTGCGTGTGGACCAATAGCGCATTTTTGGAAATCTTTAAAGACAATTACAAACAGCTAACAATCATGAAAAATAACTATAGCAAATACCTGTCCACTTGCAAACATGATTAAGAGGGTGGGTCAAGTTAAGTCAAGTCTAATTTGGAAATCTTTTAATATAATTATAAACAGCCAACAATCACGTAGAGATGATGCCTCTTTTGTTGGACATTCTAAATGAAAGTGAAAGTAGGATTGCTAATATGATGCTAATTTATTAGATCATGAACCAATTAATTTCAACTATACTGAGCGTAGCCATTTTCAGGGTATAAAAAATGAAAATGCATTGATGAAATTTTAAGCATTCATAAATATACCTTTACGCATATTCTTCATTCGCATGTATATAAATGCCTAAAATTCCATCAAGGCATGCTCTGTTCAATTATCATTTTATACCCTGAAGATGACTGCGTTCTGTAGTTGAAATTACTCGAAATTGGTACGGATGAGTAAATCACATCATTAAGTTACACATGCATAAATTACATCAGATAATAATTCAAAAGTATGGGAATGCCAAATTAGCAGCAATTTGGCATTCCCTTACTTTTGAATTATTATCTGATGTATATGTAACTTAATGATGTGATTTATTCAGCCGTACCAATTTCGAGTAATTTCAACTACAGAACGCATGCAGTCATCTTCAGGGTATATAATGATAACTGAAAAGAGCATGCCTTGATGGGATTTTAGGCATTTTTAGATATGTGAATGAAGAATATGCATAAAGGTATATTTCTAAATGCTTTCAATTATAAAATGCTTCAATTAATTTGCATTTATTGTTACTAAACAAATGTAATTACATTTGTAGATGAATTTATGTTTTCCTCACGAAGCTATCTTTAGGGAACATAAATGTTAGGTCATGTTTAATTAATTGTAAGTTAGACAAATAGTCCGGCAACCAGAAGTTAATTAATTAATTGTCATTAATTATTTTTCATAAAATGATGTAGTAACTAACTTGGCATTCCCTTACTTTTGAAATGTTTACATTGAGTGTACGCATTTTTTTCACAATTGCATCAGTTATGGCTTTCCTATTTTCATTTGTATTTCGATAACAGTATCAGTGCAAAAAAGAAGCAACGAACCAATGGAAGCATGATTACAATGTCAATATGGTCCTGTTTCCACAAAATGGACCATATGCACTTTTACATGCAGGATTTTTACAGTTTTTATTATCGTTGTGTTGTCACTAAATCAATTTTAGATAGATAAAGATTGCGACTACACAATTCAAAAGTCTTTGTCATTCAGTAACTCGTCCGAAACGTTTAGCCTTGGTTCATCAGGCCAAAAGAGCCGATAATGTAGGCCTAATCACTGCGGTATTTTCACTTTCACATAGAAGTTTTATAACCTATTTCAAACATGAATACTTACTATCGCTTTAATGGTTGATTATTGCTTGACATCATTAATTATTGATCACTCATTCTTGAGAAGAAAAAAATGACTTAAATTAGAAGAAAAAATATTATTAATAGACATTCATAAAAAGATTTAACTTTTCTTATTGTATGTTATTATTTATATCTATAAACTTTATTAAACTACATCTTTATTTACTCAGTTAAAAGCTAAAAACTGTTAAACTAACTAAATAAGGATATAGCTTGCGACCGATATCCCTGAAAATAACTACTTGAACTATTATATAAGATTTCACTATGGGTTAAGCAAAATTAATTTTTGCCATTATCAAAATGAAATCGTACGTCAAGTTGTACCCGTCCTTTGCTAAAGATAGTTGGGTCTCCAGTTATGTGAAGAGAAACTTCACTGTCAACACCTTTGACAGCATCGATAAAAGAAGTAGAGCTCTAACTCTCTTGGCATCGAAGCTGGAAACAAAACCAAATCTCGTCTCAAGTGTAATGGTCGCTCTGATAGAGATTTCGTTATTAGCAAAAGCTCGCGTAAATAAAAAACTATTTTAATGAAAATAAAGTTGTTCTAAATATTGATTTTATTAGTGATAGTTTTCTCGCAAAATTAATTATCGTATTCGTAAATATAAACTTGACATTAAATTCGCAAATTAAAGTAACCTAAAATTATGTTACTTATATTTCGAAACAAGAATAATAATAATACACGCTAACTAATTGTTTTCTTTGTAGTAACTTCTTAATCATAATAATTGCAATATTAGTTTTGTTATTTACGCGTTTATTTGTCATTTTAGTTCTAATAGTTACATAGATGATCTTCACGCCCTTTTCGTTTGAGATTTGATGAACATCGCAATGTAGCCACCCCAGTGGGTGGTTCAATGTGCCCCACGCATGAGGCACATTGAACCACTTTGGTAGAAATCTCAAAATTAAAATTGTGAGGAGATTAAATGTCACAAAAACGTCCAACAACTTTGAGATTACTAAGGATATCCTCAACCTTTCATCCGAGTTTGATTTTGGTTCATTTGATTTAGTATATTCAAACTGTTGAGAAAAGATCAAAAACATGTTCAATGTGCCCTACCCACCCCTATCAAGAATGGAGATGCAGCAAGTCCTCTGACTGATCGCTGTTTAAATGTACCGCGAACTGTATTGAAGACTGACGTCAAAATATTGCTAACTTTGGATTGCCCTGTCAAAGCCAGTATCAACGAATCACAACTATAATTCGAAAATTGATTTGTACTTCGCTGTGATTGCCTGGCATGATGTTATTAAATATAAATACACATGTCAACGGATTCTCATCGAAGATCGCACCCACAAACTGAAAGCTGTAACAAATACGCGAGTGACTCACAACCAAAAGCAGTTTAACTTAAATTAATAATGGCAGTTTTTCAATTAAGCAATCAAGCAGATTTTTAGAGTCATAACCACACATTTTCACTAAAAGTTGACGTATCTTAATGAACAATACGTCAAATAAAAGCCTATGACTTGACTGTTCATATCATGCGGGTTTCATCTCTTCATCAACACGATTTCATGTTTAAAAATTATGATTTATGAAGTGGGTTTTACTTCTGTAGAGGCACATTAGGTAATGAGTAGACGTGTTATATACTGTCATCAATTCATCATGAAAAAAGCAAATTATCATATCATTGTAATATTACAATGATATATATATGATTATATAACATCAGGATGAGCTTAACGATGTAAAATGTGAAACGCCTTTATTTCTGAACAAATATTGCCAGTGATAGACCTATGCGTACAATAATAAAATTACTAAATCCTGTACAAATTATAACTAACAACCGATGGAGAAGAAATATTTATAGATCAGCTTACCTATTAACAACATGATTGTTCGACTCATAGCAGTGACTTACATTTTGCATAAATTAGTCAATTCCGTTTCTTAGATTGTGTCATTCGTTTCCAAGAGATAATAAAATCGATTGCCATGTATCCTGATTCCATCGCTGTAGAAGTCAAATGACAAATCATGAAATATATACGAATGAAACTTTGGAAGTGTGGAGACAATTTATTGTTAAATGATTCTGAAGAAAAATGAGATAACACTGCGCACTCGGGTCGTAATATATGTGTAATTTGTTGGGAGATTTATTGAAGGAAGCCAATCTAAGAGATCCTCGAAATCGGTAATATCATCCTTGGGAATTCGAATTATCAAGTTTCCATTCTTGTGTTCTCTCCTTCCATGCGAGCTGTTGCCGTTGATGCCTTTTCCGCAAAAAGTTTGGTTTGGTTGATGAAGATGCCGAGGTATAGTAAGATGGAAAGTTGTTGAAAACACTGGGAACTGCCGAAGATTTGAGTTGCAATAGTTTCAATTCTTTTCTGGGACGTTTAGATGATATTGAATTGTTGACTTGTCTTGATCAAATCATTTTCGAGGAAGTGCAGAGAACAAATTCGCAAAGACAGGTTGGAAGGAAGACGCTTCTTTGGCCAAAATTATCGACATCCTCTCGTTTAATTGCTCTTATCCATTTGTCGCGAAGAGTCTGGTCATGAGAAAATGCAAAAAACGAAATATGCACATTCGTTGAGTTATCTGATGGCTTTAGTGCACTTGCTGTTTATTATCGTACACTGATCTGCAGGGCGCGCTGCTTTCCCAGTAAGGCGCACGCATAATATGTTTTGAGACAAGCTAACCAACTTGATGCTATAGCAACGCAACGATCAATCAGATGACGCTTGCCTCACATATTTGCATGCAGATTCGGCAGATCACTGTGAGGACGAAGGACAAAGACAGAATTATGACTGCGTGTGCACACACAGTTGTGCTGTCCTGTATGAAACTTCCCGTGAACAGCAGCTCAATGAATTGCCAATGAATTGCGCTTTGCGCTATCGAACAATGAAATCTATCAGTCCTCAGTCTGTATAGAGTGTGGACTATTCGTGAAAATCTATTCGTGCTCTAGATATCTCACAATGGCTAGAAATAGAAGGTTGGAAGAAGCCCTTTCAAAAGGAATTACCCTAATTCACGGTCGTTCGGAGATAGCGAAAATAGACAGATAAATGGCTACAAAACAGCGCAACAATGTGTTCTCAGCAGGGTTTTCAACTTTCAAAAGAATTTTTTTCTTTCGTTTGCTTTCTCATAGCGTTTGAGTACTAGCAACATTTTCTGCGCTGCAGTAAAGAATGTGCAACAGATTAATGCACCGATTAAAATCGGGCTGTTTTAATGTAGGATTGCATACGCACATAATACATTAACATGTGTTCTTCTTCTTGTCAGGATGTTCTGTGAATTTCCATGTAATTCTATTTACATTTTGAATCACTCAAAAATAAAATACAAGTAACGGAGACAGAACTGTTGACCCATAGCTGCCGCTATATGTAGACATGTATTGATATCTTAACTTACCACATGCTGCCGGAAATCTGGTCCTGATATCTGGTATGAGGAATTCTGTAATCCTTTTTTCCACGAGGTTGCCATTTTGTCTTTCAAAGAAGATTTTGTCTTGCAAAGAAGCAGAATGTGCTGACTATGCTCCTCGAGCGCAGCAGGAGTCCTCTGTTGTAAATCACAGCAGTGTTTAAGTTATATAGATCACACGAATTGGAGTGGACGAGATTTGCTAATGTCCAATCAGAGTTGCTGTCGGTATATAGGGAGAACATGCCGACACTTCCCGATTTTCTAATCATGTCGGTGCAGCCGTCACTTAACCGATGGGTACCGACAACACCTGTGTCGGCATTCACTCGGTGCGCCGACACGGTTGACAGCCGACACTGCCCTACTATTTGCCGAGTAATCGCCGACGATTTTTTTTTCACCGGGGGAGGATATGCAAAATAGCAGCACTCCTTTTCCACATTACTATATCATGATCATCCAATTCAGTGGTAATGTGTAATAAACTGCAAAAATTTGCATATCTCACATTTGGTAGCGATGCCAGCTGTGCACTCACCTCGAGTTCATTTAATAAAATCGAAAGTGTGACATGGGGATTTAATAAATGCGTAGTTACCACTCTACCTAATACACTTACCCTATGCTTTCTATATTTAAAGGGCATTGTTTCTATAGGTATATGCCTGTACGTGAACATCCCCTGATCGTCATGGCCACAGACATCGAACAACAACAACTTAATGATCAATGTTCGATGTCTGTGGTCATGGCAATGACAGTAATCTCTCGGATGCATATGTGTATTGCTGCAACCGGAGAAATCTTTTATAGCACAACCGAAATGTGTAATTGATGTTGACATCCAACGTCTGTGTGGCTCTAACCACACAGACATCAGCAGATCAATCTCGATCATATGCTCGCCGCCATGTAAACAAGTAGAGTTAAATATCTTTGCTCGCCGCTGTTAAATGATCGATTGGAACATAGAGCACTAATGGTACTACACTATGAATTGGAATACAAGGAGGTTGTCTGGCGGTGCATGTTGTGGTCAGCTGGGACCGACTCTGCATTAATGACAATAATTTGCCTAAACACCGTTTAAATCTGTTAGATTGGAAAAAAGAAAACGATTTTTAGCTTGAAAACAATGGCACTATCCATGAACCCTTGAATGAAGGTCGTGCAATGTTTAAGGTCATGCGCTAATTAAGTCGACTATATGTGACTGAAGACCTCATTGAAATAAGATAAACTTGTCAGAATTCCACTAATTTTTTAGTTCTAGTCCAATAAAACTGCAGCAATAAACTAAAATGTGCAAATTCTATTTCTGTGCAATGGGGCATTATTTTCATGTCAAAAGGCGTTTACTTTTTGCCAATTCAGCTGCGATTTAACTCAAAGAAATAAATTTTCTGTATGAAGTAAAAGAAAATTTAATTTTAGATTTTGTTTCACTGTAAACAATCAAATATTAGTATTACTCTCTTCAAGCATAATTTTTCGTATGACAACATTCCCCTTTATCGTTGTGCAAATAGCAATTAATGCGAGAGGGCAAATTTGCCACTCATTGCACATGTTTCAAATAAATTGATACTCCTTTGTGTGAGCAAGCGTGAAGAAGCAAAATTTAATGAATCTACACAGTAGCTTAATTTCACAATGTGGTTGCTGCTTCTTCCCATAAAGTAAAGGAAGCTGACAAAACACACAAATCATAGCATATAATCTCAAGAGCAATTGCACTCACACGAGCACAATATTACAAATCATTTGAACTGTTCGACAAAAAGCAGACAGATGATGTTGCTTAATGTTTGTAATATGTAAACCTTTAACTAGTCGAACTTCATTATCTCGTGAGAGCTATCCTTTTATACACTTAATCGACCTAAACAACGTGCAGCGCGTAAAACTCCCTGCTCTTTATGGTAGTGACCTTTGATTCGAGACCCAAACTACCCCCACCAGCAAGTCATTTCTTTGTCGGATACGTTTGGATAATTTCTCGATTCTGAAGTGGTGTTTAGGTCGACGAAGTGGATAACAGGATAGTTCTGACTTACTTTGTGATCACAAATCTACAAATGTTGCCTATTTAGCTCATCAAATTAAGTGGCCTAATATGTGAATAAATCTGTGCACATGTTCCATTTCAGGGTCTACCAAAAAATCCACGCGGAAATTATAAGTCGATATGATTTTTTCAGAAAATAACCCCTTGTATATAAATCCTGTGCGCAAACTATTTTGCTCTGTTATCGATATCCTCACATTTGACATTTATACCTGAGCCTCAAAGAAACCTGCTTCAGTTATTGAGAAGTTGTGTTCGTGTAAGAAAGTTAGAAATTGTAAGTGGAAAGAATGCAATGAATACCAAATTTTTCTTTTCTAATTTCTTGGTCGATTTACAAAATTGAGGTGTGTGCAATAAAATTTGTTATTATGGCTTATAATGTTAGTGCAGCTGCTTCGAAAGCATGAGCAACTTGTTTGTAAGAAAGAATATTCAGAAGACACATAAATTGAAATTCATTCATCATGTAAAATTTGATCGTATCCAGTATTCGCCAGAATTTGATCTTTGTGTATCAATAGGCTAATGTTTCGAAAATCAAATTTGTGACTTACATACGACAAAAAATCAAACTTGTCACTCTAATTTTGTTTAATGGATGAGTTTGCGATTTTTCAGACTGCCGAAATTATTACGGCCTCAAGACACTCGCAAATCTGATTCATTTCCTTCATTCTTCAGGTTGTAGCCTAGTAAATTTTCATTTCAGGAACATCTCTACTGTGGGACTAGCATGCCTAGTGTATTGGTCTCTTCATATTTTCCAGATTAATAAACTAAGGATTGTTCAGTTAGACTTATTCAATTTGTTAATTTTGAAGCTGACTGGCCGTTTCTTGGATAATTTTCACTCCGAGCACATCAACCAGTCACGAATAAAACTAGGATTTAATGTAGAAAATCTAGTGATCAATTTTGAGGGAGACATCAGATCTCGTTTTCTTATCAAATTTTTCCTATCAAAAATCTGTACGCACGCATATTGATGGCATCTGAATTGTATTGTTCCGGGAAAGTGGTCTTGCAAACTGATTCCAAAGCTGCGCGGTGCTGCTTAAAGTGCCTTTTAAGCCACCCACACTGTGTGTATTTTTGAACGTGGTTCTCCGCAGAGTGAAAAAAGTGATTTGATGCCCCCTCACAGGAAATCAGAATGATGAAAACCCCCTCAGAGAACCGGATTGATGGTAAGTCCCGCAGAGAAACAGAATGGTGCCCCCTCATAGCGAAACAGAAAAATAGCGACTCAGGAGCATGTGAACCGAACCAACATGGTTATTAATTTCGCATTAAAGGATGTTCGCACTTCGGATGTTTTTTAACATGACCTCAATCGTGTGTGCGTTGGAAGGGAATTAAAAATAGAAAAAAATTAATAAGAGAGAAAATAATAATAATAATTCTCCATTTTAAAAGAATTAATAGTAGTAGATTGTGCTTCTTCTATATAAGGCCAGGATTTTTAAACGCAAGATGTATATCATCAGATTGGAACTTCAACATGAACGACCGTTTAATTTACTGTTTTTAATTACACTTCCAGCCTAATTACAGTTCTAAAGGAGCAACTATGGAGCATTCGTATCCATGAGAAATCACCTGCTATCGGAAATAGTACTTCTTTTCCTCCACTTCCCCTTTTCTGATTGCGCAATCCACTGTTTAACGCCAATAACCTAAATTTCACCGTTTGTGTACTTTGTTACGTCTTAATTATGCATAGCCTACCCAAATTTGAAGCTTCATCTGGTGAATGAGGGTGGTCTCAGACTTTGTTATTAGTTGCAGAGATGTCCTACTCTGATTCGTAAAATTTTGTAGTTTAACATGATGAAATCATACACGTGATATTATCCGCTCAGTTGTATCACTAAATTTGTTTTCATTAGAAAAATACTAAACTAGATGATCTATTGATGTCAAAGTTATTTACAATTTCATTTTTCAGAAAACAAAGGACCAGCCATTGATTTATAAGATGAGAGAAGTTCTTGCTTTGATGGCTTTTCTTTATTGTAGCAACATGTGCGAGGCCTTTCAGCCGCTACAGGCGACCATCGTCAGGTGTTAATCAAAAGAAGACAGACTTTTTTCATAATTCATTATTTCCGAATGAGTAGACAGGCTTCTATCTTCAGGTTTCTGCATCTGACCAAAATCCGAAGTATTAGAAGCGCTATGTTATCTTATTCTAGGATGAATAGCCTATTTGACAGCATATCCTATTTAACTTAAACATCCTTACATGTCAAGATAAATCATCATCGTATCATAGCTATAATGCATGATGAGCAAGTATTATGGTCAAATTGGAAGCTGGATGTAGATCAACATAAGTGTCCCGAGCTCAACGGGCAATTTTGTAGACTATCATGCAAAAAAGCGAAGCTAATATTTTTGGTGAACGCATCGATGAGCACTTCCCAGTTTCCACTTTCACGAAGAATCGTTATGCAGCATCATTTTCGTTTAGAAAAATCTAACTAAATGCAAAAATTTCCGTTTCGCTCAGGAATTAACATGTGGTCTAGCTTAAGGAGATTCGAAAAATTCAGCAATTCTGTTTACAATCTCAGCCAAGTCCTTCGGTTGATGTCACAAAATAGTTTATTGCCTGTCTGTTGTTGGTGATCATCGGCCAGTTAGGAAAAGATGTCCTCCGTTGGCTGCGGCCTTCCGAAATTAAGATAGTCTTGGTGTTGGAAATATTGTGAATTCATCACAAAATAATTCAGCTATTTTGCTATTATATTTTACCATTATCTTGAGTGTCACATTTCATGCATCTCGATGACACCTGCGAGATATTCGAATCATCACCGATAGACCGGTATTAATCGCATTGGATAGAACTGGCCAGACCGGTATGCCTACTGGTTCAGTGAAAAACTGAGAGTCTCTTATTTCCTTTATCCTCTAAAAAATTCTGTGCTTCGATACAAAGTCACATTCTACTGGAGAGGTACATGCTATGGAGAAGCTTCTGAAAATCAAAATGAAATACTATAAATTTGTATTGAAGAATAATTGTACTGACTATACAATGACAGTTGCGCACATGTAGCTATGAACTCGTTGCCATTCAGCACAAACTGATTGATTACTGATCCAGTTGGCACCGCATGTGCAAAATAATTCAATGTGCAGGCTAATTCAACTCAAATTGGCTGTGGAGGTCAACTCCTGGCTTTGTCATCTGACTGTTTGCAGGCTAGGACAACATCGCAAGCCTTTGTAAGGCAGTAGGACAAAAGAACTGGTGGAAAAGTGAGGAAGTGTCAAATGAATTGTGTTGTAAATTTTGGTAGTTCGTTAAAACACCGCTGCTATACAAATTACATGCATGTCGTGTTGACAGTCAATAGCAGTGTGTGCCAAAGGTTCATATTCATTTCCATAGCATCCGCCATGATGAGAACTGTACGAAAGATCTCGTGGAAATTATAATGAATAAATTATTCGCGGCATTTTTGTTCTTCAAGTAACCAAAAGGACATCTTTTTTCAAACAAATTAAACCGTTAATTGTGCAAATCTTGTGTTCATACTTTAATTGTAATTTATGTGATGTAATTTACTGTTATTGACATATTCCTGAAACTAGCATGATTCAGAGGTGACTATAGATTGTGAGTATGAAAACGATGCCAAACGTATAAACTCACTATTGTTACTGTGTCAAATGAAAGGGTTTGCATAGCAAGGCGATGCAATGTACTTCTATAGTGTAGGTGTATCGATCAGCCTTATGAAGGTTATAAACGCAAGGTACAACGCGTGTACGGAGCGGACTATCAGACGTAGGTAAGCCAACGTATGATTACCTACTCGGCCTTCGTTTCAATTTCTATGTTAATAAGCATCTACACAAATTTAGAGCTGCATCGATCTAAATTTGAGTTAATAGTGGTTCTAGTTAACTCAATACTTATTTAAGTCAAAGATTACATAAATATAACATTTTGTAATCAACCGTTGATTTGATCGAAGCTTCAATCAGGCAAGCTTACACAACACGACATGTATAACATATTCTCGAATTACATTAATAAATTTCATATGAGCCGGATATGTAATCAAAAATTTAATTGCCACAGGCTATACGACATATCATTCTTACTGAGCACATAAAATTAGTAACATCTTGGATGATTCTAAGCACTTGCCTGTACGATCAGTCGCCAGTCTAGGTTGGTACAGGATAGTCAGCGGCTCGATCTGGAATATTTCGGACTTGTTGCATCTCCGCATTTACACACGTCGATTATATCGCTCAACAGAGTTCGTTTCATGCTAATTGATGAATTCATCTTCCATCGAGCAGAAGACTTTATGATAAAAGGACATATCATAACATATTGCAGACCTGCTATTATACAATTCAATATTGCGCCTAGAATGGAAATGCAGCAAATGCATATAAATACAGTCTTTATTTATTATACAGGAATATGAACTATTCGTGAATTGGGCTGTAGGCGTAGTACTTCACAGAGCTGGAAAAGGTCCGACATGTTAGTTATGCCGGCTGCCGAAATGTCTTTTTAACTCTGCTTCGGAGGACCAAGTGATGCATAAACAATTATCGAATCAGGTTTAAGTTACTTAATCATTGTATCAATTACCTTGTGTAGACGATATTTGACAAATCCAATCACTCACAAATTGATGATCGAATATCTTCGCAGTTGTTTGATTTATTTAAACTAAAAATTGTCCGTAATCCTTTTTGACAGATTTAAAGCAATGTTATGCAAAAGCGGACGACGCCAACTGTGAAATTCGGGCCAGTTCCAATTGTAGTACATGTTCTTGTTCAGAGGACTTATTGACAAAGACAGGTTCTATAGATGGTTATAAGTTTGGTTGTATAACAACTCTGTGGACTGTTTTAGAAGTAATTCAAATAGCATGTGTTAGCATCTGAAATTCATTTTGTATCCTCAGCCCTATAGCATCATATTAGCCCTCGAATTGACTTTCAAATGCAGCTTTAAGAATTTCACTTTTTCCTTTACTGCATTCATAATATGCAATGGGAATTATAAAGATATTAGATGTCATGTCATTAATCAATTTTATAATAGTGAGGGAAAACGAAATGACTTACTTTGTAATTCAGTGCTTCTAGAGCACTTCAATACGCATATTAATTTCTAAATAAATGAAAAGATGTGTGGTTGATTCATGCACAAAATTGAGACTACGAATTATACGAAACTGAGACTCGTTTCATCAGTTCAAAATTGCTAAATGTCCCGAGCGGGAGGTTTTGCTTAAAAATACATAATACTAATAGCGATGCAAAAAATGTAACTGTATAACCGAGTAAAGGTGTACTTGAAGTATGAACGCATGTGAAATAAGTTTTCAAAAGATATCTTGACATAGCAGAAATTTGAATTTTGTACTGCTTGCTATGAACTTCACTTCCCATGCTTCAGTGTCCCGAGCATAGCGAAATTTACAATGAGTTAAGACATGTCATACTGTACTAGGTTGAATTGCGACAAATAAATTCGATGTGGAAGATTGGTTTAAACAAATTAGAAAATCAATTTTCTTCACCGAAAGTACATTAAAGCATTCTTTACAATTTGCTGCACAAGGTTTGCTACAGCTTCCACTGACACAATCGAAGTGAATGAATGTAGCGCATGAATGGCATATATCACCATAAAGCCCTTTGTATCATGTCTGCGTTCGATGTGAGGCCAAACAATCCATTATAAAATTACTTTGTGGAAGTATCCCAAGCGTAACTTTGAAGAGACGTGGAGACTTATGAGGAAACAAAACAGGAAAGTACGAAATTTTTGCCGCTCTTTTACAAAGTGTGATTGTTGAAAGTTAATCCAGTCATCACTCAATTGATGGTCTGATATCATCTGCAACAGAAAGACTTCGCCATGATGATTATCGTCCAAATGAAGAATTGGAAGTAGGCTTGCTTTTCCATTCAGCCGTTGTTCTTTTCATCTAGTTTTTCGACCTTCGAGCTCTTCTGCTTTGCATGAACTTTTTACTCTCATCCTCAAATGCAGCAATTGCAATGTTGAGTATTGTAGTAAATATGTACATCGGCTTCAAAATGAGACCTTATTTGTTAATTTCTGCTGGATAATTAGAAAGTTATGCTACTTAAAAAATTTAGTCACGGTTTTTATGCCGCACCCTGTATCACTGTTTCGTTTTAACTTAGCACCAAAATTGAAGAACTTTTGTTGCTGCGCTATTTTTTTGAGCCTGCGCTACTTTTTTCAAAATTTGCGGTGATCACTATGATCGTCAGGTAAGTGAATGAAGAAAAGATTGCTGTGGATGAGCTCAAGTCATCACGTGCACTTTTCATTCAACCCGGAACATATCATTGACTGTCCAAAATAAAATACAATACGATAAGCGAAAATACATAAAAACAAATAATACTACTACTAAAATCGACAGTAGAGTAGTGAAAGCCAGAAAGATAAAAGAGAAAAGTAAACGTTAAAAATTCCAGCAACTGCTTAAAGAGAACTTTACTCGATAGGCCGATGCATATCTCTCAGTCCAAAATGCTTCTGTTATCAATCTTCTCCTCCATATCGGTTCTCTGTCCACCACCTCCATCCTCTCAAAAAAAACAAAACAAAAAATTCATGTGGCTACATAATTGTTAAATACAGACGTTAAACCTGAATTATGTCTTTTTATCTCATACCGAAAGAATTGTCTCGGTAGTATAAAAAGAACAATACGTGTATTTCAGATAATGAAGAAATATTATGTTCGGAGTAGTTTGATACTTAAATTAGAATACGCGGTCGAGCTTACGATTTGACATCGGACATAACCTACTATGAATATCTTTCTCAAATTCAATCGTACGTCTATCAATTGGTGAATGTACTTTAAAAAAACCAGAGAAAAATCCACCTTTTTAAAAAGCCCATGGGTTTTTTTACCAACACTGGTGCCTATACACCTGACGTAGACATGAAAAAGTCATTCCTTGGCATAATCATTTATAGTTGCCTGGCAACAGTTATCTCCATGCTTCTTCCTTTCCTTTAAAGTGAACCGCCAATTTCATCTTTCAAGATTACCCAATATGCAAGATGAAGAACGGAGCTTCTTCTTGACCGTCTGGGAGTGGGCTGTCTGGATCTGATGATCATGAGATGCTACCACTGAATTCATAGCTTTCGTAACTACGAGTAACATTTCCACCTTTCCGCAAGACTAACTTGACCCTTACCGAAACTCTTCTTTGGCTTAGATTCTTTATTTGTAATGTCCTGTTAGACAGTCGGATATCTCACTTTACGCCCAAATATTAATTGAGATGTATTCTTCCATTCGTTCCAATACTACTCCTATGAGCGAACTCCTTTAACGAACTCCTTCGTTCAAAAATTGCGTGTTGTCTTGTCCAGCAGCTTTCAATCCTTATTTTATTACGTGAACCATCTTCTCTGTTCTTCCATTCGCTATTGGAAAAATATATTGGAAGTGAATTATTTTGACCCCTCATTGTGTAGCAATTCTTGCATTGTACCTGCAATAGAGTCTTTAGCATTGTCTGATACTACTACAGGATTCAGAATCGTGCAAGCAGTTCTCTTTGAAAGATTGTAACGTACTCAGTTCGGCGGCTGCGCATTATCTTGGATTCTACCTAACCACTACCAGCACCAATGACTACAAGTACGTTTCCAATGTCAGAATTATATGCTCAATCTACATGTCTACGATGTATGTGAATTACTTCCCATTTTTGTCATATGTGAGCTTGCTTGCGTGCAAATGATTTTGTTGTCTTGCAATTATCGCGCTGACTAATGCAACTCATAACGTCACTATGCATTTCTGGCCACCAAAGTTCTTTTCTTACCAAATGCAATTTTCTGTTCATTTCCAGATAATGCCAATGTCACAACTTCATCGTTCTTTTTATCAACATCGTAGGAACGACAAACTCTAGCTTTTTATATTGGAATGTCATCTTCCACAGCTAATGGGCGTCCTCGCCTTTTATGATGTCTTTCTTAAAATTTAGGAATTTTTCCAATTTCCACTTTTCAGTCGAGTGACTATATCTTGAAAGAACCTGTCCTTCTCCGTTTCATCTGTTATTGCAGCTTCATTTATAAGATTCGATGAAATCAATTTGACTTGAGGTAACTTAATTCTGTCTTCGTCTTTCTCTTCCACATCTAATCTTGATAGAGCATGAGAAATTTCTGAGCCTGGGATGTATTTTATATCATGAGAATACCTGCTCATTGTTAAGGAACCTTCCTAATCGCGGAGATGTTTAGTATTTCATTGATGAATTCGGTGCAAGATTCCAAGCAAAGAATTTTTTCGTCGTCTGACAATGCAAAATATTGCAAGAACCTCTCGTTCAATGTTGCCATAATTTCATTTGCTTTTATCCCCTTTCTTGAAGAATAGATCAAAATTCTGTTGTTCTGGATGAATACACCGCCAACCGATAGTTTTGGAGTATCTGTTGGAAGAATGCATTTTTTGCTTATATCAAACGGTTTGACGACAGGATTACTTGATAATATGGTATTTTATTTCATGAATGATTCATTACATTCGTCTGACCAACAAAACACTGCATTCGTTTTCCACAAATCATTTACTGTTGATGCTGTATCAGTTAATTTTGCAATCAGCTGTCCACAAACCCAGAAATTGCTCCACATCACCTTTGGAAGCTGGAATATTTATTGATCCTCTGAATCATTTTATCCTTTTACCCAAGATGCGAAATCTCATCAGCTATTAGAATGGACCTATTATATTACCTATATATGGATATTAGATGAAATTTATAGTCATATCGTATTCCTTCAATTACTTTCTGATGTAAGTTCTGCAGATCCTGATGCGATCTTTCATATATCGTCATGGCAAATTGCATTGCATTATGTTTGAGATTCTATATTTGCTCAATAGCTGTTCAAAAAAGTAGCATCGCCGTTCTTCATACCCATTTGTAACCTGTAGAGTAATTGAAAATTGATTGGTTGTGCATTGGTGATATATCGGAAAAACAGTTGTTTCTTCGATGCTGTATATTGGTATTTGCCAAATTTTCGACAGACAGAACGTCAGTCATCTTTCACTTGCCCTGTGATTGTGTCACTTGCTCTGAAAGATAACTGACGTTCTGTCTGTCGAAAATTTGGCAAATACCAATATACAGCATTGAAGAAGCAATTGTTTTTCCGAACCTGTAGAGCGTGTATAGTCTTGGTCTTTTGTAATGTTTGTCACTAACAACTTCTTTGATTAATCATCTAATTCGATTTGATTGTATGCATGTTGCAAATCAAATTTAGCAAAATGAGTGGCACCATTTTCTACTGTAAATATTTCTTCAATCTCTGAAAAAAGGGCAGGAGCCATTTCAAATTCCTGGATTTAATGCTGCTTTAAAGGCAGCACAAATTCGGGACCCATAGTTGGATATCCATACCCAACCGGAGAAGCCATTTCAACTAATTTCTATGGTGACCTCTTCTCTCTAATGTGTCGCCATTATCTGACATCTCTTTTTTCATTGCTATAGGGACTGGCCCTATTTTCAAAAATATTCTTTAGCATTGTTGATCAGCTGAATGTATGCTTTACGAGTAACTCGTAACATCTTTAACCGTTGGTAAATATTCGCTTCATTCATGATTATACCTACTAATTTCTTTTTCTTCCGATTATGAACAGATATTGCGACAAGCTGTATAGTTTCTTTTAGTGCGATTATTTCCAAATCTTGTACAATCAAACTTTGCCTTATGTGGAAGGTTATTGTAGTAACCGATTAATTATGATAATCGCTCTAATGAAAGTTAATAAGTTAATACTACTTCATGCATAGTAAATATTACAATTCTCACTGCCTTTACTTGGATCATTTGCGAAGTTGGTTACATCTTTCATCTGTTGAACAGAATTGACGGCTTGTACCGAAATTTCATCCTCAGACATGTCTCCTAGACAGTTAATGGTAGAATAGTTGTCTGATCAACATTCAGCCGGAACAAAGTTGGAATCACGTTGAAGCAGATCAGTGCTTATTATCATTGCTGCGAAAAGCAAAACATCTTCAAATTATAAGATGCTGTTGCTGATAGAGTTGTTAAGAAATTGTTGAATAGAGCTCATTTAAAAGAATGTTTTGGAAAAGAATGTGAATAAAAATTATATAAAATTCACGTGAATTGTAGTTTTGCAACATTAACACAAACATGGATCATCAAAAATGGATAAAATGCATCAAAGAAGAAGGTATGAAACAGCATGGAATACACTTGAACATCATTGATAGTGAGGTAATGGTAAGTATGCAGAAAAGTTTAACAGAACTATTATTTCCGCGACGGCAGCTAAATGCATAGAAATAAATTTCCTTCAGCTCAATCAATTCAGAAAATCAGATAACGAGAAGCAACACACTGTAATAATGGTCAGCATCATTTCCAACAAAATCGCTTGAACAACCACAGGAATTTAGTCTTCCGCAGTTGGAGTTGCTTTCATTCCTCTAACAATGTCCGATAAAGTGGTCACGATTAGCCGGAAAAGTTTGTACAGTGAATTCGAATCGATGAATTGACTAGCAGCTGTTCCGATTGAGTGGAGAGCAGCACTACGCTTTCATTTGCATTTTCCCAAAGTTTGTTACCATTTTTTTCATTTTGAAAAATGCATAGAATTTTGTGATTACCTTTTATGACATTCTCTTTCTTTTACACTTTCTAACAATAATTCCTCTCTCTCAACAGATAATGAACCAACTATTGAAAGTGGATATAAAGCTCACCAACAATTTTGCAATTGCTGCAAGGCCTGGACACTGGCTTCGACCGTTTCTCAAATGCCTTGAGATATCTGCACACGGCATCCCTGTACTCGTTTACATCTTTTTCACCCTCCTCATCAGCATTGACAGAGGAATTCTCGCTCTACATATCAACTTACTTTACGCAGTACTTTTGGACCTCATTTTCATCGCTGTTGCAAAATTGTTATTCAAACGACGACGCCCGGTTTGCAACAACGCCGACATGTTCGCCACGGTATCCATCGACAATTATTCTTTCCCTTCGGGTCATGCAAGCCGGGCAGCAATGCTTTGCTTTCTCCTTCTTGTGCAGCTATCTTTCCGTCCTTATCGCCTTCTGCTCGGTCTGTGGACAGCGCTGGTTTGCATTTCGCGTGTTGTTCTGGGTCGACATCATGTCGGTGACGTATTGGCTGGTGTTTTGCTGGGATATTTCGAATTCATGATCATAACAAGTACATGGATCTCTGACAACTTCGCATTGTCTACTCTTCGACTTATCAAAGAAATATAAAAACGACAATTTCACTTTCTTTAAAGTTATTGACATGGACCTTGCGACAGCACTAAGTGCCTGACTTCATTTTATGGTGTTGTAGGGTTTCTTATCCTTTTTGATAATCTAAAGTCCCGTTCACGCAATGACACTAGTGCATGTACATTAGTGCCGAGGCGCAGGAAGAAATCTCGGCTAAATCAATGCCGTGACACCAGCCGTTTAAACGCTTAATGAACAGGGTTGTGACACTGCTGCTAGAATTGCTTCTGTAAACTGAAAACGTTTCGTGAGTAGATAGTTGAAAGACATATCATAACGACTAACATTTTTGTGTTGGTTTCTTATAACAGTCTAGGTAGGCAAGCCAGAAGAACGTCATTGTAACCAGTTCATGATGCCTGAATCGGATGTAGCCTCGGCGATTGTTAATGTAATTCGAGTTACACTGGAATTAAAGAAGCGAGGAAGAAGAAAGTGGGAGATTTTTATGAAGAAAAGTGTGTGCAAACGAAAACATTTTACCCTCAGAGACCTGAAGGGGGTCCAGTGGACCCCTTTTACAAATTCTTTGTCTGCCTAAATCGATATCAAATCATTAGGAAAGTTATGGGATTTATTATTAGGATATCAACTAACCCCCACGTTTGGCCATTTTTTCTAATTTATCGATATCAATCAGACATAGGCCTCAACGGAGCCATAATTGCTGCATTGTAAGACTCAGGTCAAACTCATCAATTACTGATGTCAAAACTTTCCCAACAGTCTGTTTTTAGTGTTGAACTATGAATATAATGATAGCTTTCATTTTGAATATTGATATATGCTGATTTGTTCATGTAGACCAGCCAGTCATGCGCACGATCATGTGCGAAAACAAAATATTCACATTTTACGATCTTCTAACATATAGCACATGCACGAGTATGATGCATGAATAAATGATTTTTACTAGTTATGCACCATCGTGGACATGCGCACAATCGTTTTTCATCTGAAAGTAAAAATTTTATTATGGGAATTTCTACACCCTCTGAGACCTGAGGGGTGGGGTCCAGTGGACCCCCTTGGCCTATCTGCCATACTTCGACCAATTCAAGTGAAATGAAATAACACATGCAGATTCACTGTCAAAAATGATGATTTTGCATGGGCATGAGCGGTTGATATATCCTCATCCCAAAAAGTAAAATAGAAAAATGCGGCTCCGGGGTCCACTGGACCCCCCTCAGGTCTCTGAGGGTTTAAGTTTAGGTGCATATATTTCCGACGTTGCCGATCCAGTTGACTTAGATTTATTTACCTTTAGGTGCCCTGAATTGATCGAATGCTTGCTTGCAGCTCTTTTAGGCTTGGAATATTACAAGTGGACATTAAAATTGATTCTGCCTCCTCACGCACCAAGCGGTTTTTGTAATCTTCCCTAGATTTGTCCAGAAAGAGCAGAATATCAGTTGACTTCATTTTAATTCGCTGCATCTTCAAAAAATGATTGTCCTGACTATTTCATTTCATTTCTACAACACACCTACGTCTTATTCATGAGTTTTGTCTCTAACGTTATCATATGACCAGTGTCATCGACCGCCTAGGTTAGTGTCACGGCACTGATGTCTAATATCAGTAGAAAGACACTAAATCTGAACTCCCCCGCGACCTCACACTACCTCAGAAAGTCAGCTATATATGAAAAAATGAGTCAGCCAAGCGAATGTCACGACGCTAGTGTCATCGTGTGAACTGGGCTTAAGTTTATGTTGTCATCAGCACGATTTGGTCATACATGACAATCACACAGTCTCAATGATCATGGCAAAATGTTTTCTGTATTTCTGATTTAGTTTCTGACGAGGATAAAGTAGATTTATCTTAATCAAAACATTTGTTTGTTTGATTGTCGATTCCCGTTTAGTTGTATATGTATTTTCAGCATTTGTTTATGAATATTCACTAAAAGTGAGATTAGTATGACTTCTGCAAGTATATGCAACAATTGGTTTCTTTTGAGAATTGATGGGTTTATAAAAAAATAAATCATCAACTAAACCAGATAAAATGCTTTTCTAATCATTTTGAAGAGGAAACGTATCCTGTAGTCGCTGCGATGGAATTTTGCTGACGTTGGTGTCTTGCTATTTCATAGTGAAGTAATTGATTGCAATTTAGCATATCGAGTGGCCTACACCTATTTATGGGAATACCAAATTAAGTGCAACGTTGGTAAGGCGTTGCTTGGCGCAATTGACTCTCCCTTAACCCCTAATTAAGCTACCAAGGTGGCTGCTACATGAATATTTTGTCTCCGCTCCTCATTTATCTATGAAATTACTTCTCATGTGCTATATTTTCATTTCATACATTGTTTTATCATGTCATGCCACATCTGTGGATAGTCTCCTGTCATCGCTAAAAAACTTTCAAGACTTATTTCAGACATTATGCACCCATCAAAGAACTTGTGATGACCACTATCATAACTCCGAACGCTTGTGTCATTATCATTTCAATCAGTTCCTGTTGTTGCATTCACTCATTCATCTGTACATGTATTTTTTGCCATGCTTGTACCAAGTTGGTTAATATACTTTCTGAGTTCAGAGAGAGGGTCGTCTGAAGCGAATCACGGAGATCGGTCAAATCCTATACTATTCTGAAATGTGAAAACTCTCAAATTTGTATATTACAGCATGCCAACGGTCGTCCAAACTCAACCTCGATCAGCAGCCAAATATGACGAAATAGGGCTCATTGCGAATGAACTGTGCATCTGTGGTAAAGTTGACGTGTCTGAGGAAACAACTTTTCTGTGAAAAGTACAAAAGAGACTTCCATCTTTCATGTACTAAGCTTCCTGCTTTTGAGCTGGAGAAATATCACAAAACGAATCTGTATAGGAGAAAGCACGCATGTGAGGCCTGCATAAGGAGCATTCCTACTAAACTACTGCAACATCTGCAGTTAACAGACAACATACCAAAGAAAGAAGAATCTGAAGAGCTGACATGATTACGACACCAACTGGACGAAGAAGAAAGAAAGTCGAGACACATTGAGTAATTATTGATGAAATGACAGATGAAATCAAAGAAACATTGACCAAAGAATAATTCAGCTGATCAGAACAATCACACAATGTGAACGAAATTTGAGTCGGCGAAATTAGAGAAAATCGAAGAATTAAAGAAAGAGATAACAGAAGCAAAGAAACAAAGAACAATGACGACAAGATGGGATGTGACTCTGAAGAAGAACATGAAGTGCCTTCAAACCCAAGACTCCGGATAGGACTAAACTCAAATGATAGGACTCCGGCCTATAACTAGACCCGAAATATAATACAAACAAATTATTTATCCTCGTGCGTAGCTGTCAATGTCATGATGTCAACTTTCTCCGTCAAACAAAAGTACAGAGATACTGTTGCATGCAAAGCTTGTAATAGTTGAGGGAATGAACCGTAATAGCGAAAAAAGGACTGTCTTTTCACTCGGTGATTTAGTACAGAAGACAAGCCTGTCTAGCCTCGATCACATATTCTCACATACACTGCCGATTAGACGCATGATAAAGGCACATGCACAACATAGGAAATGACTTGAAGACATTCCATGTCAAAAATTGTGACTCTGGGCTTAGTAGGCCTACGTTTCATTTAATCAGAGAAAACACACAAAATTTCATTTTAACCAAAAACTGCAGTCTGCGTCCCATTGGATTTACATGTGTTTCTCTTTGAGCTTGTCTGACACTCACTAGATTCGTAGTATGCATAGGGTGTACATCATTATGCAGGTATGAGGATCTTCCGGGTTTTTGGTGCTGAAAAGACCATTCTCGTAATTCACCTAAATATGCAATAAAAAAGTATACCCCCTCCGAAAGTTAGATTATTTAAAAAACGTCCATTTTTTCGCCCTAGCCAACTATTTTTCTTACATTAGATTATGCCAAATATCAATAAAAAGGTCACAAAAATTTCAAGACCAGACCCCCTTCGCAAACTTGCTCGCTCGTTCCGGGTTTTTTATTTGCCCTCAATCTCATGCCTGATTATGTAAAAGTCTCACTTTCTGCCTCGCTCCCTGCAGAAACTCGTTCTGGCTGCCGGACTAATAGTGTTAAAGGATTAAGCTATTTGGAGCTATGCAGGTTTCAATGTCAATTGAAAAAAACATTTAGCAATTAGTAACAAGAAATAAAATCTTTAACGTCATCAAATTAAGAGTTGGTAATCACGCTCGTACAGCAGAAGCTGGAGCGCATCAAAATCGTAGTACTTATAAAGACTGTATTTGTAAATTCTGCTACATGAATAAGGTTGAAGATGTCTTTCATCTCATTGTTGAATGTCCATGCCATAAACGATGAAAGAGATGCACTGATTCCGGACTTGAGAGACGTAACACGATCAGATTTCTATGTCTACATGGATGCATTAACAATAGGAAAAATCAGAACAGTATTGACAGAGCAATTGACATCAGAAATCATAGATAGCGGAGCGTAAAATAATAGAGATCTACAAATGGACTTTCATGTTATTGACGGAATATGTAAGATGTCTGAAACAATAGAAACGAAAATACAGCAATGTAATTGTAGAGATATCTGTGCTGATTCGAACCAAGGGTAGACCCACAGAATTAGATTGTTTAATCGTATCACTTTGCTAGAAGTGCAAACTGATTCAAACAGATGGCACATGCAGGAACTTAATAAGTGGGCAAAAAGAAATTTTTAGTACCTTACAGAAATAGGAAAAATAGTTGTGCGTCGCTTGCGGATTGCTCTGAATTTCTTCAAAATGCCCCGATCGCCACGATTCCTTCAGATTCGAAGAATTCAGATCATTGCGCGAAAGTTTTCTCGATAATGTTGGGTCCTCGAATCATTTTAAAAAAGTTACCAGGCGCACGAAAAAACGTTCACAAACTTCTCTGTAGAAGTTGACATCGTCTGTGTCTCTTTGCTGTGTGATCCGGTTGATAACAGTCACTGAAACTTTGCACAATTTGGCGTGTTTAATGTTGAACTGGCTGCTCATTGTTCGATTGCTATGGTATTTAGCCAGCAGATTGTGCCATTTCATTAACGTTACATGTCCTAATGCTTCCCTTCTAGTCAAACGGAAGAAGAGACGACCTGTCTAATTCTGTGGGTAGACCAAATAAATCAATAATTTAGTGGTCAGAAAAGCAACAGATATCTACATTTATATGACCGATGTCAGCAGAATTGTAGATATTTAACGATAGAATATAATCGTTTATTCTATATAGTATCGTTTTTTCTACTGGGTACATAGATCCATAGTAAAATATTGAAACCAGTGGCGTCGCGTGCTCCCTGACCATAGGCCTTCAGTCGGCATTGGGATACTAATTTTCGACTCTGTCGTAAAGAGGGCTCTGGCTCTCGATTGTTTTGTTAAAGTTGATCCAAGTTGATTTTTGTTCAAGAGATTAAGTTGACCCAAGTCTCTCTGGTCACTAGATCGGACTGCACGTGACTCGTTCTCCTGATATGAATCCCATAGATTATGTATGGATATAAATAAAACCGTAGCAGCGTTCTAAAACGTAACGTTCGTCGTCAACAGATGGCGCTCGTTCGCACGACAAATACTACGTCACTGTTAAAAAGAGAGTGGAGAAAGTTGGTCAATAATCAAATGCCCGATCTGAATGAACTGGTAATGTCATTGATATAGGGTTTCAGGACAAACAGGAGGCCAGCTTCTTTAAGAACCGTTACTCTTACATTATGCTTATCAATTGTATATATGGAGGACATTTAAATATTTCTATACAAAGCACTTTTATGTCACAACATAAATTTTCATAAAAGCTGAATTTTTAATGACAATTTCCCGAACATTTTTTAAGGTCAAGTGAAAGTGCACATGAGAAGTGATTGTCGATTAACCGCCTTACTAAAGGAGCTGAGATCACTATATCCCCTCTCTGTCCAGACCACATTTTCTCGAGAAAAAAGGAGGCAAGGCGAACAGTTTCTTGCGTTGACGGCCGGTCAGCCACTCACATGTTTGAAATTTTGATGCATTAAAATATCTTGTGTATTTCTTATTTCTTTCTGTGTGAATACTTTCAATTTCATATCAGGTGTTGGCCTACCTTGTTTGACGACTGTCATATTTTCAGTATATTCCTTTGGGACGAAAGGCGTGGTTATGATCTCATCTGCAGTACTAAACATAGTGTCACATCAATCACGTAAAAACAAATTATGGAATTCTACCGAATCTGGGTGTTCGAGTCAGATGCATCACTCTGCATTCATTGGAGAACGCTCATCATCTGATCGCAGTCTTGTCTGAACGTTATCCAGCTGCCACTGTTGACGTATTGGCTTCTCTCACATTAAGCGAAGCTAGGAACAATTGGGTTGCGCTTCCCTTACTATATTTAGGCACCGCGCCTCGATCAAGAATTGCGTAGAATTTCATTGCAAAATTGGAGAAGGCAAAGCATCATGTCTATCGGGAAAGCCAATATTTGCGCGGCGCGTGCGCTTACTGCCTCACACGCACACAACTCTCTTTCGCTGTCTGAACATCAGTGCTCCGTCTGAACACACGACTAGCTTGTGTGTCTAATTGTTCGAAGAAAACAGCTGTGATTCAAGCACATGCTGCAAAACTGTTCACTCTTGAGGTTGAGCGTCTGATTTTGAGACGGAAGCTATCACGAGAAGCTATCGAATTTAAATGAATGATGACACTTTTCATTTTTATGATTGTTGGAAAATAATTTTTGAGGATGCGCCGAAGGCCTCGCAGATACGCCACTGATTGAAACTATGATAAATTAGTAAAATGAACAAATTTTAATAATTTATCAACAATAAGTATCATACTATGATGAGTCAGGTCACATTGTCTCTTACTTCTCAAACTTGACATTGAATACACAGTTTGAGAAAGTTCCACTAAACATGTCTTTCATGTTGTCAACATTTTCTTGTTTTCAACAGCGCTGCTTGAAAATCTACTCGTATCATAAGCTATCTATTCTCTTCGCCTCCGGCTCGGAGAATAAATAGCCTATGATACTCGTAGATTCTCAGCGTTTATCTACTGAAATCAGTGTGATCAGGGTGGCCAACTGGTCACTATTTTAGTGACCGGTCACTAAAGTCACTAATTGGTCACTATTTTTTACCAAGTCACTATTTTTCGATCATCAATTACTGGATTACCGGTGTGTAAGAAAAAATCGAATTTTTTATTTATATTTCTAGTATGATCTTTATGATGAATTTCTTGTATTTTAAGTCAATAACTATGTAATTTTCAGCATGATTTTCAAATGTGCAATTGTATGACTTCATGTTAGACGCACATGTGTGTCACGGATATTTTGGTCTATGTAATGTATTTTGAATCGTTGTAGTTTCAATCTATTATGTAAATATCTGTGACGGCATTATGACCTCAAAAGGATGAACAAGGAGCGGTGGTGATCTAAAATGGGGCGATTTTAGATCTATGAAATGCCACCAAAAGCTCAGCGTATAAAGCCTCTGTTCATCAAGCTCCTGTTTCCCTACCTTCTCGTGGTGAGGTCGTTATTCACTCGATAACAGAAGGGAAAGGTGCGATCAACGAGTAGTGGCGCTGCAAAAAAACACCGCCCGGACTCTTCTGTGTAACTTGGTATGTTCGTTAAGTCCTGCGTTTAAATATAACAATGTTTCTCTGTTTTGTTAGTTTCACAATTTGTTTTTCATTGAACAAATGTAAACGCCATTTCCAATCCATCGTTCCCGGGTGGCCTCAAGGAAATCCATTTGACCAACAATGATGCCATTACATGGCTCAGAGAAATGTGTCAATAACTTTCATTGTTTTTTTCTGTTGTCCTTTTTTGCATACGAATATACAGTGTATGTATATAAAGCCATTTCCAATATCAGATACGGTGCTATATATATTTTCAATATAAATACAGAGAACATAATCATCTTGATTCATCCTGGACATTCTCTTCATTCGTGTAAATTAGTGTGGTCGTCTGACTCGATTCATTCGAGTATCCTAGTAGGCTACATGTATAGTCTATGTCTACATTTTCATGGGACCTTCCTCTAAAATATTTCACGATGTATTCGTCTGTCCACTCTCTTCTCTGTCATGAAACTTTAATGATTAAAAGTCTTATCGTAAATATAATCCAACTTCATCCCCTAAAAAGTTGTAACTTGAGATTTAGCACCTATCAAGTGAGTAGGAGTAGGACATAAGTAGTATCCACAGTCGGATAATTTTATATTTTTGTAGACTTTACCATATTAAGTTATTTCATTGCAGGGATCAGAATGGGTAAATGCAAGTTCAACAACGATCTCAAGCAGAAGTATCCATGGTGTCTAAGGGTCCCAGAAGACGAGAGTATGATTAAGTGCGCATATGATGGAAGAACGATCTCGCTATTATCTGGAACACAAAAACTTAAGCAGCATAAGAATCAACTTGTTCATAAGCGTGCCATACCATCGTCAAATCAAGGAAACATCATGGCTGCATTTTCAAGAGGTGCCACTGTAACTGATGGAAAAGCTAAAACTACCTTTCTTCATGTTCTCAAAATGGTTCTTGACGGTTCGTCATTTCGGTCTTCACAGTCGATATCTGGTCAAAGAGGCCTGTACAAAAACATGTTTCCCGACTCGAAATATTCTGATATCAAATGTGGAAAGACGAAGGCCGGTTACTTAGTTACAGTTGCTATTGCTCCTTGGGTGAAGATGCACTACGTTGCAGCGTTGCAGAATCAAATGTTTGGGATTTTCGTCGACGAAAGTATGTACAATAATAAAGCTCGACTTGAATTTTGGATCGCCTCCATGGAAAACAGAAAAAGAAAGCTGACATACTTGAAAACTGTTGAACTCGAAACGGACATAGATCTTGATGATTTCCTGAAAAATGACAAGATTCAGAAGTTAGATGATGTTCATCATGCAGATTCTGACACAATTCTCCAAAAGATAAGAACGCTGTTTGAAGAATACTGCCCTTCTTTTGAAAATTTGCTCTATTTCATGTCAGATAATTGTTCAACAATGCGCGGGAAAAACGCCGGTGTTGCACAAAAGTTATCAGAAATTTCTCCAAATATTATAGAAGTTCCCGGTTGTCTGTCTCATCAGTGCCATCTTGTCCAGAAATCACAATTTAAAAATGACAAAAAAGGAGATAGCAGCAGAATCCTGACTACCATAGTGAGGTTTCTGGAACTCATTACCGATTATCTAACAAATACACCAAAAGCACGCATTATACTAAAACAAGTTGATGACATGCTCAACCTGAACAAAATAAGCAGTTTTAATGCAACGCGTTTTCTGGACTTTTATACGTCCCTACAGTCGGTAAGAGAAAATTTCCCTCTGATAAAAAAATTAGTTGAGATTGGAAACAACAAAGAATTGAAATCTATGATCAACCAAGAACATTTGGAAATCCATGTGGACTTATGCATGGCTCAGACGAAGCCCTTATACTCACTATGCAAGTCATCTCAAGGAAAAGAAGTCACTTATTTCTCATTTCTTTTGGGTTTATTGGAGATCATCTCACAGATTCTTTCTCGATGTGGACATTTGTTACAATTGAATCCAAAACTATGTCGACCAGCTGTTCGAATGTACAAACAAAAATAAGAATCCGAGAAGCTTTATAAACAAAAGTGAAGATCTATATTGTACACAAAGCAATCATCGAGTTACCTCCCGTTTGAATGCCCTTGAAGCGTATGAAATTTCCCTTATACGTCAGGTATGGGATCAGTATAATTCATTTCAACTGTCGTCAATATTGCAGCGTTTCAGCGAGTTTCTATGTCACAGAGTAACTATCCACTCGTACATAATCTACATGAAACTGAAAGAAATGGATGCTCATGATTACAAAGGACTGAAAACACTTGCTGAAGTATTCAAGTGTTCAGTCATAGATTCACGTGATGAACTTGCAGGCCTTTTGAATACTTTCGGTGATGCAACTCTATATGACCTTTGGAATTCTGATGCCTTGTCTGGAAAGCCTAATCTAAGAAAAATGATTCAATGCTACCTGCTGCTCACGCCACACAACATGATTGTGGAGCAGGGTTTTTCGCAAATGAAAACCACAGAATCTGCTTACTCAAACAGAATGAGTCCCGATCTGTATGATGGATGTAGGTTGATCAGAGATTTTTTTGATAGAGAAGCATTTGAAGATTTTGAACCGGACGAGGATCTTTTGAATCGAGTTAAACAGGCCGGAACAGAGTACAAAAAGTCTTCTCAATCAAAAGCTTCTACTGCGAAGCTGAAAGAAACTCGAGCCAATGAAATCCGACTAGAAATCGGAATTTTCAAGCAAAAGACGCCAAAGCAAATAACATCTGAGCTGAAAGGCATTGATCTTGAACTTTACGAAGCCGAAGCGGCATTGGAGAAATTGAAATCGAGAAAGCGCAAGTTGCAGGATGAAAAACAAGCGGTAGTTGACAGACTTGATGAAAACTCATCCTGTATAATTGACAAATGGTTCACCAAGAAATGAGTTTACATGTATATTTTTGACTTTATAAACCCAGCTTCTTTATACAGATTCATGATATGTATTTGTATTTATCATGCAAATATAATAATTGATATTCGAAAATTAGTTTTTAATCACCTGTTGAAATTGGAAGACTGAAACATTCGCTTACTTTATCTGGTGTACTCAAGAAAATATCATATATATCGCTGTTTTGTTGAAATGAAAAATTGGTCACTATTTTTTCTCAAAAGAGTTGGCCACCCTGAGTGTGATATCCTATACGTATCTGCTATAGATAAAAGCTTTGAAAAGCTGCATTTTCACATAATGCTGAGGAATATTCACTGACCCAATCAAAAGAATGGAAGGCAGTACCTTTCACTCGCTAAAATCGTATATGGGAGGACGGACGTTGCAAGTGGTTGCTTATTTAATCTAATCATATTTCAACTCATTTCAGGTATGTACTCATTTTTGTTGATTGGAAGCACTGTTTCAAATCATGTTAATTTAGAATTAATATGCTCCTCCGATTAAATAATAGGAATAATTGATCTGCTGCGGAGTGTGATGCGCAAATAAAATCATTAGGCTACTAGATACAATGCAAACTGAAATGCGATGTGAACACAATTAATAAAAACATGCAATAATGCAGGTTCTGTCTCCTCACCTCCACATGTATGACAAATTCGCACCGCAGTTATCCATGTAGGCTTTTCGTCTTTATGTGTGTGTGCTCTATAACATTGTGTTTTGTTATTTCAGACATTCATCTCATCGATCTCATTGAAGACAGCCATCATGGTGCACTGTGATTTCATCTGTCATTTCATTCTCATCCCTTGTCATCCTTTCATTCATCCGCACGCCGCTTAATATGTACGCACTTGCCATTGTAAATTTGTCCATGTTTGACCCACAAGATGGGCAATCAACCATTTTGAATTTTGAGAGAGAGAGAGGGAGATACAGAGAAAGAACTATGAACTATTAACTTCCCATATCCAGTTGCAGGTTGTCGTTGGCAAGTATCGATGATGATGGTGAAAAAATGTTCACTGTTAATTTATTCTTACATTTTGGCTTTATGCTTTAAAAGCAGATGCGTGTCGTGCGCGGTTTCGTGTCTGAGGTCAGGTAGTTGTACAATGGGTGAGATTTATGTAGGAGTACACGTGTCAGAATGCGCTTGTCATCCTCTTGCAGTAGTTCATCGGCGCAGAATTTGTAGCTTAGCTTGTATGACCTTCGTAGCATCTGCTTAGGAAGGTGTTGAGTTTTGCAAGACAGTTTCCGGAGATTCCATAACGGATTCGGGATATGATGAGTGCCTGAAAGGCAATGGTAATGCACATTTTAATTGCTCCAACCAACTTTAAATCTTGAAGTTTTGCAATGAATAGTTTGGAAATGTAGACCTAGAATTTTACAGATTTGATTGTATTATGTGGTGTACCGCATTCACAAATTGGTCGACGGTTTAGACAGAATGGTATATATTTGGATTTCTCATCGCTTATAATCACATTTTTCTCATTTCATATTCTTTTGATGTTACTGATTTCCTCGGTAAAAGGTTTCTTTTTCTCCGGATTAGGATTGAGAGAACAGGGTTGGTTGCTGTAAGGTCGTCAGAGTACTTGAACGTTTTTGTATCTGGATCAGATGGTTGGATATCATCGACAAACATCGAGAAAATGTTTGGTCCTTCAACAGTGCCTTGGGAACAACCTTTTTCAATTTTAATATATAATCCATTTTATCCTGCTTCCACACGAGTCTTTGACGCCTTTTGACGCTAAAATCATAAAGCCACTTTCGAAACAATGGAGATTCTACAAATTTTGTGTATGCTTCAGATGCTATCTCTTGAGGTATTGTGTCGAAAGCTGTCGAAGTGTCAATTAGAATGGCGTGGATCCCATCAATATCCCTCATGTCAAGCGTCATAATGACCTCGTTTTGGAATGTTAGCAAACAATCTGTTGTTAATCGCCTTGGTCTGTGTGCACATTGCAGAGGGTCTCCTTCCTAACTTTGTTGTTTGCTAACTTTTATATATTTGCTGGAGTAATCCACTGCCTGTGAAAGATCCTTTGAAACATCCTTGCTGCTAATGATGTTGCTGATATTCTTCTAAAAGTTCCAATAGCAGAACTTTTCTTTGGGATAGGAATGAAATCGGTGTTTTTATATACTTTTGGAAATGTATCAATCTTCATAGAAAGTTCCCATACGTGTAGATACACTAGGGCCAGGACATCCCAGAATTGTTTATAAATAAAATGGGGAATTTCACTCAGTCATGTAGAGGAGGGACGACAATTTTTCATAGCACTAACTACGTCGTTTACTGATATATGGAGTGGAGGACTATTTGTCGTGCTGCCAAAGTTTGGGGCTTGGAATGTTTCACCATTTCGAACAATTATGCTACGCCTGGCCAGGTCAATGTTGAGTTCTACAGAGTCAAACACTCTACGTGCGTGGTTTCCTTTCGGTGTGTGACAGAATCGATCGTCTTCCACCAAGATTTGACTCCTATTTGTTTGATGGACTTTATTTTGACTGCTGATATTTCGGCATCAAGTTTCGATATGCAGTCTGTCTCAATAGTTCTCAAAATTCAATTCGAGGTGTTATCCATTTAGGGTCGCGATCACTCATACGCACCTTCCTTGTTATAAAGGACAATTCCACGCCCTGTCTTATGCCTTCGTCTACCTTTTCCGCAGCAATGTCAACATCTTCAATGGCCTCACCGACATATCAATTCTAGTTAGATATGCATTTAAGTTAGTAAAGTTTAAGAGTAGGCTAGTCTTTGAAAGTGGCACGACATCGATTGGGTTTCGTTCTCTTCTTAGGACGAATAATTACGCCTTTATGGTCAGATTCGAATGATGGGATAAAGCAGGAGGCTTCGAAAATTAAGTCTGGCCTGTTTGTGATCATTAAGTCAAGAGTGGCGTCATTTCTAGGTGGTGGTGTTTGTAAAGTAGACATGCACAGGTCGATCCCAAGAACATCTAATGGAATGCTGTTGAAGTCTCCACCGATGAAAATAGGATTTCTTGGGTACTCATTGCTTAGACGATGATTAAGACTCACATAGAAAGTTCATTAATATACAGCCATTTGCATTTGGAGGGTGATAGGCTGAATTAATTAAGACGGGGAACTTGTTTGTTCATAGTTTGATAGCTATCTGCATTGATTATACGTTATGAGCAATTTCTATTACTTCGGTGGTAGGAAGATCTTGAGTAGATAAGTATACCGCCTCCCTTGTGCAGAAGACTGCAAGATCCGTCTTTGCATTTCTCTGTCACGTCGATGAGTCTCATATCAGTCAATAGTAATATATGGGTTTGGTATTGTGGCTTCAAAAAAGTTTCTGTTTCAGTTAACTGTGGTATAACTTGTGCCACCTTTTTGTGTTTTTTTTTAGATGGCGCCCAAGGAAATAGTTTTTGGAACTTCAAACGTGCCTGGTACTAAACTTCAGGTTTCTAGAATAACACACATTTTTGACATTTTTCCTAGCTATACGTTTGACACTAGAACCCGTCAAAAATGGCACAAGTTACTCCATCAAATGTGCAACTTGTGCCACTCATCGTATATTAAACTTATTCGGTCATTTGCTTACAGATCTTACTCAAAATCACAAAACTCAATGTTTCTAATATGTTGCACTATAATAAAGCAATAGCAGTTGGACATGAAACTCGAAGATCATGCAGAATGTGTAAAAACATGACAGTAAGTATAAAAACAAATATAATAAAAAAGGGTACTTTTATCCTTAAATTAAAATTGATCTCATATCTTATCTATCGTATATCACTCGATGCTTAATGTGAAGATCGCATCAAAAAAAGTAGAAAACAAAAGGGTTTTAAAGCACATACTGTATGATCATTCGAGGAATTTCTGTTATATTGTTTAATCGAAGCTGGTAGACAGCAAAAACTGACGTACACATAAAAGTACGGCCGGGGCACTCCACAAGGTCGCACAATTCATCGCAATACAATTACCATTCGTCGCAGCTAACATTGAAACTGAACACGCCTCTTCTAAGTAAGAGAGGTGGGCTTATACTTTACCGACAATCTGTTCGCAATCAATGTCGGAAATATCGTCCTTTTCCGGAAAAATGAATTAATCGTTTTCGTCTTGGTCAAAGTTGCAATATAATTTCTTCGATTCCCACCATCGGCTGATACGGATGATCGAATGATACGTCCCCTACAGACTCAAGCGTTAAATCTAGTCCGGGAGCTAGCGTGAAGTTGTGCAGGGAACGAGGTAGTACATAAAACTTTCACATAGCATAGCCTAGTACATCTCTAACCTACTGCAAAACTTCGCGTCTGCCGGATCAGATCATTTGCTTTTCAGAAATAGAGATGATAACAAAATATTTCCAATGGTAAAATTGTGACATTTAAGGTGTTGACTCCATTTTTTGAGTTTTTGCTCATAAAAAATGTACAAGTTGGTATTTTGTTGAATTGGTTACAGAAATCATCTACATATCATGATCTTTCAAGTGAGCTATCATTCAGTGACAGAGGATGAAGTAAAGTGTTCAAGCAGACACTTTTCGTTGGTGTAACTGCAAATTTTAACATAGAAATTTCAGGAAAATTGTTGATATACTTTAACCCTTATCAGGACATGTGACCACAAATTGTGGTTGACAGCAGCTTTTTGAAGCACACTGCATTGGGCATTTGCGTTGAATCATGATTGCACCTATATCACGCTAATTCATAGAAATTAATAATACCATAGAAAGTCCTAGAATGGAAATCGCATGAAAATTATGACACATTCCGGGGGAACTTAGTTGTGGCAAAAAGCAAATTTTGTGAACTGGCTTTCTTGTTTTCGGGTAGGCATTTTTAATTATCAAAATAACTTGTGATCTGGATTGTTGCCCGTAGTCCAAAGATCAGGTACACAAAAGCAATAGTGAATTTTCAAAATACTGCAGCGACAGGATGACAAAGAAGGAAATCCTGTAAAACGTTCTACGCATTCATCATTTTGAAATATCGCTCCTATAATCAATCAAGAGTATAATCAGATACATACGCAACTTGTAGTGTCGATTTACAGAGCATGCATTGCTCCAGCTTGAAATCAGAGGCCAAGAAATCTCAGAGTATTCATTTTACTTAAAAGGGTTCCCTGTTCATTATATGTAGCTATTTTAATATAGCTTCCAAGATATCATCACACTATATCACATAAGTCATTTAGTGATTATGACCACTGACCAATCCATAAAGGAAAAAATAATCGGTATCGGCCATTTCCTGGTTCGGATTTTGCATCGATAGTACGACAAACAAGCGATCGCACAGTCGACTCCTCCCATTGACCTATTGTACGGGCAACGACCAATAGGCCTGCTGACATCGTGAATACTTTTCTGGTTTTATTCCATCGCTTACAATGTCAGTTGTTGCGACCGCGTGTATTGTAGAAGCGAGAACTAAAGTTCTCCCTTGTCGCAACCATTTCGTAAATGACAAGACACCACTGACCGAGAAACTCGGTCATTCCCACCCGAGGCGCCGCTAGTCACATGTCACTATACGATTTGAGCAAATGCGAGCCTCAACTGGAAATTCGATGAGAGACATGTGCCTGTACCATGACATCCTTTTCACCAGCATTTCCAACAATTTCACTGAACGTAAAAAATTCTGTCGAAAATAGATAGGAATGATGCCTTTCAGGATTCACATCTCTCGTCATCAGACATGCCCACATTACCCTTCCAATACAGAGTGATGGTATGGTCGATGGAAAGTTGTGCTCCCCTTGGTATAAAATGAAATCATTAACCAAGCCAGATGTAGAGCATAAGACTAAGTTTGTTGAGGCGCCAAGGGATGAGGCTTACGCAGGGGCTGTATTTAGCATCATCTGATAGCGAACCTTCGAAGCTTCATCTGTTCATACCTACTGATAGGATTGCTCTCCGAGTGTGTTAAGGCACAAGTTGTGAAATTGATGATGATTGTGGTTACCTTCCAAAACTTATTCATTTGCTTGGCAATCAAAGAAACAACAGCCAATCATCCGACAAAATGATGTGCGGTCCTTAATTTATACATTCTGTCTCTAGACAAAATATGAACTGAGTCTTATACTTGCGTTCGGAGTACTACTCCGTAAACGTGATAGCCACACAATAGACATGAATAAATGAAGAACCTAAAAACGTTTATCTCGTCACCAAATGTTGGTGTAAAAGTATTTCCAATTTGAAGTGCAGGCTGATTATCGCATGACAATCAATCCAGCAAAATCATTTGAAAAAGTAGTCCCTAAAGTAATCCGACCAGGATTTTTATCACTAGCTTGATCTAAGTCTGTACGTGTGATCCCATGGATAAAAACGTGTATTTTTCGGAATGAAATCTGATTTGTTACCAGCCAGAATGTAGATGGCTCCAGCTCATCTTCAGAAGATAAAGAGTCTAGAGATTCATCCGTTAAATGAGAATTATCCATTTCCGATCTTCTAAGACAGACACCATCTTCATCCGAGAGATCAATATATCGGAGGTCTCCAATAATGCCAGCGTTCGCACTGAAAAAAAAACAAATAACAAATTACAATCCGATCAACAGCTCATATAATATACAACCACCAATGCATGTACAATGTCATCTGTAGGGGTGTAATATAGGTTGTAATTACAACAGTAGCAACAAGGTATAATATCAAATGAAAAAATAAGAATCTCGGTTGAAATTTTTAAAAGACAAAATATCGGTCAACTTAAACTAACCCCCCCCCACCCCCTAATCGCCCAGAACCAATACAAAACCACAAAATACAACCCTCCAACCACCTCCATGACGCTTCTATATATAATAACGTATAATAGAATAACACAGTGAAAAGGCATACATAACGATACATAATGTTTTCCGAACCGCGAATGGTACAATCTAGTAATCAATGTCAGGTCCAAGTGTCCATTATAATGGACATGAATGACTGTATAACACTTAATACTGTGGGCCTGTGGATCATCACGAATTAACATGATGCCAGGCTAGGCTGATGCTGATGTTCTACTGCTATCTCTAGAATGTACTGAATAATCTCACACATTCAGATCGTCAGTGTCTCAAGACCTCGGAGACTTACCAAGCCTCAAGTATCATCAAGTTCGATGCAGGACAAAGAGCACTGCTAAGGAGTGCTGCTTTTCGGCAAGTCCGTAGTGTGTCCCAGGAATCTTGTTGATGTAGCCTTCAACCTTCATTGAAAGGATCCAGCGACATTTCATTCATCTGAGAAATGACTGTCGGTAAAGAAGCTTTCAATGTGTTTATTCCAGAAAGCGCTAGGTTTCTCAACCGCTGGAAGGAATTATTATTTAATCCAATAATTAGAATTTTTATCTTTGAATTTTTGAGATATTCTTACAACCAGTACAGCAACCATTTTCAATTATGACTCTGAACTAATTTTTGATTCGTATTCCAGCATTGAAAAATTGGATGATAGTTGTCAATGGCTACTACAAATAGACACAGTATATTAAGCCATTGAATAGTAGGCTAATTCACATGAAACAATGACACCATCTCACTTAAAGTTCTCTTGATGAAAATCCTGCATTATTTCGCTGTCAACAACTTCCCCAACCAACTTGGCAAATAGTTTGACTATGATACAGTATTTTAGATCGAAGCAGATCTACAAACCATAGATTTTTCCATGTGCCATCATTGTACATAGGCAAGATATCAAACTTCCATTCTAGTGTACTACAGTCCGTTTCATAAAAAGTGGATCATCCTAAAATTTGACTAAATAAAACATACGTATGATACAGAAAGTATTTCTCATGTTATTTCATGTCCCTAATATATTTAAATATCCTTATATAATCTGATAAGCTATGATACAGTAACGGTTCTTAAGAAGCTAATATTTTGTGGCCCGACCCTTATTGTCAATGACATCACCAATTCGTCTAGGCATTGATTCGATGATATCGTTGATTTTTGACTGATCTAACTTTCTCCACTCTCTTTTTAACAGTGACGTAACTTGTGATACGCCATCTGTAGGTAGCAGTGAACGACGAACGTTGCGTTTTAGAATACTCCATACATTTTCTATGGGATTCAGATCAGGAGAACGGGCTGGCCAAGATAATGTCCTAAGCCCTAATTGAGACTTGCATAAGTTGACTCTACTACTCCTCTGACACGTAGCATTATCATCCATAAATAACCAAGTCGATGGATCACCAAGTTGATCTGTCATTTGGCCAATGTTCATTCGTAAAACATTCACATAGCGTTCAGAATTCATGGTTTCTTGCTGTATGTGAAGTTCAGAGCGGCCATTGGTCCAAATGCCAGCCCAAATCAGTAGAGTCGCACCACCTTGTACCCGGGGACGATGTAAATGTCTCGGAATTTCCTGATCAGATTTTATCCATAATCTCAATCGACCATCACTATCCTTCAGACGGACTGATGCCTCATCAGACCAGACAACCCGATCCCATTGATTTCGCAAGTGACAATGACTCATTGCCCATCTGAGACGTCTTTTTGTATGCTGATCTGATAATTCGATCTGAGAGGGCCTCTTACAGCTCTTGAAATTCGACTCAATAAGTCTTCTACGAATAGTGGACTCAGAAATAAACGAGTCTAGTGCAGCCATCTCAGTTAACGAGAGACTTGGATCAACTTTAACAAATCTCAAAATTAGGCGGTCGATCTACGTTTGCATGTTTTGCGTGGACGGCCAGAGCCCTCTTTACGACAGAGTCGAAAATCATCATTATGCCATCGATGCACATTTGTGTAAGGGACACTTAGTCGCTTGCTTGTAGCTCGCAAAGAAAACCCTAGTTCTAGCAAGGCTGACACTCTGCCTTTTGTGAATGAGATCTCGTTATTGTTCATTTGTGCTTTGTATTGTTTTCAACCGGTAAGAGATAGATTTCTAGCTGAAAGCAATCAGGAGTGCTGCCAACACCACCGCAACGAAGTCAGGAAGCTATGGAACATGAAGTCCAGTTAATCACATTTAGCAGTTACATCATTGTTGATGAATAATGGTGCTATACTGGCTCTGATTGACCGATTTTCTTTATTTTTGTTTTGCTTGATAGCTTTTGGCTTGTAGAACAACATATTACATAACAAAGGAAACAAATGTAATTTTATAAGAGTGAGGTATGATTTTGTGTAACATTGCTAAATGAAGATCAAATTATCTACTACTTTTTTTATCTATAACAGGAAAGCAACTCAATATTCATGCTTGAAATTTCCAACAATGATATTAGTAAGCACAACTGACATATCTTCCAAATTTCAGAGAAATTCGTTCAAGTTTGGCGGAGTTAGACAAAGTTGAAGTTAAGGCGATATTTAAGGGTGATCCATTTTTTATGAAACAATCTGTAGGCCTATTATCTGCTTCTATGCGCTAATTAGTGTTCACGGCAATGTACAGGTTTTCCAGTTCGACAATGCGACTGTCAGATTAAAGAATATGTTTTAAGATGCAACAACGGTATTTCTGTTAATCAGCAGCGTTTTCAATTGAATGATATTGTTTTTAATCGGTAGTGATAATAAGTGAGTTTATTAATGGATTTATAAGTTTAATAAGCGGCAACCTAAAATCATAAACGGCTTTTCATATTCAATTATATTTTATTTAACAGGTAAGTCAATACAAAAAGTTTTGATAATTTTTTTAATTCGAAAAGGTAAAATATGTCAAAAGGAAAAGTTTGATAACTATTTTAATTCATAAAGGTAATACAGTAGGTCATTAAAAACTTTTTACGAAAAGGTAAGTCAATGCGAAAAAGTTTTAAGATAAGATAAGATAACGTTTATTTCAAATACCTCAAATAAAAATCGAGAGGTTGAACATAAAATACAAGTCATGAGTCAAGTAACATTTTACAACAATAACAAAATTAACTCAAACGAAAACCACTTAAATAACTTAGCCATGTAAACAAAAAAGCAATCTTGACGCAAAGAACTTTCACATAATGGAATACGAAAATGTTTCGACACAGGAAGTTTTGGTGGTACAAGATCATGTAAAGGGTGAGATACGTCCAAAGAAATGTTCTGAAATAACCGGAAACCCTGAACTAAACGTCGATATGCTAGCGGAACAAAAAAAGAGCAATCACGATTGTCGGAGCAAATTAATCTGTGGCAGCGGTTTTGCATTCTCTCTAATTTTTTTTTTTTTGATAATCTTGAAATTTTTTATTCCATTATGAAACAAAACAAGTGCCGTAATATTCATTGATGGTTTTGTAAGACATCCTCGCGATTAATTAGTCCAGGCATCAATCTGCCCATACGTCTGGAAGACCTTCCCATCTTATTTGCAGTGATGGCACTCATGTTTTGGGAGGCGAGTTGCAGTAAGGTCAAATTCCGCTGTTGTCCAGTGTAGTTGTGTAACTGCTCACGAATCTCAGCTACTCTCTTGAAAGCCGCTTTCCACATGGAAAACGCGTCCTCTGCGATATTGAGAAATGGAGAGTAGGGCAGTAAGTACCTAATAGAGTGTCCCTCTCGCAAACTGACTTCACGGGCTCTATTGTGGCACGTAGCATTATCCATGACGAATACACGAGGTCCAGCCCCAGTCGCAACAGACGCTTCTTCCAGCCAGGAGTTAAATCTCTCACAGGAGGTTCCGCCTTCGTAGAATTCATGATGGACGACACCTTCATTAGAGACCGCCAAGATGAGAGTAAAATTCCGCCCGCGCTGTCCATGAACAATCCTGACAGCTCGCTCTCCCCGTCTGGCACGACCTCGTGTGCGACTGATCCATAAATTAAAGCCGGATTCGTCCACAAAAATAAATGTTGGCGGATGGTTTGCGTTGATCGTGTGCAGATACCAGTTCGCATACTCGGCCCTTTCCACTTTGACGTCATGGCTATTGCGGTTGACTTGAACAGTCTCCATTTTCTTTGAGAAGATAAGACGATTTCTCAGACATGTGCTGATAGTTTGAATTGAGACAGATGGCTTGTCCGGCATCCGCGCTTGTAGATCAGCTTTGATTTGGGCTAACGTGAATTCCGGTTGGGATTCAACAATCTCTACCACAGTATTTGCCATATCTTCGTCTTGCCATATCTTTTGGTGTCGTCTTCCTCCTCTGGGACGCTCAATGACTCCTTCAAGTATATAACGATGTACTATTGAATACGCAGTACCCCGTTTTACACCGAGAACTCGAGCGGCTTCAATATAATCATCTCCGGCTTCGTGAGCCATAATGATTCTGCGTTTAACATCAGAAGGTATTCGCTGGCGCTCCACATTGATAAATTAATTTAGCAGATGTGAAGACATCTATATAGGGCTTTGGATCAAATCGAATAGATATAATTTATTCTTCACGTGAAATACCGCTCACTAATCTGATAGAGACACAATTGAACTATTTTGCTGCAGTTTATTTATTGTTGTCGCTCTCAATTGTGAAATGACGTAATATCTTATCTTTTAACGTTTTAGAAATTAAAGTGCCGCTCTTGATTCGGTAGTTGCCGTTGTCGTGCAGGAAAACCTGTATGTGAAGAGATGAAATCATAGACATCACTTTCCTTCGCAAAATGAGACGATTTGAAAATCAGAACTTCGATTCTGGACATGCGACCACAAAATGTGGTAGCTGCGTTCGACTCAATTTCTATGTCAGAAATTCATAGTTTCATCTCACATTTCAACCACAAAGTGAAGCTGCAAGTGATTTGAAGCAGCCAATACAAACTGCTAATTTCTGATCTGTTGATTTTGTTGAGTTATTCATTTGACTTTTATCATCAGAATGTAAATAAAGTATAGCTAAAATGCATTGATTTATTTCAGAATTGTGCCCTTTGTAGAGCAAATATGGCAATATATATGTTATTCAGCCCTTTCCTATAAATACATATATTGTTTCTGTATATTTGCATTCATGATTTAGTTTATAAAGACACACAATTGCCATCTCAGTGCTATGTTGTCCACACCGGCATTCTCAGGTGAATGATCTAATTGATAAATTGACATGATTTTGGTCATTTCATGATGGAACGACCACGCCGAAGAACATTTATGGAAGCGATAAGCGCTTTGGGAATTTCTGATGAAACAAATGCGGATAATAAAATCGATGAACCGGCATTAGATGTACATGTAGAAGATATCGACGATGACAATGAGGATGTCGAGCAATTTGATGAACCAACTGTGGGTGATATTGAATTATTTTCCGACAATGATGAGGACGATGAGATAGAAGCTGATGATGTTGGTGCAGGAGTTGACGACAATGATCTAAGAAGTTCCAGTGGCATACTGTATTCTACGTCACCTATTCCACCAGCTCTTCGACGAAGAAACATTTTGAGAGATCGACCTCGTGTGAAAACATCCGTGTCATCAGAGATCCAATCATTTCGTTTATTCCACAGAGGACATAACTTCAATTGTGATGCGAGAAACAAACCGAAAGGTCCGTCAGTTGAACAACGTCAATTGCAACTTTAAAATTCGGCAATTCTCACGAATTGAAATTGAGGCCTCAATAGCAATTCTTCTACGAGCTGGACTAGACAGAGACAATATGACTGACATTGACCGACTATGGAATCCATCGGACAGTCGCCCGTTTTATCGAGCTGCCATGGGAATCGGTCGATTCAAGCAATTTTTACGTTGTGCTCGCTTTGACAATATATACACAAGAGAGGAACGCAGGCAGAATGATCGCCTCGTGGCTGTTCGTGATATGTGGACGCTATTCTTGTCAACCCTCCGCACTCACATCATTCCAAATGAAGACATCACTGTTGATGAGCAGTTAGTTGGCTACAGAGGAAAGGCTCCTGGAAGGACCTACTTGCCCTCAAAGCCAAAGAAATACGGCATTAAGATCTTCTGGGCATGTGAATCAACCACGGGCTTCGCTTTGAACGGTCTGATCTTTACGCCAAGCAGCCAGGGGAACCACCAGTGCATGAACTAGGAAAGAAAATTGTGCTTGAACTTCTGGAACCGTACTTCAACACTGGACGCAATGTGGTGACTGACAATTATTTTACATCGCATAATTTAGCCACCGAGCTAGCTGTCAGGCAATTGACTATTATTGACACAATGAGAAAACACCGTAGGGAGATCCCTGTGTATCTAAAGGACATTCGCCAGCTTCCCCAGTTCTCTTCCCGTTTCATCCGTCAATCAACATGGCGATGCTATCACCCTGGTTGTGTATGTTCCTCAGAGACTCCGAAGCGTAATACTTCTTAGCTCAAGTCACACTTTGCCGGATGTCGGTCCAGAGCCGAAAATGAAGCCACAGATTATTACTGATTACAATGCTTCCAAGGGTGGAGTGGACATCTTCGATGAAAACGTCGAGAAATATACTTGCAGACGCAAGACAGTTAGATGGCCGTTGCTACTTTATTTCAATATTCTTGATGCAGCTGCTTTCAATGGCTTCATTTTTCTCAAGAAAAGTGGATATACGTAAGTTCAATGCCCTTATTATCATTTCATGATAACAGTAATATAGAGCAGGCTACTTGTAGGCCGATGTGTCTTGTATATATCCTACAACGAGTTTGTATCGAAAAGTTGCTGAGCTGAGTATAGCTTGGTAGGCTTATATGCCATACATAATTCAATTGAAATCAGAGCTCACTTTGATTCTGACAGTGACTACGAAATTTACCGATTTTCTACTGTCCTAAAATACAATCGACATAAATTTGCATGCATGTTGCACCAATTATTCTCCATGTTTTTCATTCGCATACAAATACATTAGCCCTGCTACCACAAGTAGCTACGTGTAGCCTACATAATATACACAAATTGTTGGCTTCAAGAATTATCATATATTCTTCCTATACAGGAGCCTATCATGGGCACGGTTTAGGCAAACCGCATCCAGGATTTTTCTACTTTTAATCAAGCTGATTATAATTCCATGCTTCCCCTTGATCAGGCCTAGTGTGGATCTATAGTCTGCTACACGTGAATTATGTCTTCTTCTTTTCAGGTAATCGTGAAGCACATTTCTGCGGAATTTGACCATCCAGCTAGCAACTGCCAGCATCTTGTACAGAGCAGTTGCACAAACAACCCCACGAGAATCGAAGGCGTGCGCAGCTGCTATCGGTGTATATATCCCAATCATGGAATACGGCTTTACCACTTCTTACGAGTCCAAGCGCTGCAAGAAATGTGGCAAAAGCTCCAGATCAAGATGCGATGACTGTGGAATGAGTTGTTATCCTGACCATCGCATGATGGAGAAAGTCACCAAGTGTAGCGACTGTAATTTCAAGATGTTTTCTGTATATGGTCAGTTCAAATACAATGTCATTTGTTTTCACTAACTATAATTTTGCCTTTTCAATAATTATGCAGGAAGCACACTGCAACATTGATTATGCACACAATTAAAAACGACTTAGCCGAGAGTGCAATCTCGAAAAATTGCGAATATAAATTTCCACTAAAAACTCGAAATTTCAACTCCGGTGTAAGTTTGCAGTTTTGCATGGAACACACTGTAGCATTAGATTTCAAGTTCTAAACGACTGATAATCCAATGTAGCCTCTTCAATCATTCTACTTCCAGAAAATATTCGATTAGCTTCCTAATTTGATATTATATGCAAGTCTTCGCATTGACCACGAAATGTGGTCACATGTCCCTTTGAGGTAAGAAAATCACGTGTCCTGATAAGGGTTAACGAAAAGTGTCTGTTTGTACGCTTTACTTCATCCTCTGTCACTGAATGATAACTCATTTGAAATATCATGATCTGTAGATGATTTCTATAATAACCAGTTCAACAAAATACCAATTTGTGTAACTTTTATGAGCAAAAATTCGAAAAAATGGAGTCAACACCTTAAATGTCACAATTTTACCACTGGAAATACATAGGATTGTGTTATCCTCTCTATTTCTGAAAAACAAGTGATCTGATCCGGCAGACGCGAAGTTTTGCAGTAGGTTGGAGGTGTACTATGTTATGTGAAAGTTTTATGTACTACCTCGTTCCCTGCACAACCTAACGCTAGCTCCCGGACTAATCGGTATTTAAGCTTGAGATGTCAAAGTCCGGCGCGTCTGCTCTCCTACACTTTGGTGATGAAGTGCAGTATTCCATTTCATTCACGTTAGGTACGCTTCAGCCAGGTTCGATATTCATCCGTTTTATTGAAAGGCCTTTCGGGTGTACGCATCAGACGAAGAAACTCAACTAAACTGTCATTCATGTCTTCACAATTTGCACAGGTAATTGTTATAGGCATACTCTACACTTTAGTGATCAAAAGCCATAATTAATATTCTTGACCAGTTTATACTTCATGAAAAGCATTCCTGTGTAATAGGAATCCAGTATTATTACTTAGGGGTAACGATTGTGCCACCGACCTCCGGGGTAACTTGTGCCACGAAAATCGACTAATTTTGATAAAAGTAGTCTCATAGCTTCAAAAATAAACCAATGTTGTTCATTCTTTTTCGTATCTCATGCCAATGCGCCTTATGATAGGATATCTGTGTGTTAACTGAATTAAGATATTGCATCGATACTCACCAGATGAAAGTTTTTTGCATTTTTAAAAAGTTCAAAAAAGTGACCTCTTTCCAAAAAAACCTCAGACAATTTGAACTTTATAGGAAGTCTCAGGACAGAAGCAACTTTTTTGCTAAATTGAGTTAAATCAACAGGAAAAATAATTGCAAGACCCATTATATTATTAAAAATCTTACAGATGTATTGCAGGTCAAAAAACTACCGTGACACAAGTTACCCCACTTGACGGTACTATTATTACATCTGTTATATCTTATGCGGTGATATCAATTGATCACATGGCGCAGAGTTAGAACAAAACCACTCGTTCCAGTTCACACGAAAGTGTGTCGTACATTAATATCCTTGCAATTTAGATAAGACAATATTTATCAATGCACTCTCTTTTTACAAAACATCACATCTCTCCCCTTTTTCGAAATATGGACTCAAAGTCACTGGTCCAAGTTTCGTTGGCTATTAGCACACAGCACATGAGTCTTTCAGTTCAAAATGTCAGTCAGCTTCTCTTCCAGCTTCCGTTTCGTCTCCTCTTCTCGAAATTGATCTTCTATCTTCTTCTCGAACACACACGATGTAACTATGAACATATGGTAGGAGGGGGTGAATTGGCCAAATAGACTTGGTCTCATGTTTGCCCATACAGCAACACAAAATGCTCATTATGGACAATAAACTTTTTTTCAGCTTCATGTTAATACGTTGTTGCTTGGTTTCCTAGAGATCTATTTCGCATAGCTCTGATTCACTGAATGTAACAGTGACGATAACTCATGCGCGTGCGTCATTCAATATTCCTCCAATCAACTTTTAGCTGACAATTCATGGACGAATACAAGCCAAGTTCCTGTTGTCGCTGTATCAGTTTTCTGACGACATTCAAAAGTGAAACGTGGAATGCTCTGAAGGTAAATGTACAACCATATTTTTTTATATCTAGTCTACCTACATGTTCACAATTGGGGGTGTATTGGCCAAAATTTCACTTACTTTATTGTGTAGTTCACTACCATGTTGTTGATTTGAATCTGTAGTGATTATATTCAGACTTAGATGATATGGCCAATTCACTCCCAAATAGACCCTATTTGACATGTGATGAATTATGATGCACAAAATCTGATATATTCAAGAAATTTGATGGGATTTTCACTCCTTTTCAGGTTATGTGGATATGCCTCGAACGTACAAGTCAAAAAGCAAGCATGGACAATATGACCAATCTGTGATGGAGACAGCTGTGGCCTCTGTGAAAGCTGGTGACCAAACTGTTAGCAGTGCTTCGCGAGTGTTCAACGTACCACGAAAGACTATCTCTAATCGTCTGGGTTTAAACGATCAACAAGTTCGCAAGACCGGAGGTTCCACTGTTTTCTCTGAGGAACAGGAGGATCAAATAGTCCTGAGACTTCGTTATCTTGAGAGTCGTGGCTTCCCCATGAGCGTGGATTCTTTGCCTAAATGTGCATATGTGTTTGCAAATAACTTGCATCGTCGAAAACTATTGAACACTGACATTCCCAAGAACTGGCATCAAAACAAGAAGTGTTCACGTGACTGGTGGTGGTCATTCAAAAACAGACGTCCCACATTGTCTCTACGAAAGCCAGAGGGCTTGAGCAGCGCGAGGGCACACGTATTCAATCGCATTCGAATTGACGCTTTTTCTACTCAAGTCCAACAGCAGTACTCAGAAATCGACATCTCTACTTTCCCACAGCTGATTTTCAATTTAGATGAAACCGGACTCTCTACCGTTCCAACGTCTCGTAGAAAGGTAATTGCCACGCGTGGAGCTCGTTCTGTTCAAAGTATCCAAATTGGTGAGCGCGGGACCCTGACAACAGTCATCCCAGTCAAAGTCAATTGAATCTTTTCTCAGATCAACAGATAAAACATCGTTGAGCAGAGAACAATTTCTGACACTGCTAGATTCGGCTTGGAGAACAATGAAAACCAAACGCGGTCTGATTGTGGACTCCTTTTCGCACTGTGGTCTATACCCGTGCAACAGAAATGCAATCAAAGTGGAAGAGTACTCTAAATCAAAGATATTCAGATCAAGTGGGTCCGGTGATGAACCGACAGCAGCAGTGATGAATCAAGAGAATTCAAGTTTGAATGAAACCAACTTCGAGTTTTCGCTCAAAAGAGACCTCCCAAGCCCAGTCAAACCAAAAAATGAAACACATTTGAAAGAACATGTATCCAGGGCATCGGAAATATTGCCTCAAAAGAAGAGCAAATTGAGAGTTAAACTCGCAGCGTTCAAAAGAAAACCAGAATCAGCAAAAGGAGTGAATCAACCAACGACGAGCAAGAAATCAAAGACGGAATGCATCTGTTGTGTTTGCGGCACTGACTATTACACACACAGGGTTTTCAAAAGAAGATTGGTTTCTGTGTGTAGCATGCCATAATTGGTGTTGTGAAACATGTTTTGGAGTAAACTGCTGCTATAACTGCGAATGATACGATAGTAAACAAGAGAAGAGTGATTTCTCGTGGACAAATTCGTTTTTTCTTTCAAACTGTGATTGTGGGTTTTTAAATACAAAAATGGTACATCATCATAAGAGAATAATGTCAAAAACTTAATTTCTATATTCAAAACATAGTATAGAAGCAAGATGTGATGATCACTGATGATATTAGAAGCACAGTGGTATATATTCAGTAATTGGCCAATTCACCCCCAATATTCAAAATTTCGCTTAATGGCCAACCCCATTTTCAAAGCAAAATTTGAAAAGCTTGACTTATGTACATGCTTCGAAACACATTTTTCGAGTATTATGATCTATAAATTTGTAAATTATATGTTTCTATGTAGCAATAATAGAACATTCTAGCAAGGAAATTAGATTATGCAAGAAAGTGGCCAATTCACCCCCTATTACCCTATGCCTTCCACAGATTATTGCCTTTCAGCTCAAGAAGATAGCCAATAGAATAAAAAGTAAGAAACTCCGAAAACTAGAAAAATAAAAAAAGTGCGCCCATTTCAAAGTCATCAAATTTATATGGCTTCTTTCGCAACCTAGAAGGGTAGCGTCTCTCTACTTCAACTTCTGGAGTCATAGGAACCGGTGGATCAATGGACATGGGTAAAATCAATGGACTGATGGTAAATCGAGGGACTCAGGAATAACTTTCATCTTTGAAGAGTTCCGACATCTTAATTTTCCATCATCTAAAGGACAGTTTCTTAGAACCTTCGTCCTTGATGACAGTATCCTCTCTGTTCTCATACTGCGGTTGCAGCTAGCCTCTTTCTTCGTTCCTTAGTAGGACTTTTATTCCGTGACCGATCTCCGTTTCTTTTGCATTTCGATCGCTGTCTGCATACATATCTTTCCTGTTTCTTTCATAAAAGCATCTCTGTCCCGAATCTCTTCGTCCATTTTACTGCAAGTTTCAATGACCTGACTCGCGTTGAGTTCTGGCAGCTTCGACTTGAGTGACCTGTTGAACAGCATGACAGAAGGGTTAATGATCATTTCCAAAAGAGCCAAAAATGATCCAAAAGAGCCAAAAAAGCCACAGAATTCCGCCGATTACCCAAAAAAGCCAAACTTAAGCTCACAACACCAGTCTACATCCACACTATCAGTTTCACTACCATAGCTATCAATGCCACTCCTCCACAGCTATTCAAATCCACAAAATCAGTCCACATTTCGATACTCAAATCCAAAAAAAAGCCAAAATATTCTGCGCTACTGCACCGATAGTGTGGATGTAGACTGGTGTTGTCAGCTTAAGTTTGGCTTTTTTGGGTAATCGGCGGAATTCTGTGGCTTTTTTGGCTCTTTTGTGATTTTGTCTTTTTTGGATCATTTTTGGCTCTTTTGGAAATGATCATTCACCGACAGAAGGCGATGTTCCGGTGACAGAATGAGGAGTTGAGCGATAGACTAGTAGAAATCTCGTCAGCTCATGTTGTAGATAGAGATATTGTGCAGCAGCAGTTTTCAGAAATTTCATCGACATCCGATTTTGACGGTCATCTTCCCCATTAGCTTGTGGCCAAGAGTGGTGGTGTGGTGATGATGCACATTTATGCTCTGAAAATAATCTTTCAACCTCTCTGAAAGGAATGGAGGACCATTGTCGGAAGTAGCGGTATTAGGGTATGCGTGTGTAGCGCAAATATCATCAAGCGAGTTTATGACGTCTTCACTTGTAGTTTTCGACATCCACCTGGTTTCGAACCATCTGCTATAATAGTCCACTACAACCAAAAGTCGCATTCCATCAGGAAAAGGCCCTAAGAAATCCATGGAAACAGCTTTCCATGGGCCATCAGGAAGTGGAGTTCGATACAAAGGCTCAGCATCTCTCTCCACTGTTACCAGCATGCATTCTCGACAGGATTTGCATATTTTCTCCGCATCTTCATCCATCCCTGGGCACCAAACTTTTGTACGCAGTTGCTGCTTCGCTTTTACAATTCCTTGATGACTTTCATGTGCAATCTCCACAATCCTCTTCCGTAAATTTGTTGGTATAGCTATTCGTGTACCTCTCAGCACAAGCTATCACAAAATTGTTAATTCGCTACGAATAACTTTGTATGCAGTCGGCACTTCTCAAGAATCCCAATGATCTCGAAGAATTGCTTCTCTCACTATTTTGAGTTCGTCATCTACCGCGGGTGCTTGCTCTATCTTTCATGGAGTTAAGCTCCTTGGAACTGCTGATTTTGCAACAAAGTAAACATAATTATCACCATCGCAGCTGGAATCGAACTTAGGTTTGCGGAATGAACGGGAAAGAAAATCTGCTATGTTGGCATGAACTGAGATATAATCCACAGTGAATTCGAAGCATTGTAATCGAAGTACCCACCTTTCGATGCGAGTGGACGACTTCGAGTTTTGAGAATAAAGGTAAATTAGCGGTCTATGGTCTGCTTTCAGGTGAAATGGACCTTCGAGAAGATCATTTCTGAAGTGTTCACAACTCCACACGATATAAAGTGCTTCTTTCTCTGTTGCTGAATATCTTTTTTTATATATGTCGGTTAATCCTCGACTCGCGTATGCAATTGGTTTTAACTTGCCATCAACTTCTTGCATCAAGACCGCACCTAGTCTACTATGTATATTATTCAATAGGATTACACTGCGTAACTACTTGAATGAAATATATTAATAAAATAATTGCTTAACAAATTATTCTATCTAAAGTCCGCTCTATGCATAACAAAATTTAGAACGTCTTATGAAATTGGCTTGGTAAACTGCTGGGAGTTTCACAATAAAATCGACAAATTTCCTTTTGCTCATAATAGTTTCTGCCTAAATGGAAGCCTTTATATTTGCATTGACGTACGTCATAAAATATTTCACTGTTAAAAGGTAAATGTGATAATAAAAAAACATAACTTCAATCAAATACGGAAACTTTGATCTTTGATAGTGCTTTGTGTATTTGAATTTGAGTATATTGTTTATCATTGAAGTTTTTTAAAAAACCGGTCTAACAAACCGATACCAGTAGCGGTATGATATTTTCAAACCGGTAACGGTCAAGAATTCTGTACCGGTTCCAACTCCGAGTCCTACCTCACCAGCATCTGTTATCAGCGTCTTTGTAGCTTTTGGGTCATATGGAGCGAGTTTGACATCGCGTCCTAATGCTTCCTTGATTTCACGAAACGCATCTTCCTGTTCTATACCCCATGAAAAGTTCTTGAATTTCTCAGCAATCTTCTCAAGGGCTCAGACATTGGCACAAATTTACCGCATTGACCAAGTAATTGATCAATCCATCTCGCTAGGTGCTTTGCAATCACGAATTGCCGAAACCCTATCTTCATTCACAGATAAGCCATCTGGAAAATCGTGTGTCCTAGAAAGTGGAACGATTTGGAACCAAAAAGACATTTCCTCTTGTTGAGTGCAAGGCCTGAAGAAGTTTGGTCAAAAACTTGTCAAGACGCGCTTTATGTTTCTCATCACTTGAACCGTAAGCAACAATTCGTCCATTTAGTTCACAACGCCTTCGCAATCTGCCAATGGACGAATTGTTGTTTACGGTTCAAGTGATGAGGAACATAAAGTGCGTCTTGTGGTGGTAAATTTCAGGAGCGGCATTTATACCGAACATTTAACGCTTGTAGAGAAAAATGCCAAAAGGGTCATGAAGGTGGTTATTTCACGCGATTCAGTGCTTAACTCGATTTGGTGGAATCCTAAATTCATGTCGAGATGTGAAAAGACTTTTCCAGTGCAGACACTTGAAATAAAGTCATTGATAACCGGGAACGGATGTTTGATCCTCTGAACTGCTTTGCTAGCTAATCTCATGTCTATACAGATCCTTACGTCACTATCTGCTTTTGGAACGACGACAACAGGACTTATCCACTCAGAAGGTTGGTGTGCAGGTTCGATAATATCAGATTTCATCAAGTCATACAAGGCCCTTTTCACTTTATCCTGTAGTTGAAATAGGATAGGTCGGACCTTTTGAGTAACTGGATCAATGCTATCATCAAACGACAACTTCAACTGAAAATCAACCAGTTTCCCAACTCCTGAGAACAATTTGTCATGTTTTGAGAGGATATCATTGAAATCACTACGGTCACTCACTGAACAGACTTCCTTTAGATCATCTAATCCAGTTCTCGGGATGTTTGCTTACTCAGAAGAGGTGCTCCCTTTTCACTGAAAGCACAACATTCTGCTTCAGTCGAAATGCTTTTACAACTAATCATTGCCTTAAATTTTCCCTTCACTTACAATCCTCCAACATGACCGTGTGGACAAATCTTATCATTTACCAAACAGGACTGACACTGAATTCCGTCTCGATCAGACCCTTTAAAAATACTATTGCTATTTAAATATATTGCAATAACTTGTATTGCAATATATTTACTGCACCACCTTTGAGGCGCAAATGCTATTGCAATACATTGCAACATAAAGTAAGCATGTAGGTAGAGTGTCGACCAAAGATATTGGTGTTGACTCAGAAAAGTATCTGTATACAGTGAAATTTTTATATGAAAAGATTCAGCTTTTTGCGGAGATTGCGTTCCCGTGGTCCAAAAAATTATTTGAGCACTTTTGAAAAAGGTCAAAATTTGCCAATTTATATTACTATCTAGATGACTCTCCTATATAAGTATTATGAAACAAGTTGGATATCAAAAGAAATGAATTTTTGCTGAAAGGCATCCTAACTAAGCGGAAATCTGGCTGATTATCAAGGGAATTTCATGAATTGCATTATAATGGAAGTCTTCATGAAAAAGTCGCGATATTATTCGTGCTTTCTTGACTGAAATTTCAAGTTTTTAATTCAATTTCACCGGCATGATTTTATGATTCACTAAATTCATGTTTCATTTCTTGAATCTGAATAGTGATCTGCACCCACTTGCAATTTTCAAAGTTGATTGAAATTACTGTCTTTGATTATGTGATTTAGCTCTACCAGTTGCAGGTTGCCTGTGATATGATCACGCTTAAGAAAACACTCTTGAGGTTGAGCATGAAGGTAATAGGAACCCATCGAATTGTTAATTTAACAAACATTGCCTCTCCAAGGCTGACATGACACGCACGATCGAGTAGAATGATATCATTATCTTCTGAATTGTTGTCATGACCAGTCAATTCCGTTGTAGTTTCTGCAAAATTGCAGAACTTTGCATATCTCACCAGAGTTGAAAGTGGGTCAACGGAGCCTGACCCACGTGACCCACGCGATTTTGTGACCCACCTGACCCACTTGACCCACCTGATCCATGACCCACGACCCACTTCCAACTCTGCATCTCACATTCGGTGACAATACCACCTGTATCTCCCTTGAGTTCATTTAATAAAATCGAAAGTGTATACACATTGAGGATTTAATAAATGCGGAGATACCACTCTACCTAATATTCCTACTCTATGGGCAGAAATACTCGTAATGAAGACCAACCAAATATGCGTTTATCGAATACTGAATTGTGTACATATGACCCTGGAATTGGTGTATTAGTAACGAAATGCATTAATTTTTAAATAACGCTAACTGACATGATATTGCAATATATTGCGGTATATTTATTTCAAACAAAAGGCATTGCAATATATTTATTGCTATTATATTTTGTCATCAATAATATTGCAATTGCCTTTTGAAAGGGTCTGGTCTCGATTCAACTTTTCCCAAGTTTCCATGTCATTGACATTTATTGCGGAGCCAGTATCTATGATCTAATCAAGCGAAGCTCCTCCAACATCACAAGTGGCTATAAATGTCACCAAGCTCATTTAGGCCTACTGTGAAAACATAATTCGAACTAGCGCCTGCTGACTCGGACATATTTCTAGAAATCATGTGCACTCTAAATTTAGTCCTACAACATGATGTGAAATGACCTTTCTTTTTGCACTTATCACATCACTAGACGAAATGACTTACCAAATCTTGCTAAGGAAATTTTACAAGTTCTGACCAGAAAGTATCAGTCGTGCTAAGTCTTATTAGCTAATCTTATCAGATCTCCAAAGATCTTATTTGTGATTTTCTAGAAATCTTTTGAGTACAAAAAAGTCTTATATTTTGCGTTTGTCTACATATATCCAGCTCACTGATGTTGTTCCATCAATGTCATTTAACAACAAAAACTATTGATGTCGTCTGATCTCGGCACTATATTCGAACTTCAAGTTTTGAATTTTAATTGACTTTTTTAATTTCAATTATCAACCTGGTAAGATCTGAAAAGATCTTATTTTGCAAAAGATAAGACTTAGTAAGTCTTATTGATTATGTGAATTATCATCATTGATGGATCAATTGAGCACCTTCTCTTGTTCAGTTGTGGTGACTGGTGACTTGAATGTTCATTTGGAGAAATCAGATGATCGTAATACACGGATGTTAATTGATTTGTTCCAATCATATGGCTTTGAATGTCAAGTTCATAATGCCACTCATAATAGAGGTGGCATGCTTGATGTTGTATTCTCAAGATCTGACGCTCAGCCACTCAATGTTCAGATATCGGATCCTGGAATTTCTGACCATAGTCTACTATCTTGGACATTACCAATTCATAGGCCTGCTCCTTTGTATGAGGAAATTCGTTTTCGAAAATGGCGACAGATTGACGTTTCTCACCTGCGAGCGTCACTGATGGAGACTAAGCTGTGCGGCCCTGCTAATTGGACTGATTGTGATGTTGATCAGCTCGCTCTTATGTTTGACTCCACCATCAAGTCTATCGTCGATCAAATGGCTCCTCTTAAGGTGGTCAATATTCGACGAAGGTCGTCTGATCCATGGTTCGATGAGGACTGTCGGGTAGCAAAGCGCAGTGTTCGACAGCATGAACGTCGTTTCCGATCTCTGCAGCGATCTCTTCCATCCACGGATCAAAATACTTTGCTGGTTTCTGAAGCTTTCTTTAAGTGGAAGCAAGTGACCAAGTCATACAGAGAAATGCTCAAATCCAAACGCCAATCTTTTTGGTGTGATAAGCTGAAATCCGAGTTAAAGTCACCGAAAGAACTCTGGCGGTCCATCGATAGTATCATGGGTCGTGGTCGTCCCAAACCTAAACCCAGATTTAAAGGCAAGTGATTTTCTCAATTATTATGATCAAAAGATCTCGATGATCAGGCAGCAGACTGGTAATATCTGTCCAGGAATTACTTCGCAGACTCCAAACTCTATCTTTGAACGATTCGACCCTGTATCGATTGCAGATGTATTCGACGCTTTCCGTGGTCTTCCGAACAAGAGCTCTACCAGTGATGCTCTACCTGTGAACCTCTTGAAGGACTGTTTGGATATCGTGGCTCCGTTCATTACTTATCTATACAATCTTTCGTTCTCTACTGGAGTCTTCCACAATTATGGAAAGTCACTGTCATCACACCTACACTGAAAAATGACAAAATGGATACATCACAAGCTGCATCGTACCGGCCAATTTCAAAACTTAATACCCTCTCTAAAGTCATAGAGCGAATTATATCCAATCAGTGTCGAAACTTATTTGTTCTCAAACAACTTGTTTCCTGACGTGCAATCGGCTTATCGGAGATATCATTCAACGGAAACATCGATACTGAAATTATCCACGGATATTCTCTCGTCATTGGATAATGGTGAATTGTGTCTTTTGGCTTTTTGGACCTTACCGCTGCGTTTGACTCCATTGACCATGGAATTCTTACACAACGCCTGAGACTATCCTTTGGTTTTTCTGGTCTAGTTATTTCATGGATACAATCATTCTTGAGTGATCGACCAGTGTCTGTTCGTGTAGGTGCTTCAACTTCCGATTCAAGATGTGGAACTGGGGTGTTCCTCAAGGCTCAGTGATGGGGCCGCTTCTTTTTGTTTTGTATATGGTAGAAGTTATCAATGTTGTTCGTGATCATAACTTCAAGTTGCATATTTACGCGGATGATGTGCAGATTTATGGAGCGTGTTCGCCAAATGCGACTGATGATCTAGCTGCCGAGATGGCATGTTGTCTAGATGATGTTGTTCAATGGTGCAGTGCAAATCGTCTTCTATTGAATACAGAGAAAACTGAATTTCTATGGTGTCACTCAGGCAAACGTCGGCGTTCTGTCCCAACAGCGCCCTTGAGAATAGGATCCTCTCATATCCTTCCATCAAATTCAGTGCGCTGTCTTGGAGTATTCTTGGACTCAGAACTTTCATTTCAAGCTAAATATCTCGAAATGTGTGTCATCGTGCTTTGGGATGATGCGCCAGATTCGCAGTATAATCCCTTATATCCCACGTGATCTACTCCTGACATTGATTACTTCCATGGTCATCTCAAAGTTGGATTACTGCATTCCTGTCATGTATGGAATCTCTGAGCAACAAGTGAAGCGATTACAATCTGTGCTAAATGCAGCCGCCCGTATGATTTACGGCACTTCCCGCTATTCGTCAATAACTCCTTTGTTAAATGAATTACAGTGGCTGCCTATTCGTCAACGTATTGCTTATAGACTATCAGTTCTGACCTTCTGTTGTCGTCGAGAGTGTGCTCCTGATTATCTCAGCTGCTCCCTGGTGGATGTCTCCTCTATGCCTGGAAGATCCCGATTGCGGTCTGCAGATTCATTATGCATTGCGGTCCCATCTTATCGATGCCCAACTTTTGGTGGTAGATCATTTCCGGTAGCTGCTGCGAGGAGTTGGAACTCACTTCCCCAGAACTTGCGAGCGATTGACAATATGCGTTCCTTCAAGAAACAAGTGAAGAAATACCTTATCGATCTTACCTATAAATGACTTTCCTTTGTATCTCTTTTATTTCTATTTCTTATATTGTAAATTGTAAAGTGGCCTTGAAGCCTCGTAGCATAATGCCACTCTAAATATAGTGCATATTTGAATTGAATTGAATTTGAATTTTGAGTCTGATACTTTCTGGTCAGGAAATGTAAAATCTTAAAGGAAATAAGTTCTGATCAGACTTTCCAAGAATCTGATCAGACTTAGTAAGACTTAGCAAGTCATTTCTTCTAAGCCCTTCAAACTGGACAGTTGGGATCTTTTGCCACTTTCAAATATCTTTCAACGATTAATAATATCACGGACATAAAAGCCCAGACTCATGGAAACCAAATGGTTTTTTATCTTGAAAAATCAAAACAGTTGATGCTCAGTTGCGGCTCCCTATGTAGGTCATTGTACCTGGGAATCAAGCCTGTGAGTGAAAGCAAGATTCTTGGAGTTGTATGGGATGACACACTCCGATGGAATTCTCACATCCTCGCCATATTGAGAATCTCCTCTCAGCTTTGCACACCATGCGAACTTTGAAATCGCTGTTATCCGGAATCTAAATAATCAATGTTTGCAAATCCATCATACTGTCGCTTCCTTTATACCCTTCTTTGTAATTTGTGTAGCTACCGAAATCGCTTGAAGTAGAAGTCGAACCAGTGTATAGTCGCGTAATGATATGTGGCAAGGATTGTAAGTGTGATGACTTTCCATCAAATTCATCAATGAGAAAAAATTGAGCTGTGGAATATTTCAGAAAGTGTGAAAAGTTCGCGGTGCATCCCGTTCATGACCTACTGCCCCCACGCATGCCTCGTAATGGTCATTTAGGTATTCACCAAGCTAACTCCGTTCGCAGACTGCATTCATTTTCCCCTTGTTTGTTTATGATAATGAAAAAGATAAGTAATAGGAAGAAGACCGTTCCAGGCCAAGACAAATTCAGAAAAATTGGTATTTTTAAAAACGACATAAATTCATGAATTTTAACCCTTTTTCAGGTTTTTAAGACCTTAATTCATAAATTTAGATCATTTAAAAAGTACCATTTTTGAAAAATCGGTATTTTTAAAAACGATTAAATTCATGAATTTTGGTAATTTTTTCAGGTTATGAAGACCTAAATTCATAAATTTAGGCGTTTTTAAAAATACCCAATTTTTCAAATTTTTCAAAATCTCAAATTTGTGTTTATGATCATTTTACACCCCCCTTAAAATCATGACCGGTCCAGGACACCGAAAATCATAAAAGTTAAGAATCTCAAAATTTGAGAATTGCAATTTTCAACCCCTTAAAATCATGACCGTTCCATGCCACAACATCAAAAAAATTGGTATTTTTAAAAACGTCTAAATTCATGAATTTTATCCATTTTTCAGGTTTTTAAAATATGAGATAACTAATATTATGTGACTAAAAATATTTCTTTAAAAATGTAACACAATCTCTTACAATGCCTGTTATTGTTACTGCTTTGCACTCTGATGAACCTCTCAATTGTAGGGAACAGCTGATACCCGCATACATGACATAAATGCAGTTGCTTCTGGCATTCCTGAACCATTGAATTACAGAACAAGCAGCTGTTACCCGTATTAAAGATTAAACGACGTGGAATATATTGCAGCATGTAGGAAGTAAGACTTCATTTTACAATTTCATTAATCATAACTAGTGACTGTTTTCTTTCTTCATTGCAAAATGCCAAAACGTACTGCCGCGGAAGCTTTTTCGTTTTACATGCCGATTTTACTAAACTTAATTAAAGAAGAGCACAAGGAAACTGCGAATAAATACTTTGAAGAGTGGAAGTTGGAAATTCAATCGAGAAAGAAGAACAAAAAGGTGGACTCTCAAAAATAAGTGGAGGATATTACAGTAAAAATAGAACAGTATCTGACCACTACTACAATTCCTCAGTTCAATGTTACAAAAGAACATTTCATTAGCATCGAGGATAGTGCTACTATGATTTCAAAACTGATTGCAAGTGATAAAGTACACCATGGGTTGTTGCTGAGAAGTGCTGCTTATCAAGGTTATGGGTTTAAAAGAATTCTGGAATTGAGTGACAATAAAAAAACAGATTTGTGGCAAACTTGGAACTATTTAGAATTTCCTATAAGTAAGTAAGTAAGTAAATGTATATTTCTGAAAACATTAAAAATCACGACAATCAGTATGGATTTACAGCAATGAAAAATACAGACAGAAAGAATTCATTCAAAGGTTGTGTTGATTCTTTAGAAATGTACAATATAAGTAACGGTAAAGATAACGAGGCAAAAGTCAAATTATACAGGTACCATTTGCCAGAGCTGTTGTCAAAGGGAAAAAGGAGTTTCGTCTTCGGGATGTCACAGATTGAGGCTGTATAAACTTCTTGGAACGCAAAGATTTCTTGGGACAAAGCTCATGTAAAGGATGTGAAGGGAAGTTGCATATTTTCAAAAGCAATTTAATGGATGCTATCTTGCGTCGTTCTTCTAAATTTGGAAAAGAAATGCACTGACAACAACGTGATTCACCACAGATTATGACGTGAGCTCTTCGTTGGATTTTCTCAAGTATTGAGGCGTTCTGAGCTGACATGCCAACAAAGAGAGGGGAACAGTATTCAATAATTGACAAAATTAATCCCTTATAAACGTGCACCAAGGTTTGGTGGTCCAGTAAAGGTTTCAGTATACGGAGGGCATAAAGTCGGCGAGAGGCGACAGTGTTGACGAACTCGAAGTGTCTATTCCATTTGAGATCGAAGGTAAATGTAGAATAATGATTTCGGATATTTAGTGTTTTGTTTATATGAACTATTTTAATGTTAGATGTACATGTGTAAATATGTGATGTGATCTTGCGTTATTGTGAGGTTGTGTGTCAACGCATTGTGATAAGTGCGGAATTGCATATTTTGTAAACAAGTGTCACCCATTGACTTTCGGAGGCAATAAACAATAACTTAAACGTTAATTTGGTTCTCAGAAGCTAGCCGGGCAACGAATTGCATTGAGTATGAAGGCCATTAAAAAGATTGTTGAGTTTAGTGGGGATGGAGATTGTGAGAGGTGGTTGGACCGTTTCGAGCAGGCGATTGAAATAGATGAATTACAAGATAAAGAGGGGAAGATTTTATCAATGAATTTGTCAGGTGCCGCGTATGACACATGGAAGAACTTGCCAGATGCTGATAAATGCAATGCAACAGCTATTAAGAATGCGTTACGATGTGCTTTCGGGCTGCGACGCGTGGACGCTTGGAGAACTGCAGTGAGTACAATGGCTATAATTGGTGATTCACTTGATGTTGTGGGGGAGAGAATAAGGAAGATGGTTAATGTTGCTAGTAGGGAAGGTGGAAGTAAAAATCCTATGGATTATGTCAGCGGCCTTTTATTACTGGAGGCCTTGCCGCAGAATGTCAGGGACCAGGTTAAAATGCACGTGGGTGACGAAATAAGTTATGCTGAGGTTTTGTGTGCTTCGAAGAAAATCTGGTCTAATAAGCCGGAGTTTTCTGTGTGTGCTAGCGTTGGCAGGCCTGTCAGTATGAACCATGATCTGAGGGTCCAGGATTCAAATACCGGTAGTAATTTCCAACAGCGTAGGGTCGTTAGGTGTTTTGGTTGCAATCGCATCGGTCATCTACGGAAAGATTGTCAAATTACTTGCTTTCGCTGCGGTCAGAAAGGTCACTACCAAAGCAACTGCTCTTCTACGACTGCGGTTCCTTTAAACGACGTGCCGGGGGCAGCGCAACAAATGCAAGCAGTTGCCCCCCAGCAATCGAAGGGAATGGTACCGGCATCTCAACCTCGTCTCTAAGCTTGACTGATTGGCAGACACATTTGGGGAAGGTGAACGGGAGGGTCTGTAAATTTTTGATCGACACAGGCAGTACTTTTCTTTGCTGGATTCTAACTTTGCCGTTGAGTCGCGTGTTCCGATTGAGAGGTTAAGTTTTCCGGTAAGTTTGGAAATAATGGACTGTACCAAGATCGAATCGAGGTAAGACAAAAATTGAACATGTAGTAATGGGAACGAACGAAGTGAATGTTGGTCCGGTGGAGGTGTTTATAGTGGATAGGCTGCCACTTGGGGTAGAGATGATAGTGGGTTTCGACGTTGTACTGCAGAATGGACTATACATACCTGGAAGTAGCTCGCGCAAGTTAATTGAATTGGATGTTACGAGTGATCGCTTTTTTGATAACTATTCTGATTTGAAAACTGCCTGTGTTGCACATAATCTAGCTGAACGAGTATTGCCAGACAAACCAAAAGGAGAGAATAGGCCCATCGAGATTGCTGATAATGACTTCGAGACGGTTTACAACGATCAGATATGGACGGTACGTTGGAAATGGAAGAATGGTCCTCCATCAGATAGACGACGTGGTAACTACACAGTACAGAGGAAGACAAGGATGCCTTTGCTAAAGAGATTGAAGAGTGGATTTCGGATGGAATTTTGATACCTTGGGATGCTGATAGGGATGGTGAGGTGAGGAATGTTTTGCCTCTGATGAGTGTGCGACAGGAGAAGGGGGAAACCACGAAGGTGAAGCCTGTGCTTGATTTCAGGTATTTGAATGATCACATCGTGAGTCGTCCAGGATTTTCAACACCACTCTGTCAAGACAGAATTAGAGAATGGAGGAAGTTTGGGCCAGACTGTTCCATAGTTGATCTTAAGAAGGCATACCTGCAGATCAGGATTCATCAGTCGCTTTGGAAGTTTCAGGGAGTGAAGTGGAGAGATAAGATGTTCGTGCTGACACGCTTGCGGTTTGGTTTAAACATTGCGCCAAAAGTAATGACGAAAATTGTTGAACATGTGTTGACTGATAATGATAGATTGAAGTCAGGTACCAGTAGCTACATTGATGACATCTTTGTAAATGAGAAGGTAGTGCCAGTTGAGGAAGTCGTTCAGGTCCTGAACAACTATGGATTGGAGACGAAGCCAGCGGGGCGCCTCGGAGGTGAGAATGTCAGGGTATTGGGTCTTCGGGTCGATCGGCACTTTGGATGGAGACGAGATGGGGTGTTGCCGAACGTTCATGGAAATAAGTTGACAAGAAGACAGGTTCACAAGGTGATTGGTGAGTGGCTGGGGCAGTTTCCGGTTTGTGGTTGGTTGCGCGTGATATGTGGCTATCTTCAACGACTGACTGCGAAGGAAAAGGTAGGTTGGGATGAACTTGTCAGCGACGATATCATGAACAAGGTTTTGGAAGTTTCCGAACGTCTAAAATTGGGTGACGATCCTGTACGCGGCAAATGGGTGGTTCCTACTGATGGCAAGGTGGAGATTTGGACGGATGCGAGTAATATTGCTATGGGATTGTGATGACCATCAACGGTAATGTAGTCGAAGATGCAGCATGGTTAAGAAAGGAATCCGACACTTCTCACATCAACACGAGCGAATTGGATGCTGCGATAAGGGGAGTAAACATGGCGATCAGGTGGAACTGCAAAACATTTACGATTAAGACTGACTCGGCAACTGTTCGCGGATGGCTAAATTCTGCTTTTCTGGGTACACACAATGTTCGTACGCATGCACTGTCAGAATGTTAATACGTCGTCGCATTGATATCTTGCGAGAACTTCGTGAACTTGAGGGTCTTAATGTGACTGTTCTCCTTGTTCCTTCAAACGACAATTTGGCAGATCAGTTAACAAGGGTGCCAAGAAATTGGTTATTTACTAAAGGGCAAGATTTGGAGAAGGAGGAACCTCATGTGGGAGTGGTAATGGTGTCTGGATCGATTGGTGATATGGAAAACTCTGTTAGGAAAATTCATGAGCGACATCATCTCGGAGTTGATCGAACGCTGCAAGTGGCAAGGAGGAGTTTGGTGATTCAGTGAAGAGGAGTGTGGTTGAAGGAGTCGTGAAAGGGTGTGATAGATGTGCAAGGATTTGTCCTATGACAAACCCACATTATAGAAAGGGGAAACTGTCAACGAATGGAGTATGGAAGAGAGTTTCTTGTGACATCACACATGTGGGAGCTACTCCGTATTTGACGGTGATAGACAACGGGTCTCGTTTTTGTATTTGGAGATGTTTAACCAATGAAAGTGCTGCTCAAGTCTGTCGACAATTTCTGGAAATTTTTTCTGAATTTGGTCCACCCGAGGCATTATTGTCGGACAATGGGACAGTTTTCAGGAGTGCGGAGTTCAGGAAGGTTATGGAGTTGTGGAGTGTAAAGCAGGAGTATTCGTGTGCTTATAGGCCGCAGGGTAATGGAATATCTGAAAGGAATCACCGTACCATCAAAACTATGGCAGCAAGATCGGGCAATTCTATCAATGAATGTGTCTTTTGGTTCAACGCGACCAGCGGTCAAGGGAAGATTCCGCCGTATCAATTGATGTTTCACGCCAATGCCAAAATGCCAGGAATCAATAACAACAGGAAAATGGATTGTGATATTGTCAGAGGTTTTGGAGATCGCGCCGACTGTGTTGATGAAATGCTATGCGACAATCCTTTCAGCATTGGGGAATTGTTCTATTTACGTACAGATGGACATTGTGATTCAGAGTGGAGCGGACCGTTCCGTGTTACTGGGATCAACTCATCAGTATCGGTTGAAGTGAACAACGATGGTATAGCACGACACGTGAGCCATATCAAGGGCGTTCCCCGTCAAATCCAAGAAAGCAGAATAACATCGAGCAGTGAATCGGACTCTGAGAATGACTCTGTGACCTATAGTGATCCAAATGCTGTAATGCATGCTCCGTTACCGACACAATCGTCTTCAGAAAGTGAGAGTAGTGATCAATTATCGAATGAACAACGTATGTCACGACGACGAAGTACTCGGACTAGACGTCAACCCGCTTATCTACGTGATTATATTACTACTTAATGATTACGGATATTTAGTGATTTATAGATCACGGGGGAGTGTAGAATAATGATTTCGGATATTTAGTGTTTTGTTTATATGAACTATTTTAATGTTAGATGTACATGTGTAAATATGTGATGTGATCTTGCGTTATTGTGAGGTTGTGTGTCAACGCATTGTGATAAGTGCGGAATTGCATATTTTGTAAACAAGTGTCACCCATTGACTTTCGGAGGCAATAAACAATAACTTAAACGTTAATTTGGTTCTCAGAGTAAAATGCACTCCAAGAATCTTAAGCTCGGTAACCAGTGGAATTGGGGGAAATACTGGGAGCGTACAATCTTTTCTTCTTGGAATCCACATAAGCTTACATTTAGCGTCATTCAAAGATAAACTGTTCATCGCTGACCAATGAAGCATATTGTCGTGTTCTTGCAGGATCTTAGTGTCACAAGGATTGGAAATCGGAATTACAAATGTACAGTCGTCAATATACTTAATAATGGTTGTGCTCTGGTACATAGGACGCAATGAACCGACGACTAAATTAAACAAATACGGACCGATTAATGATCCCTGTGGAATTCCAGAAATAACACGTAGGTGACTGCTACAGGAATTAGACAGTTTCACAGACCGAGTCTACCATACAAGTATTCCTTGACCCAGTAGATAAATCCTGTGGGAAGCTTGTTGATCACGAGATGGTTCAAGATAACATCGTGACCTAACTGGTCAAAAGCTTTACTGTAGTCATAGGCCAAAACAGCCACTCCCAAGGTGTTGTTATCCTCCATAGCTACTGTGATGTTTTCGTGCAGGCAGATCAAGGCAGCTGTGGTAGACGACAGCGGTAGATTCCCAAATTGACCTTGTCCAAAAGTTTGGCATAGCTTGTCTGAAATGCCGGAGTTAAGCACAGCTTTTTCGCATATTTTGGATAGAGCTGGTAATAAAGATATCGGTCTGAGCTCACTGATTGATATTGGAAAGCGTTTCGGAATTGGAGGTATAACACTTCTCTTCCAAGCACCAGGATACTTTCGATTGATGATTGACAAGTTGATGATGTGGGTCAAGGGAGGTGCCAGAATATGTGCAGAATTTCGGTACAGTATCGACGGAATTTGATCGTGACCTGGGGCTTTATTCGCTTTCATTGAAACAATCAGATTGTAAACATAATCAACTTCAATTACAGGGCACCAATTGTATCTCTCATCACTACCACACTCCACATGATCTCTTCCCGCACGAATGACTTGGTTTGAAAGGAATATCTGATTTATGTTTTCAGCAGCCTCATGAATGCTCGGGAAACTTGATATAATCGAGTCCAAAAAAGAAACGGCGCCTTTCTTAGAGCCTCTGAACTCATTCACAACTTGCCACGTTTTCTTTGTGCTCTCCTTGGATTTCTGAGCCCATTTGCATTTTTTCTTTAATTAACATGCGTTTTGTTTTAATACTAAGTCGATGGTATAGAGGAAAGTTCCCTTGTCGATATGCACACCATCGCTCGTTTGATCAAAGATTTTAGCAAGGGCGTGACGAAAGGTTTATCTCGAGGAGTCATTATAACTGATTTTGAGGGTATGGTCTGCTTGAAACAATCGTTTACAGTATCACACAGTAAGTCGCACTTTTCATCTACTGATAAATTCATATTGTATAAAGGAACAAAGTTTATTCCGCTTAGCTTGTTGACAAAATTCGCAACGTTGGATTTGCGTAAATCATGAATGGTACAAATTCTGTTTTGAGGGGAAGAATCAGCAGTCTTCGGTGAACAAAGTACTGTCTTGTGGTCGGAGTTAGCGACCGGAAGACCGACATCAACTTCGTATTTATCACTGAACGACGATCCCAGAAGGACAATGTCTAATATAGCGTTTCCTCTTGTTGGTTCAGTCACAATGTTTTTCAGGTCAAAACTAGTTGATAAATAGCCGATGTTAGTTCGATTGAAGTCGCCTGTGATAATGATTTCGTATTGCGGGTAAGCAATCAAAATGTCATCTATGTTTTGCGCTAAAAAAGATATCACGCTGGTTGAAAATTTAATGACCGAAGACGGAGGGATATAAATACAAATAAAGCAAATCTTTGACGCATGCATTAATATCCAGACACTGTCAGAACCGAAATGATACCCCTTAGGTTGATATTTGATAGGTCTGAGAGATGATTTTGCCCACAGAATAACGCCGCCACCAATTCTACCGTCAGAACGATCCTCGCGAAACAAATCAAAACCATCGATTGAAAAAAAATCATCGGAATGCATGTCTGAAAGCCAAGACTCTGTTGCACCAAAAATATGAAACGACTTAGCTGAAATTAAGACCCGTAGATCGTCCATTTTATTATACGCACGGTTAAGATTTGTTACACCAAATATCGGCAATTCAACATCCGTTCTTGATAAAATCAATGGTGAAAATTCCGAATCTCAGATCTTAGACGTATAGAACTTGATGTATCACAACATCAAGGCCCTCATCTCTTCGACGTTTTAGCTGGTTTCTTAGGTGTTTCTCCCGCTCCTGTTGCAGGGGTGTCAGGTCCGGCTTCAAAAAGATGTTATTAAACTTCGAACCATTTAGATATCTGGATCGTTTCAAAAGCTCCAATTTCTTATCCTTATTGCTCAATTTGACCTTAAGCATGCGTGGAAATTCATTTTTTTGCCGCCCGATTCGGTTGCAAGTCGACACTTCAACATCAGGAGCTTGAAGAACATTAGCAATTTCTTCAATTTTCTCAATATCCTTTTCCCTCTTTTCCTCGATGGAACCACCACCGAGAACTTCAGGTAACCCAAATATTATTAAGTTGTTTACCCTGTCCTGCCGCTGCTCGACTTCTTTCAGTAAATCATCTGCAGAAGGAACGGAGGCCAAAGCGTCTGTAATATTGGTGATTGCTTTTTCTTGTTCATCTTGAATCTTTCTAACTGAACTAATAATATCGTCAAGTCCTTACTTTGGTCAAGTCGATCAATTCTGGATAACATGGAATTTAAGTTCTCGTTTACTTTATCAAGTTTCGCGGAAATAGAACTTGTAATATCGTTTTTATTGTCAACGAGGGCTTGTTTTAAAATGTCCAAAGTTATATTGCCGCTAGAATTTGATCGCGTGTTCCTGGTTGGAGTCATTTGTGTACTTTATAGGTTACTGAGGAAATCACAATAGACAATACGTTGAATCAAGCCAGGTGCTTTCTGCAGGTTAGATATCTATTGACGTAATTGTGTTGACGAAATGGTCACGTGCAAAAAAAACCAATAATCGTAATTTTTCGAGCGAGGGAGGTTGCAGAATGACCTTTTAGTAACAGCTGATTGATGAATAACAGCTGACAATACCAGCTGGTCAAGCACTCCCACAGCAAGCTGAATAATAACGAATTTACAATGCTAAGCGATGACGTCGGCAGCAAGAAACGTAGAATCAGCTACGCAGACCGGACACAAACCAGATGTGAACAATGATCGATTTGATTGGTAACTCGAAAATCCAAAAACCACACAATAACAGCCAATCCCCAAAAAATTATAGAAAATTAATTGTAGAAATCGATGCTGAACTCCAAGACGAACTCAACAATCCAAAATTCGACCCAAATCCACAGAGGAAATCAGTATAACCACGTAATATACCACTACTTTCTACAGAAGACGAGAACGCACAACCGACCAGCTTGCCAGTGCAGGTATAACGTAAGTTATTGTTATTTCTTGATGAACTTATCGGATCTAATTCTACCACACGTATTATTTTTAAATTTATCAATGCCCATTAGTTTTGTTAGAAAACATTTTAGAGAAATCAAAATTTATATAGAAAAATTGAATCAACCGACAACTATAGAAGAAATGAGGTTTGGTTCCCAAGATGAATGAACATTAACTGTGTTGTTTCACTTTTTAAGATATGTGCAATGTACATACATATTTGATGCATACATATTTATGAAGACTTCTTTATAAGTAGTAACGCATTTTGGATTATTTTGAAATGTAATTAAATTTTATTTTGTTCTCCAGTCTACTGCCATGAGACTGACATTGTATAGATCTATATTTCAGTATGTAACATAATCTTTGGTATTTAAGCATGATTCATGGAACTTAGTAGTAACGCATTTTGGATTATTTTGAAATGTAATTAAATTTCTTTAGTTCTCCAGTCTACTGCCATGAGACTGACATTGTACAATTGTGTGATAAGATTGATTGTTGTATTATTATATTTGATTCAAAATACACTGCCGTTGTTTTTATTTTTCTGTACAAGAAGTAGACATTATTGCAGTTATTGGAATTTATTTCATTTAAAATGAATGATGAAATCCGACAGTTATACTGAGTAATATAGGTGATATATGACCTCAGGTTAATAACATGACTGAGTTCTTAAAATTATATGGGAAACAAACAACTACGAATTTCGATTTAAATGAGATCGCTAATTAATTGGTAATAAAGAATTTTCACATATTGATGAGGGAAGAATTACTATTGATAAAAGATGTGCGAAGCACTAGCTCTGCCAATAAACCGATTCCTTACAATATAACTTTTTAATTTAGATTAAATTAAATCATTTCAAAATCGAATAAGTAGTAAGGAAAGTCATCATTATGGGAAAGTTTTAAATCAATACCCCCTTCTGACTTCTAGGGGTCCCTATAAGAAATTTTTTTTATTATAAAATGAGCAACATAAATGAGTTCTTAAAATTATATGGAACGCAAACAACTACAAATTTTGATCTAAAGAAAATTGCTAATAAATTGGGAATAAAGAATTTTCACATATTGATCAGAGACGAACTACAATTGATTAAAAATAAGCCATCCATAAATTTCATAACAAATCTTCATACGTCAGATCAAAAAGGAGTACATTGGTCAGCGGGACAAAAACGGAGTTAATTATTATTTTGACCGCCCAGAGGCTGAGAACTATTGGTTCGACTCTTATGGATTGCCTCCAACTAATGAAGTCAAAGAATTACTTGGAAATGAACTTATAATACATTTCAAATTCAAAAACCAGGAACGACTTATTGCGGTCAGTTATGTCTTTATGTTTTATTTAAATTACAGGAAGGAGTACCATTTCTTGATATTATGTTAGAATTGAATAATAATAATGATAATGATAATTAAAAATCAAGCGAAGCTAGCTAGCTAAAGCGCCACCTAAAGGTTAAAGCTCACTTCGTTGCAATTCATTTTGATAAAATCGGCCTCTGATATCTTCATCATTTAAATCTTTGATTTCGTAAGTAATCGGATAAGTTTGATTTATTTTACAAACTTCAAATATCTCTTTAGTCCAATAGCCAACAAAGCCTTTTTCAGATTTATTTTTATACTTAAATATTCTAACTATATCTCCAATCATAAATTTCGGCTTAAGTTTCTGCAAATTCGGATTACTCTCATTCGAATAATTATTTTCGAATATTTTCTTTCGTATTAAATCAGGTTCGTCAGAAGCATTCTTTGGAGTTTCTTCAATACCTGAATGAATCTTATTGTTATACTCTTCTACAACTCCTGGTAATATCTTCAACCATTTCTGATTTCCTTGCTCAGTAAATTTCTTAAAAATTATATTTTTTAATGATCTATTGAATCGCTCAATTACTACAGCCTTTCCTGCATTTTCAGTTGAATAAACAGTTTCAAATAGTGGCTGAACATTTCCGTTATAAAATTCCGACCCTTTATCAACAAACAATTTCCTTGGCTTTCTCTTACTTTCTTTAAAGATTTCTTCAAACGCATATTTAACTGACAGACCACTTTTGTTTTTTAAAGGCTTTACCCAAGAGTATCGTGTATATAAATCTATAACGGTCAATGCGTACTTAAACCCTCCTTCATTCGGCATATGAATAAGATCAGCACTCCAAATATCATCTTTATTGAATACTTTTACTTTCAATAAATATTTAGGCCTTCGATATTCTTTATGAATTTCAGACGCGTAGGTTTCATTTGCTGACGGATCAATACCCTGACCGAATAATATTTTTGCTTGTAAAGCTTTCTCAACAAACATTCTTTCAATTCTTTCTCTAAATGTAGGATTTTGAATACTATCTAATTCTTGAATCATCTTCTTATCAGCTACATGTCGAGAACTTAGGTCATGATTTCGATAAGCTAAATCATGTCTGTAAGCTGCTTCATCTACTCTGTTTATTGGTTCTTCACCTGGTTTGGATTATTATTCTCATCTAGTCTTATATCTAATCCAGTTCCTGGACCATTATATGAATGACCAGGAAGATGTTTTTCTTTCGAATATTTACTCCAAATAAATCCAGGAAAGTTTTCTAATATTTTTTGTATATCCCCTCCAGTGTGCAGCCGACCGCTGTGCAGCCGACCGGTGTGCTGACAATTTGAGGTTTTATGTACTTTTAAGAGATAATTCAATAAATCTAAATTAGCGATTTTTAATTTAATTAAATTTTCGGAATTTGTAGAATTCATTTTAAAAGATAAAATAATATGTTTTACACGTGTGTGAAGTTAGCACCGCCACTCAGCACCGCCATCTTGAAAAATGGAATGTGCCAGTCAAACCAACGGTCAGAATCGATCTAGATGGAGTGTGCCAGCATGTGCCACCTATTATTTTGAAAGAATTCCCCCTAGTTTAGGAAAAATCGCTGCTCGAAAGTTCGACATGGCGGTGATGTGAAGTTAGCACCGCCACTAAAACTTTTTTTCCAAAATACACAATCAAAACATACAAAACACGCACAACAGATAGAAGACCATGAAAAACATTGTGCCAGCAAGTTTCAGCACCTAAATCCCCGTACTTGCTGAGAAATTAGTCCCCGAAGCCACAAAATGGCGGTGATGTGAAGTTAGCACCGCCACTGAAGTCTTTTTTTAAAATACGCAAATAAAACGTACGAAGCAAGAACAGCAGATAGGAGACCATCAACAATATTGTGCCAGCAAGTTTCTTCTCCTAAGACGCCCTACTTGCGGAGAAATTACCCCCCGAAAGCTCAATGCGCTGGCGGTGATATGAAGTTGGTACCGCCATCTTGAAAAATGGAATGTGCCAGTCAAACCAACGGTCAGAATCGATATAGATATAGTGTGCCATCATGTACCACTCGTTTATTTCACGAAAAACCCACCACAGTCGGTGGAAAACCAACCCGGAAGCTCAATGGCGGTGATGTGAAGTTGGCACCGCCATCTTGAAAAATGCATGTGCCAGTCAAACCAACGGTCAGAATCGATCTAGATGGAGTGTGCCAGCATGTGCCACTCGTTTATTTCACGAAAAATCCACCACAGTCGGTGGAAAACCAACCCGAATGCTTAATGGCGGTGATGTGAAGTTGGCACCGCCAGTGAATGTTTTTTCCAAAATTGGGACCACTCAATGGAGGTATTGTAAAATTTTCCACTTCAACATTAAGCCGTTTACTTACTGGCTATACAGATATCAATGCAAATGCGAATATCTCGACAGGTGAATACCGTCATGTGCCTGAACTGTTAACAGAAAGCTGAAGCTATTACTTCGTTCAAAACTCTGTAAGACAGTGAAGGCATTTGACGAGTATATGCAATGGCATAACTAGGAACACTTACTTTCTTATTAAAGGCCATTGATGAATAGCATTCGATTCGTTTATGTTTCCCCGCATGAAGGAAGAGAGTTCGCGACTTACAACGGCAAAACTATTGGTAATAGTTTGAATTTTTCATTTGACCAACGACGTTCCATGATTGGTCAGTTTTCGGTTACCATATGATCAATATATCGATAAACATTTTCATCTGTTTGCCGTGGAAAATATATTCACGGCATGCGATTAATTACAGCCTCTACAACTTAAAACAAGAATGATTAAATAGATGTGTTTAACACACACCTATGGAATTCTAAAAATTCCCGCAATTTTGTGCGGATCGAGAGAAAAGATAAAAATTTTCCAGACAATTAATTGGGTTATACAAACCAGCTCCTCGAATGTTTTTCAAAACCTCGATGGGTAACCATCGTCAAGAAGGCTGGGTTATCCTCAATTTAATGAGAATCTGTTTCCACTGTAGGTTAGAACCTACTCTATGTTTGAAAGATGTAGTTTGATAATTCCTTTCCAAAAAAGATTGCGCACATTGGAAAGCATAGAGTAAGTATATTAGGATATCCCATATATCCCTACTCTATGTTTGAAAGCACCACAAACTCAATTGAGCATCATGCTTCTTCGATGAAGCAGTCTGACAACACTGGAAATATGCCCTTCGATCTCCTAATGTTATTGCTTCAATTGTTCATCAAGATCATCAAATGTGATGAAGATGTACGCACATCATGACACTAATAATGTTGTAGATATTGCCAACATTGTTTTCTATCAATGTTTCAATTGACTTCAAGAATTTCTGATTCACTGGATGTGCAAGCATAATCAAAATTGAAGGGATATTGAGACTCATCTACTTCATATGATCTAGCTAGAAGTCACAATATCTAATCTATTCGTAGAGTATTTTCATTATTTCATAAACACATTTATTTAATCATTCTTGTTTTAAGTTGTACAGGCTGTAATTAATCGCATGCCGTGAATATATTTTCCACGGCAAACAGATGAAAATGTTTATCGATATATTGATCATATGGTAACCGAAAACTGACCAATCATGGAACGTCGTTGGTCAAATGAAAAATTCAAACTATTACCAATAGTTTTGTCGTTGTAAGTCGCGAACTCTCTTCCTTCATGCGGGGAAACATAAACGAATCGAATGCTATTCATCAATGGCCTTTAATAAGAAAGTAAGTGTTCCTAGTTATGCCATTGCATATACTCGTCAAATGCCTTCACTGTCTTACAGAGTTTTGAACGAAGTAATAGCTTCAGCTTTCTGTTAACAGTTCAGGCACATGACGGTATTCACCTGTCGAGATATTCGCATTTGCATTGATATCTGTATAGCCAGTAAGTAAAACGCTTAATGTTGAAGTGGAAAATTTTACAATACCTCCATTGAGTGGTCCGCAATTTTGGAAAAAACATTCACTGGCGGTGCCTACTTCACATCACCGCCATTGAGCATTCGGGTTGGTTTTCCACCGACTGTGGTGGATTTTTCGTGAAATAAACGAGTGGCACATGCTAGCACACTCCATCTAGATCGATTCTGACCGTTGGTTTGACTGGCACATGCATTTTCCAAGATGGCGGTGCCAACTTCACATCACCGCCAGCGCATTGAGCTTTCGGGGGCTAATTTCTTCACGCAAGTACGGCGTCTTAGGAGAAGAAAACTTGCTGGCACAATGTTTTTGATGGTCTCCTATCTGCTGTTCTTGCTATCGTACGTTTTTATTTGCGTATTTTAAAAAAAAAGACTTCAGTGGCGGTGCTAACTTCACATCACCGCCAGTTTGTGGTTCCGGAGAATAATTTCTCAGCAAGTACGGGATTTAGGTGCTGAAACTTGCTGGCACAATGTTTTTCATGGTCTTCTATCTGTTGTGCGTGTTTCGGATGTTTTGATTGTGTATTTTGGAAAAAAAGTTTTAGTGGCGGTGCTAACTTCACATCACCGCCATGTCGAACATTCGAGCAGCGATTTTACCTAAACTAGGGGGAATTCTTTCAAAATAATGGGTTGAAGGGCACATGCTGGCACACTCCATCTAGATCGATTCTGACCGTTGGTTTTGACTGCACATTCCCATTTTTCAAGATGGCGGTACCAACTTCCACATCACCGCCAGCGCATTGAGCTTTCGGGGGCTAATTTCTCCGCAAGTACGGCGTCTTAGGAGAAGAAACTTGCTGGCACAATGTTTTTTGATGGTCTCCTATCTGCTGTTCTTGCTTCGTACGTTTTATTTGCGTATTTTTAAAAAAAGACTTCAGTGCGGTGCTAACTCCACAATCACCGCCATTTTGTGGTTACGGGGACTAGTTTCTCAGCAAGTACGGGGATTTAGGTGCTGAAACTTGCTGGCACAATGTTTTTGATGGTCTTCTATCTGTTGTGCGTGTTTTGTATGTTTTGATTGTGTATTTTGGAAAAAAAGTTTTAGTGGCGGTGCTAACTTCACATCACCGCCATGTCGAACTTTCGAGCAGCGATTTTTCCTAAACTAGGGGGAATTCTTTCAAAATACTGGGTGGCACATGCTGGCACACTCCATCTAGATCGATTCTGACCGTTGGTTTGACTGGCACATTCCATTTTCATGATGGCGGTGCCAACTTCACATCACCGCCAGCGCATTGAGCTTTAGGGTGCTAATTTCTTCGCAAGTACGGCGTCTTAGGAGAAGAAAGTTGCTGGCACAATGTTTTTGATGGTCCCTATCTGCTGTTCTTGCTTCGTATGTTTTATTTGTGTATTTTAAAAAAAGACTTCAGTGGCGGTGCTAACTTCACATCACCGCCATTTTGTGGCTTCGGGGACTAATTTCTCAGCAAGTACGGGGATTTAGGTGCTGAAACTTGCTGGCACAATGTTTTTGATGGTCTTCTATCTGTTGTGCGTGTTTCGTATGTTTTGATTGTGTATTTTGGAAAAAAAGTTTTAGTGGCGGTGCTAACTTCACATCACCGCCATGTCGAACTTTCGAGCAGCGATTTTTCCTAAACTAGGGGAATTCTTTCAAAATACTGGGTGGCACATGCTGGCACACTCCATCTAGATCGATTCTGACCGTTGGTTTGACTGGCACATTCCATTTTTCAAGATGGCGGTGCCAACTTCACATCACCGCCAGCGCATTGAGCTTTCGGGGGCTAATTTCTCCGCAAGTACGGCGTCTTAGGAGAAGAAAGTTGCTGGCACAATGTTTTTGATGGTCTTCTATCTGTTGTGCGTGTTTCGTATGTTTTGATTGTGTATTTTGGAAAAAAAGTTTTAGTGGCGGTGCTAACTTCACATCACCGCCATTTTGTGGCTTCGGGGACTAATTTCTCAGCAAGTACGGGGATTTAGGTGCTGAAACTTGCTGGCACAATGTTTTTGATGGTCTTCTATCTGTTGTGCGTGTTTCGTATGTTTTGATTGTGTATTTTGGAAAAAAAGTTTTAGTGGCGGTGCTAACTTCACATCAACGCCATGTCGAACTTTCGAGCAGCGATTTTTCCTAAACTAGGGGGAATTCTTTCAAAATAGTGGGTGTCACTTGCTGGCACACTCCATCTAGATCGATTCTGACCGTTGGTTTGACTGGCACATTCCATTTTTCAAGATGGCGGTGCCAACTTCACATCACCGCCAGCGCATTGAGCTTTAGGGGGCTAATTTCTTCGCAAGTACGGCGTCTTAGGAGAAGAAAGTTGCTGGCACAATGTTTTTGATGGTCTTCTATCTGTTGTGCGTGTTTCGTATGTTTTGATTGTGTATTTTGGAAAAAAAGTTTTAGTGGCGGTGGTAACTTCACATCACCGCCATGTCGAACTTTCGAGCAGACGAATTTTCCTAAACTATGGGGAATTCTTTCAAAATAATGGTGCACATGCTGGGCACACTCCATCTACCGTATTTTTCAAGACGGTGCCAACTTCACATCACCGCCAGCGCATTGAGCTTTAGGGGCTAATTTCTTCGCAAGTACGGCGTCTTAGGAGAAGAAAGTTGCTGGCACAATGTTTTTGATGGTCTTCTATCTGTTGTGCTTTTTTCTTATGTTTTATTTGCGTATTTTAAAAAAAGACTTCAGTGGCGGTGCTAACTTCACATCACCGCCAGTTTGTGGTTCCGGAGAATAATTTCTCAGCAAGTACGGGATTTAGGTGCTGAAACTTGCTGGCACAATGTTTTTCATGGTCTTCTATCTGTTGTGCGTGTTTCGTATGTTTTGATTGTGTATTTTGGAAAAAAAGTTTTAGTGGCGGTGCTAACTTCACATCACCGCCATGTCGAACTTTCGAGCAGCGATTTTTCCTAAACTAGGGGGAATTCTTTCAAAATAATGGGTGGCACATGCTGGCACACTCCATCTAGATCGATTCTGACCGTTGGTTTGACTGGCACATTCCATTTTTCAAGATGGCGGTGCCAACTTCACATCACCGCCAGCGCATTGAGCTTTAGGGGGCTAATTTCTTTGCAAGTACGGCGTCTTAGGAGAAGAAAGTTGCTGGCACAATGTTTTTGATGGTCATCTCTCAGTTGTATTTGTCTCGCGTGTTTTATTTGCGTATTTTAAAAAAAGACTTCAGTGGCGGTGCTAAGTTCACATCACCGCCATGTCGAACTTTCGAGCAGCGATTTTTCCTAAACTAGAGGGAATTCTTTCAAAATAATGGGTGGCACATGCTGGCACACTCCATCTAGATCGATTCTGACCGTTGGTTTGACTGGCACATTCCATTTTTCAAGATGGCGGTGCCAACTTCACATCACCGCCAGCGCATTGAGCTTTAGGGGGCTAATTTCTTCGCAAGTACGGCGTCTTAGGAGAAGAAAGTTGCTGGCACAATGTTTTTGATGGTCTTCTATCTGTTGTGCGTGTTTCGTATGTTTTGATTGTGTATTTTGGAAAAAAAGTTTTAGTGGCGGTGCTAACTTCACATCACCGCCATGTCGAACTTTCGAGCAGCGATTTTTCCTAAACTAGGGGGAATTCTTTCAAAATACTGGGTGGCACATGCTGGCACACTCCATCTAGATCGATTCTGACCGTTGGTTTGACTGGCACATTCCATTTTTCAAGATGGCGGTGCCAACTTCACATCACCGCCAGCGCATTGAGCTTTAGGGGGCTAATTTCTTCGCAAGTACGGCGTCTTAGGAGAAGAAAGTTGCTGGCACAATGTTTTTGATGGTCTTCTATCTGTTGTGCGTGTTTCGTATGTTTTATTTGCGTATTTTAAAAAAAGACTTCAGTGGCGGTGCTAACTTCACATCACCGCCATTTTGTGGCTTCGGGGACTAATTTCTCAGCAAGTACGGGATTTAGGTGCTGAAACTTGCTGGCACAATGTTTTTGATGGTCTTCTATCTGTTGTGCGTGTTTCGTATGTTTTGATTGTGTATTTTGGAAAAAAAGTTTTAGTGGCGGTGCTAACTTCACATCACCGCCATGTCGAACTTTCGAGCAGAGATTTTTACTAAACTAGGGGGAATTCTTTCAAAATAATGGTGGCACATGCTGGCACACTCCATCTAGATCGATTCTGACCGTTGGTTTGACTGGCACATTCCATTTTTCAAGATGGCGGTGCCAACTTCACATCACCGCCAGCGCATTGAGCTTTAGGGGGCTAATTTCTTCGCAAGTACGGCGTCTTAGGAGAAGAAAGTTGCTGGCACAATGTTTTTGATGGTCTTCTATCTGTTGTGCGTGTTTCGTATGTTTTGATTGTGTATTTTGGAAAAAAGTTTTAGTGGCGGTGCTAACTTCACATCACCGCCATGTCGAACTTTCGAGCAGCGATTTTTCCTAAACTAGGGGGAATTCTTTCAAAATACTGGGTGGCACATGCTGGCACACTCCATCTAGATCGATTCTGACCCGTTGGTTTGACTGGCACATTCCATTTTTCAAGATAGCGGTGCCAACTTCACATCACCGCCAGCGCATTGAGCTTTAGGGGGCTAATTTCTTCGCAAGTACGGCGTCTTAGGAGAAGAAAGTTGCTGGCACAATGTTTTTGATGGTCTTCTATCTGTTGTGCGTGTTTCGTATGTTTTGATTGTGTATTTTGGAAAAAAAGTTTTAGTGGCGGTGCTAACTTCACATCACCGCCATGTCGAACTTTCGAGCAGCGATTTTTCCTAAACTAGGGGGAATTCTTTCAAAATAATGGATGGCACATGCTGGCACACTCCATCTAGATCGATTCTGACCGTTGGTTTGACTGGCACATTCCATTTTTCAAGATGGCGGTGCCAACTTCACATCACCGCCAGCGCATTGAGCTTTAGGGGGCTAATTTCTTCGCAAGTACGGCGTCTTAGGAGAAGAAAGTTGCTGGCACAATGTTTTTGATGGTCATCTCTCTGTTGTGCGTGTTTCGTATGTTTTGATTGTGTATTTTGGAAAAAAAGACTTCAGTGGCGGTGCTAAGTTCACATCACCGCCACCGCAATTTTTTGGCTTCGGGGACTAATTTCTCAGCAAGTACGGGGATTTAGGTGCTGAAACTTGTTTCGTATGTTTTGATTGTGTATTTAGGAAAAAAAGTTTTAGTAGCGGTGCTAACTTCACATCACCGCCATGTCGAACTTTCGAGCAGCGATTTTTCCTAAACTAGGGGGAATTCTTTCAAAATACTGGGTGGCACATGCTGGCACACTCCATCTAGATCGATTATGACCGTTGGTTTGACTGGCACATTCCATTTTTCAAGATGGCGGTGCCAACTTCACATCACCGCCAGCGCATTGAGCTTTAGGGGGCTAATTTCTTCGCAAGTACGGCGTCTTAGGAGAAGAAAGTTGCTGGCACAATGTTTTTGATGGTCTTCTATCTGTTGTGCGTGTTTCGTATGTTTTGATTGTGTATTTTGGAAAAAAAGTTTTAGTGGCGGTGCTAACTTCACATCACCGCCATTTTGTGGCTTCGGGGACAAATTTCTCAGCAAGTACGGGGATTTAGGTGCTGAAACTTGCTGGCACAATGTTTTTGATGGTCTTCTATCTGTTGTGCGTGTTTCGTATGTTTTGATTGTGTATTTTGGAAAAAAAGTTTTAGTGGCGGTGCTAACTTCACATCACCGCCATGTCGAACTTTCGAGCCAGGGCAGCGATTATTTTTCCTAAACTGAGGGGGAAATTCTTATCAAAATAATGGGTGGCACATGCTGGGCCACAAAAAAAAAAACTCCATCTAGATCGATTCTGTAACCGATTGGTTTGACTGTGCACACATTCCAAATTTTGTCAAGATGGCGGTGTGAGTGGCGGTGCTAACTTCACACCTGTTAACATTACGGCTTATCTTACTGGTGACTCCCAACACACCACATCGACGAGCAATGGAATTGGAGAAAATTACTATCCATTATTTCAATAATGAAACGTGTGAGACGATTTGGGATAACTGGTGCCCCTTACTTGAAAGTTCCAGACGTGGTTCCAAATACAATGGTTGGAACAATATTAGCGACGATTTCTGGAAAGCCATGGAATTTTCAAATTGTTATGTGCTCGAGCGTAACTACCACAACTCCTGACAAAGTGACACAAACCCCCAAAAAACACAACCCCACGAAAACCCCTCGCACTAAATAACACCCCCCCCACCCCCCCCTCGGGGTGGAAAAAAAAACCAACAAAACCTGAACCCAACCCCCTCGACCCCCAACATCCCCACCCGACAACAAACCGACCTGAACTTTCCCGAACAAACAAGAAGACACACACCTCCCTTGAGTTCATTTAATAAAATCGAAAGTGTATACATTGGGGAATTAGCGGAGTTACCACTCTACCTAATATACCTATTCTATGTTCAAGGCTATCATGACACGGACGATCTGTAGAATATTATCATCTCCTTCAGCATTATGCCATCATGATCATTCAATTCCGGTAATTTCTTCAAAATGGCAGAAATCTGCATTTGGTGACAATTGCACAAACAGCAATACCACCTGTATTCCCCACGAGTTCATTTGATAAAATCGAAAGTGTATGCATGTTCAGGATTTAATAAATGCGCAATTGCCACTCTGCCTAAAATACATACTTCATGGTCGACACTCTACCTACCATAGAGTAGGTATATTAGGTAGAGTGGTAATGTGTATACCCCAATGTGTACACATGTACACTTTCGATTTTGTTAAATGAACTCATAAGGGAGATACAGGTGGTACTGTCACCAAATGTGAGATGTGCAAATTTTTGGAGTTTTGCAGAAATGACAACGGAATTGAGTGATCATGATTGTAGTGCAGAAGAAATGGTAGTATTTCACAGATTCTCATGACAGCCTTGAAGATTTAAAGCAATTCGATGGGCTCCTATTACTTTCATGCTCAACCTCAAGAGTATTTTCTTAAGCGTGATCACATCACAGGCAACCTGCCACTGGTACAGCAAAATCACATAATCAAGGACTTGACTTCATTTAACTTTGAAAGATGTAAATGGTTCCACATCACTATTCAGATTCAAGAAATGAAACACGAATTTAGTGATACATAAAATCATGCCGGTTAAAATTGAATTAAAAACTTGAAATTGCAGCCAAGAAAGCACGAATAATATCGCGACTTTTTCATGAAGACTTCCATTAGAATACAATTCATGACATTCCCTTGATAAGCAGCTTGATGTCCGCCTAGTTAGGATGCTTATTATCAAATATTCATTCCTTTTGGTATCCAACTTTTTCCATGCTACTTATATTTGGAGAGTCATCTCAGTAGTATATAAATTGGCAAATTTTGACTTTTTTCAAAAGTGCTCAAATAATTTTTTGGACAACGGGAGCGCAATCTTCGCAAAAGTCTGAATCTTTTCAAATATACTTTTTCACTGTATACCATAGAGTAGGGATAGATAGAGTGTCGACTCAAAAAAGTATCTGTATACAGTGAAAATTTTTATATCAAAAGATTCAGTTTTTTGCAGAGATAACGTTCCCGTGGTCCAAAAGATTATTTGAACACTTTTGAAAAAAGTCATAATTTGCCAATTTATATACTACCAAGATGACTCTCCCATATAAGTAGTATGAAACAAGTTGGATATAATCAAAAGAAATGAATATTTGATAATAATCATCCAAACTAAGCGGAAATTCAGCTAACCCAAGTAGCACAAACTCCTTGCATACGTTGGTTGTTGTCATGGAAACAATGTCATAAAAATGTTGTCATGGAACATACTCTGTGAGCGTTGCCTTATCATTCCTTTATTACAATATTTTAATGAATATATTATTCTGAATCAGATTAAATTATCGATAAACACATGGGTTTTATATGACGCTGAATGTTTCATGCAACACTCATGATTTTAGTTATTAGAATTCGTCAACTGACATGCACAAAACCATCTTGCTACAGATATATCTACTTTTCGTTGCTAACATGACGTCCGTCATTTTAGGAAACTCGTATCTCAAAACAGGCAAATTCAACATATTGTAAACTTTGCTTGATTCACACTAGAGACCTGAATTGTCATTTATCTGATGATCTATTAACCAGCATCCATTGGTTTGTCTCTTTTGTAAATGACAATTCCCCTCCATAAATAGATGTCAGTAGACAGTGGAAAAGTTGCTCCTGATGGGAAATGTGTTTGAATTAAGAAAAGACTTACTACATCACAATTATTTTGTTTTACTCTTTTTGTTTTAAGTTTTCACTTTCAAGCAATGAGCACAATATTGAAAGAAACCGCAAAACTAAGAGACGTATTCAGTAACGGCTAGTTTGAGAAATATATTCGCTTTGATAATGTTCTAATGCCTGATTGAGATTGCCCATTGTTACACTTTAGGATGAGGCTGTGCATAATTCGTTTTTCATGCGGGAATCACTAATATTATGATGCATTTACAGATGGGATGAATGAAGAGACAAGATAAGCGCATATGTTGGAAACGCAGCATTTCCATGATGTTTTACCAACATCGCATGACTGTCTTTCCGAATATATCACTACCTATTGAGTATGTTGTCAGTCGCAATGTGTGTGAGACCCCGCTCGTCAGAGTTTGAGTGTTCAGGTTAGGGTCAAAACGAACTAGGTGAGCACCTGCTGATGACTGACTACCTGCAGCATTATTAATGTCCCTTGGTCAATAGCATCAGTATTATTAGAAGTTGATCATCAGTAGAATTGTGGCATGTGTTGTATTCCACTACCGTGAAAAAATCAAAGAGATCACAAAAACATTTCCTTTGTGTAGTGTTACTTCTAGTGTGTAGCACTATTTCTATGAAGTTCTAATGTAGGGCTACACGTAGCTATATGTCATAGTCAGCTGCCAGTCTTCCGCCATTTGGCTGAAATTCGCCGAAAAAGGGTCAGAAAAGTCGACTATTGTTCATCCACGGACATTTTGTTTTTGCCTTGTATTTAATTTAAAGAATATTTTACTTTCAGGATTCAGGTTTGAAGGGAGGCTTGCTCTCTATAAGTTCAGTGAACTCGTTAATGTTACATGCTTCAAACTGCTTAAACCTGATAATTGTCTACAATAGCTCTCAGATATCGGTTGTATCGTGACTCTGTCGTCTAGCATAATTTTGGAGATTTTATTATCCGGCCATTCGACTTTTTGATGTTTGAAAAATCTCCGCCAAAACGACTTTCTTCTGTTGGCAGCCATGCATAGTGTCGTTGCATTTTTTGATTCCATTCTCCTTTTATTTTATCAATCGGTCTTATCCTGTTTCGATCATGATTTTCTTGACTAACGCGACAGCAATTTGCAATGCTTCATAGAAAAAGTGAGTACAATACTGTGTATCACCAACAGGTTGAATTACGCAGATTCTTTGTTCATTATCCTTTTGATTCGATCACAATTTGAATTCTTTTGCACATACATGTATTGATTTCCTTGATTTCTTCCTCATGATACGACCTCATCAGGAAAGTTGAGACCACCTGTTGCTATGCTTTGCGATATTTTTCGACAGCCAGTTAATTTTAGATTAGGTCAAGGTCTGTAGATTGGCTTGGCCTAGTTAAGGCGTCCGACTAAAGTGACAAGGAGCATTGCATTGTTGAAGAAAATTGCCATCATACTTAAGAAATTGCGCAATGGTCGATGGTTCGACTCTGAGATGGAAACCGGCCGGGATTTTGGTGTTGGTCGGGCTCCGCGGCCGGCCTAGATCGAACTTCAGACCTTGATTAGACCGGCTTCAGGTAGATTTAATCCAAGATTCAGCCAATTTTAGCACAGTTTCCTGTTCTCACGGCCTATTTTGGACCGGCTTCGGGGAATCTACCTCACGTTGAATGCAGTTGTTGAGAGCAAATTCAATTCGCCGGCACTGATCGAGCCAGACCGCATTGAGAAATAAAGTATATGCTCTTACAATGGTGAAGTTACCAATATTCATCAATTTCTGAATTGCTCTTTTAATCGCAGCACACGTCAAGCATCCACTCAGACTGTTCGAATGATTCGTCAGGAATTCGTCAAGGAATTCGTCTGGTTAATAAGTCAATAAATGTTTCCAATATCATCAGAAGGCAGAAACATCTAACTAACCTCATTAAATTAGTGACACTGCTTATTGCGGTCTCCAAAAAGTAATCGCGCAGAAACTACCCACTTATGTTGTTGCTTTTGGATTGCCTTATGAAAATGAAAGTGATCTCAGTTTGATTCAAATTTTAAAGTTATCTCACTTAAATCAACAGAAGCACGTTTTTATGATTCACACTGCGAATGCCTTGAACTTGAGAGATTACTCTTATCACCGCAGTCGCATTTTTTCATTCGCGCAAGAATTCCTTTATCCTTGTTGCCTCTGCAATCGTCAAAAATCCTTGCCTTAGCGAAGTCTGCAGCTACTAGACTCTTGATCCCTTTATTCACTTAGTTTTGTTTAAACATCCACATCAGAGTCTATACGCATGGGTTTCATGATTTTATTCATGCAATGCTTCATGATTAACGGCAGCTACCTTAAAACCCATTAAAGTCCGGAGGCGAATGTATATAGTATTCATTTAATAAATGGTCGAATAGACTAATTGCTTCTTTTCTATCCATATAAACACCGATTTATTTATATTCTCTCAGTGAAAACCCCATAAATTTTGATTGTCGTCAAATGACGAAACGACCGTGGAAACGCTTTCGCTATCAAGACCAAAATTTAGAAGCTTTCAATTGAAATCAATTTTTTTTTTATTATGTATGTTACTTCTACTTTTAATCATTACTTTAATTGTCAAGAATTCTTATTGCAAATCCTTCATAAAAAAACAAAAACAATGGATATTTCCACACATATATGATTTTAATAAATTATTTTCAAAATCGCAAACCATAGAAGATAGTTGCTTTTTAGAAGACAAGTAAGCTCCTTTTTGTGCCAGTTGAAAAGCACTCAATTATGAAGACATTTTCGCACTGCAAACATTTCTTTGCGAACGTTTTTTAGAGCGCACAGGACATCTTCTTCTTTGCTTACGCATTTGTAGTCTTTAGATGGTATGAGAAACGTTGTTTGGGGGATGCGGCTATTTTAGGTAATTTATATTGCCCATCATCCCGGGAAATTTGATAGGTTGAAATTGAACCCTGACCTTGCCAACAGAGATGAAGTAATGAAGAATTCTGAAAGACTAGTATAACCATTTGCTCTCGTTTTGGATTGTTGAGTTTAGATAATCAATTGAATTAACGACCGCAACAATCCAACATGTGGGTTGAAAAGAGAACAGAAGTACCATTTCTTCCCCTTTATGGAATTCTGTATCGTTGATCGTCCAGTTTTGATAGATTCGAAACAAAAAACCCAACAGACATTCCATTGTTTTATACATTTCCCTCAGAAACTTGTGGCCTTGAACTTTGGCCACATTACCTTTGATTCCGCCGTTTCACCACCGTTGCTGGCCACTGGTTTTCCAAAACATTTGATAACACCGAAACTTTTGTTATCTCTCCCAAACCTACAGCAATTAACCACTTTTCTGAACCACTGCCAGCTTCCATCCCTATATCCCGCCTTGCGTGCCGGCTTTGGAATCCACTCCCATGTATTTTTGAATTTCAAGAATAAATGGACTGACAAAAATGTCAGCTCCTTCGTTTACGACAAGGAATTCAAATTGTTGTGCTTAAGATTAAAATCTCAACATGCTTTTCGGGGGGTGGATGGGGGGCGGGGGGTTGAGGGGGGTGGGGAGGGGGGGGGGGGGGGGGGGGGGGGGGGGGGGGGGGGGGGGGGGAGGGGGGGGGGGGGGCGGGGGGGGGGGGGGGGGGGGGGGGGGGGCGGTGTGGGGGGGGGGGAGGGGGGTGAAATGGCCAGAGGGGGGGGGGGGGGTGGGGGGCGGGGGGGGGGGCGGTGGGGGGGGGGGGTGGGGGAGGGGGCGGGGGGGGATGGAAGGGGGGGGGGAGGGGGGGGGGGGGTGGGGGGGGGGGGGGGAGGGGGAGGGGGGGGGGGGGGGGGGGTAGGGGGGGGGGGGTGGGGGAGGCGGAGGGGTTGGGAGAGGGGGGGGGGGGGGGGGGGGGGGTGGGCAGGGGGGTGGGGGGGGGCGGGGGCGGGGGGGGGGGTGGGGGGGGGGGGGAGGGGGGGGGGGGGGGGGGTCGGGGGGGGTGGGCGGCGGGGGGGGGGGGGGGGGTGGGGGGGGGGGGGGGTGGGGGGAGGGGGGGGGGGGGGGGGGGGGGGGGGGGGGGGGTGGGAGAGGGGGGGGGGAGGGGGGGGGGGGGTGGGGTCCTTATGGTACAGTGTCTATGGTGCCGGCGCAGCAGATCGCAAATTGTTACGGCTTTTCTGTTTTTTCCAGGAAATTTGTCTAATTTTATGTATTTCAAATTTATGCATTCAAGCCCCGGCTTTGCCCCCCGAGTCTGGTTTTTTTTTTTTTTTTTTCTTAGGTTAACATTGCGAGATCTCCTGAGCTGGTGGTTGTTAGAGAATTATACAAATTTATCATGTATTGCTGTGTAGTGGAAACTCATGAGATCATATCATGAACGGCGGATTTTAAGGTTATAGCTTGCTATAACTACTAATATTCCAAAACAACATAACGTCGTCATGACTGATGCTGACTATGATACAATTTTGAATTTCCTCCTTTCCCGCCGCCAGCAACCAATGACTCTGTACGCAGAACGAAAACATGTTCGGATGTTTATCTCAAGTACAATCCATTTAAATTACTTGTCGTAACCAATGAAGCGACATTTTTCAGTCATTTATATTTTGAAATTCCAAAATGAATTATGAATCTCCCTCACACAAAGTCGTTGATGTTCCTTGTCTATACGAGCCGACGGCCTTTTGTCCAACTTTTTCGAAATATTGATATCGTCATTAAATAAATGAACCGTGTCTAATACTCGGAGGCAACGAAGCCTTTTAAATCAATGTGGCCGCTTGTCATCTATCCCACGCTGTTCTTTCAGAGCTGACTATTGGCAAGAAAGCAGAGTGTAACTGTTTACAATAGTTCTAGTTTTTGATCCGACCAAAGTTTGAACCAAGGTCACCCGGAAATGTAGTAAACTGTAAACTGTAAAACCAGTAAAACTGTAGTGAACGAATTTAGGCACGAAGTTCCATAATCTGATCCTATTAGCGCCTATTGATGCCCGAAGCACCAATGGGCACCAAGGCCAAATATTTGTTTTATCTGCAAAAACCATATAAAGAAAAATTTCTTCATTTACGATTGCTAAATTAGGAAGCTCATTTATTTCAAAATAACCATCTAAGCTTCAAATTAACTCCAAACTCGGCAAAATTTAAAATCTCAATTGTTTGATTCGTCTAACATTTTAAAAAGACATTCTTTCATTCTTCCACCCGTAAAGGGGTTGTTGAGTACACTTGCGAAACCAACAACAGTTCCGGATAGCAATGCCGGACTTGAATCAAGCAAAATTTAATTTGAAAACAGAAAAAGGTGCTGCCTGAAAAAAGTAAGTTTCGACATGGAGATCGTTTGAAAATATACATGCATCCTTGGAAATATAATGTATGCTACTAAGCCACTATCAAATCATTTGTGATAGTTTAGCTTTCCGACAGACCAACGTCCAGTCAAATCTCAGTATGATCAATTTTGATGTTTTTGCTACAAGCCCGATAGTGCAAATATTCTTGAAAATAAATGCTTTCTTGACCTTTAGTCCATATTTAATTGCTCTGTTTTAAATTTAACCGGATCGGGCGACACACTTAAAATAGGTGCTACCTAATCATATAGGGTTAGGGAGCATGACATGTAGGGTTTTTCAACGAAATCACTGGATCACAATTAAAAAGTCACAGCTCCTATTTTGAAGAGATGGCCATAGGTAGTGACACTGCTCTTTTGGAATTTTCCTCCTGACAGATAGGATCACTCATCCATATGTACTTTTCCCCCCAACCCCCTCCAACACCTCCACCAACACACAGCAACACTCGCACACACAAACACCACCGCACCCCCCCCTATCCACCCTCTCGAAGTCGGCTATTGTCGACCCTTCCTCACAACGCGTTACTAATACATTTAGACACTCAACGAACTGAATGCCGAGAGTTCGCGTTTTTACCTTGCTTTCCGAATGTTTTAGTTCGGCAGTGACAAATCTAGAGATCATGCATCATTCTGTCGTCTGACAGAGACAGCTTGTCCTTGGAATAGGTTGTAAGTGTTAACTGGACGATTTTCATGAATCATGTGATTTTTTTTCTTTGTGTAATGCACTGTTCATGCAACATCCATTTGGAAACTGCAAATCAAATTAAGATCCATTGTCCCCCATTTTCGAGGTGAGAACCATTCCATTCATATTTGCTTCAAGACGATATTCAGAGTACGGTTCTTTAGGTAATATAAAACATACATGAAACTAGTTCTTTGTTCAATCGCAATGGAAACTTTAAACCATACAAAACCAATGTCGAAAACCTATTCATTCCAAATAAATGGAAGTTTATAATTAGAACTCATTTCATAATGTTGTTGTTAAATAGCATTGTAAAATAAAAAAAGCCCATGCAATATGTTTACACAGCTTCAAATGACAAAATGTGTGGCTAACGATCTATCAATCTTACGGGTCTGAGGTTAATTAATTCGATCACGAGATCTCGACCATTTTTCAGGCGTTCAAGATCCCAAGATTTCAGTTCCGAGACCTACGATAATTAATATTAAGCGCGTGTACTTACAGTTAACAAATGACTATTTTTTAAAAAAAAAAAAAAAAAAAACTAAACAAAAAAAAAAAAAAAAAAATGGTTTTCCCCACCCCATTTAACCATGCATGTATTGTTACGTAAATCGCAATGAAATCAAAAGGGAATATAGCACCAGGAACACAGTAAACTTAGAAACGGTTATAGCTATGCTGACGACGAATAGACTCGTATGTGACGTCACAACAGATGCCTCGTTGACTATGTTCCACCAGAAACCGAGTAAAGTGCGAGTTTTTATTGGCAACTGTCGTCGCAATGATTCACCAAACAACAAGGTTTCGACAGGCCATTTGATGCCTCGATGCCCGCAGATATAAATGCATTAAGAAAGACAATTAAAATCAGAATTGTTAGAGGTGACCATCTTAATGGTCCTGAAACTCCCCGCAAAGAGAGAGAGAGCTGTCTATTAGGCTACAGGCAAAGGGAGACTATAAAAGAGATAATTAATGTTACATTGAGTTGCTTTGCTGGGACATTAGTCAAATGTTGATATCAATGCACTAGCATACCGCATGCCCCATCAATACGCATCAGGCCATTTCATGAGCAAAAATATTTCAATTTGAGTTAGACAAATATGTATATAGATTGAGCAACAACATCATCTATTCCTAATCCTGAAATAGGTGCTCAGGATAAAAAGCGTGATTTTTCACAATTGCTGCTCATTCATAAAATTCCGAAATCTAAGGCGATTACTTCAAAAAATAATCAAAAATGTCAATACTTTTTGTTGTCCTCAACCATGGCTTCAGGACTGCTTATGCGTTTAGGCAAGTCCTTACGTTTAATTACCGTCTTCTTGGAGATCATTGAGAGAAGTGGGATTCCGTAGACAACTCGCATCTTCACCACAGCCCAGCATTCTCAATTGATTCAAGTCAGGAGAACTAACCGGGCCATGGTCCAAGACTACGATACCCCAGAATTTGATACTATTTACTAACTCAAATTGAGAAATTTGGCTAATCATATGCCCAATATGCAGTAAAATGGCCATCTGAAAGGTAGGCCTAGTGTAATGGATCTTTCTTAATGGATGCAAGAACATTTTACTGACTGAACCTTTGACTGACTTTATAATGATGACAACTATGGCTATCAGTCATCCGTGCATGTTTAGGGAGTGACTCGAACATGTATGTTTCAAACAATTCCCTACCTTGCCAATCAATAAATATGAACCTCAACGCGTATTTTAATAATACTTTTTTTCCATGGGAAAGCTTTTTCATTACTCTTGCATATTATTTAACACCTTAGATCATCATTTTCCAGAATTAATTCATTTTACAAAAAAATGTTTCTTTTGCTGAAAATCAATCCGCTATTTCAACGAGAGCTTGCAGCCTATTAGTTCAAATGAATTAGTTTTCTAGTTTTTTTTTTTTTTTATTTCTGGTGTGGTGTGTATGGGGGGGGGGGGTGTGTTTAGTGTCGTGGTGCTGGCGTGCGTTGGGACACGGGGGGGGGGGGGGGATTTTTTCCCAAACAAACTTTCGATTTATGAAGATTTTTTCAAGCTTAGTGAAGACAATGGTCCACAT